>MJUT01064318.1:103798-122077 GCA_002080005.1 Gigantidas platifrons
CTTCAAAATTTAATTCTAACACTGTTTGGTTTAATTTTCAGACGTATATTTAATATTAAGTATTAACCTAGTATCCTTAGTAACTTTCAGATCCAGTGGGACAGATATATTGTATGGTTGTCACTTGCTTAGACGTTTGTATATATATATATATATATACATGTCATTTTAATTTAATTTTTAATCAGATGTTTGTCGGACCGTTATTATTCTTAGCTGGAGTGTAGGTAGATTGCTTGATAAAAAATAAAATCATCTAATTTCAATTCGATTGTTTGAAAAGAAATATTATTGTATTATAATATTACCATAATTTTGTGCTTTACAGAAATCAAGAGCACACAGATTATGGAAGCTATTAACAAGGTATGTACAGTGATAGGGGATGCGGTGCTAATAAAATTATCGATATCTTATGCTACAAGCGGATCAGGAGCCTGAAGCGCACACATTTAATAGATTTGAAATGATAATTTGCACATGAACATTTGAAATAAAACCTATGAAACAATCCACCACCCATCCCTTCTGAGGGAATCATATCGTTGTAGTACTGTCCGTTAGTAACACAGTTTTGTAATAACAACTCCTAAAGTGTAAGCGGGAAATCTTCAACACTTTTTAATACCATGATTTTGAAGGAATCCTATCGTTTCTGTCTCAATCATTTGAAAGATATATTATTGTATTGCATTACACTTACATTGACGATTTGTTGAAGACAGTTAAGATTCATAAGATGACTTTGATTTTTAAAGATAATTTATCAGTATACATGTAGTATACATTTACTATCATTTGACCATAGCATGCTGACTGCTACTTTCTTTGTATCTAAGATCATAGTGTATTAGTAATATCTATTGTTGACGACGTCAAATCCCCAATTGACTCTGACAAATATTCAAAAACATTATGTTATATATATGTATTATAATTCAAGACAAAATTATTTTCAACTGAGCTAAACAAATCTTTAAAAAAATGGAGAAACTAAAATGTCTCGAAATATTGTTGACACCTATAGCATATAATCGTCATAAAAGATCGTGATATCACATGCAAAATTTCAGCATGGGATGTAAATACTTTTTTTCACAGCATCCATTTAACTTCGGATAAAATATAGTAAGTATTTATATTAAGGGTATGTGATTCTTTATTTTCTATCATATTGTTGTAATTGATATGTTGGATTTCAAGAATATTCAATATGGCGGCTCATTCACCCTGCAATCTTTAGTTACGACATGTCTATTGATTTGACGGCATTAGCAACTGGACAAACGTGTTATATAAAATTTGATTATTCATTAAAGTTTAAAAATTATCTTTAACTTTTATCATTTTATTTCAGACATTTTCCGACACTGCAGGAAATGGGGATGTAGAATTGGTAAAGGACTGTCTTCGGAAAGGTGCTGATGTCCACTATAAAGGTGGTATTTATGTAAGTAGTATGGTATATATATATCATAAACAATTTTGATATCATTAACATATACTAGTATAATTTCATGTAAATGGAACACAACAGCAGGTGTATGTAAAGGTGTCAAACCACTAATTCATCAATCAGAGTTTAGTGCATATAATTACTTAGTAAAAGTCAAACGCACCTCGCAATAAACTGGGTATGCAATTACCGCATTCTCTTAACAAAATAACTTAATTAAAAATGAAATCATCAACAGTACACACACTGTCGATATTAGGTTTGGAAGTGAAGGCAAGTACCAATGTATAGATGAATGATACAATATATCTCTAGGTACATCATAAGTTTAGGCCCAAATAGGAAAGAATTTGGAAATGGAAGAAAAAGCACCGTTCAGGGAGACAAACAAAGTATGAAAAAAAGGTGTTTACTGATTTTGTATGCTCGGCATTTGTTATTCAATGGATGTTGATGATATTAACCTTTTTGTAGTATTCAATGGATGTTATCAGGCTCTTAATCTTTCTAAGAGGTAATTACATCATAATTTATCCAATACCCAAGAATTTCATACCTTGATATGTTTTTTTTTTCTTTTAGACTTCTTAAGAAAATTCCCGGTTGTGTTTTATCAAACAGTTTTGAACTAACTCTTATAGTGTCCGAGAAAAAAAGTGGCCATAGGGAGCCAAAAGGCATGCTTAAACACTTTAACCGTTTTCAGAATATAGAGTGGTAAACATGGGGCCAACAATAAAATTTTGCTATTTTAAGTTTTCTTATGCAATTCGCTGTCTGTATTTGTTAATCAGATTTCACCTACATTTTGTAACTTTCATGGATTCCAAGGCCCGGGCGCCGGGGTTAGATTAAAGTTGTCTGTGACAGCTAACTTGTACATCATAATCATTCCTAGGCCTATTACATATCAAATAGTCTGAGATTTCATCAAGAAAAATATATATATATTTTAGGACAGGACACCCCTACACCTGGTAGCATGGGAGGGCCACAAAGATGTGACAGAAGTGTTACTGGAAGCTGGAGCCTCACTGTCCACATTGGACAAACAGGTAATTAAACCCTCAATAAATAAAATACAACCAAATATTAAACCCTTCAAGTGACGAATGAGAAATGTCACCTAAAATGAAGAAAATAGAATATAAGACACGTCGTGTAGGGGTTTGTTTTAATCGTGTGACTGAACTGAATCAGAAAATGTTAATTTTAAAAAGATTTGTTAATAAAAAAAAGATTTTTTACGTGATGATGACAACTGAATTGCTATTCAATTACTTTTGTAATATAAAGTTGTGTTAATTGTGATGATTTGATGACAAAGTTACTATTATTCACTGAAAATTGTTTGTGTTTAAAATTGTATTATATTTATTGTTTTAGGACTGGACACCTCTACACGTGGCAGCATTGCAGGGCAACAAAGATGTGACTGAGGTGTTATTGGAGGCAGGAGCTTCAATGTCCACAGTGGACAAACTGGTAATTAAACACTCAGTAAATCTAAGAAGATCAAGTATTAAACATTTCTAGTGACGAATGATGAATGGCATCTAAAATGAAGAAAATAGATTATCAGACACGTCGTGTAGGGACTTGTTTTAATCTTGTGATTGAACTGAATCAGAAAATGTAATTTTTTAAAAGATTTGTTATAAAAAAGATTGTTTATGTGATGATGACAACTGAATTGTTTAAAAATTACTTTTCTAATATACAGTTGTGTTCTTTGTAAAGATTTGATGACAAAATTTCTGTAATTTACTGAAAAATTGTTTGTGCTTAAATATTGTTTAATATTTATTGTTTTAGGGTGAGACACCTCTACACCTGGCAGCATGGATGGGCCACAAATATGTCACAGAGGTGTTACTAGAGGCAGGGGCTTCACTGTCCACCGTGGACGAGGAGGTAATTAAACCCTCGGTAAAACCAAGACAATCAAATATTAAACCCTTTTAGTGACGAAAGAGGAATATCATCTAAAAACAAGAAAATATAATATCAGACGCGTCGCTTAGGGTATTGTTTTAGTCGTCTGATTGAACTGAATCAAAAAATATTAACTTAAAAAAAGATTTGTTACAAAAAATGACTTTTTATGTGATGATGAATTGTCTATAATTTACTTTTCTAATATAAAGTTGTGTTGTTTATGAAGATTTGATGACAATGTGTCTGTTATTTGCTGAATGATTGTTTGTGCTTAAATATTTTTTTTATATTTATTGATTTAGGACAGGACAACTCTACACCTGGCAACATGGAAGGGCCACAAAGATGTGACACAGGTGTTACTGGAGGGAGGAGCCTCACAGTCTACAGTGGATAAACACGTAATTAAACCCTCAGTAATACTAAGACCATCAAATATTAAACCCTTCTAGTGACGAATGAGGAATGTCATCTAAAATGAAGAAAATAGAATATCAAACACTTCGTGTAGGGTTTTGTTTTAATTGTGTGGTTGAAATGAATCAAGAAATATTAATTTGAAAACGATTTGTTACAAAACATGATTTTCTATGTGTTGATGACAACTGAATTGTTTATAAATTAGTTTTCTAATATAAAGTTGGGTTGTTTGTGAAGATTTGATGACAAAATGTCTGTTATTTACTGAAACTTTGTTTGTCCTTAAATATTGTTTTATATTTATTGTTTTAGGGTCAGACACCTTTACACCTGGCAGCAAAAAAGGGCCACAGAGATGTGACACAGGTGTTAATGGTGGCTGGGGCCTCACTCTCCACAGTGGACGAGGGGGTAATTAAGCCCTCTGTAAAACCAAGACAATCAAATATTAAACCCTTCTAGTGACGAATGAGGAATGTCATCTAAAATCAAGAAAATAAAATATCAGACACCTCATACAGGGTCTTGTTTTGATAATGTGGTTAAAATGAATAAAAAATATTAATTTTAAAAAGATTTGTTACAACAAAAATTATTGTTTATGTGATAATGACAACTGAATCGTTCATAAATTACTTTTCTAATATAAAGTTGTGTTGTTTGTGAAGATTTGATGACAATGTGTCTGTTATTTGCTGAAAAATTCTTTGTGCTTAAATATTGTTTTATATTTATTGTTTTAGGACAGGACACCTCTACACCTGGCAACATGGAAGGGCCACAAAGATGTAACAGAGGTGTTACTGAAGGCAGGAGCCTCACTGTCCACAGTGGATAAACACGTAATCAAAAAATCAGTAAAACTAAGACAATCAAATATTAAACCCTTCTAGTGACGAATCAGGAATGTCATCTAAAATGAAGAAAATAGAATATCAGACACTTCGTGTAGTGTCTTGTTTTAATTGTGTTGTTGAAATGAATAAAAAAATATTAATTTGAAAAAGATTTGTTACAAAACATTATTTTGTATGTGATGATGACAACTGAATTGCTTATAAATTACTTTTCTAATATAAAGTTGTGTTGTTTGTGATGATTTGATGACAAAATGGCTGTTATTTACTGATAAATAGTTCGTCCTTAAATATTGTTTTATATTTATCGTTTTAGGGTCAGACACCTCTACACCTGGCAGCAAAAAAAGGCCACAGAGATGTGACACAGGTGTTACTGGAGGCAGGGGCCTCACTGTCCACAGTGGACGAGGGGGTAATTAAACCCTCGGTAAAACCAAGGCAATCAAATATTAAACCCTTCTAGTGACGAATGAGGAATGTCATCTAAAATCAAGAAAATAAAATATCAGACACCTCATGTAGGGTCTTGTTTTGATTGTGTGGTTGAACTGAATCAAAAAATATTAATTTTAAAAAGATATGTTACAATAATGATTTTTTATGTGATGATGACAACTGAATTGTTCATAAATTACTTTTCTAATATAAAGTTGTGTTGTTTGGGAAGATTTGATGACAATGTGTCTGTTATTTGCCGAAAAATTGTTTGCGCTAAAATATTGTTTTATATTTATTCTTTTAGGACAGGACATCTCTACACGTGGCAGCATTGCAGGGCAACAGAGATGTGACAGAGATGTTATTGGAGGCAGGGGCCTCAATATCCACAGTGGACAAACTGGTAAATAAACACTCAGTAAATCTAAGAAAATCAAATATTAAACCCTTCTAGTGACGATTGAGCAATGACATCTAAAATGAAGAAAATATAATATCAGACACGTCGTGTAGTGACATGTTTTAATAGTGTGATTGAACTGAATCAGAAAATGTAAATTTTAAAAAGATTTGTTGTAAAAAAGGATTTGTTTTATGTGATGATGACAAATGATTTTAGGGACAGACACCTCTACACCTGGCAGCATTGTTGGGCCACAAAGATGTGACAGAGATGTTACTGGGGGCAGGGGCCTCACTGTCCACGGTGGACGATAAGGTAATTAAACCCTCAGTAAAACTAAGGCAATCAAATATTAAATCCTTCTAGTGGCGAATGAGGAAGGTAATTTAAAATGAAAAAAAAAATAGAATATCAGACACATCGTGTAGGATCTTGTTTTAATCGTGTGATTGAACTGAATCAAAAAATACTAATTTTAAAAAGATTTGTTACAAAAAATGATTTTCTATGTGATGATCACAACTGAATTGTTTATGAATTACATTTGTAATATAAAGTTGTGTTAATTGTGAAGATTTGATGACAAAGTGTTTGTGATTTACTGAAAAATTGTTTGGGCTTAAATATTGTTTTGTATTTATTGTTTTAGGACATTACACCTCTACACCTGGCAGCATACAAGGGCCACAGAGATGTGACACAGGTGTTATTGGACGCAGGAGCCTCAATATCAACAGTGGACAAAAAGGTAATTAAACACTTAGTGAATCTAAAAAAGATTTGTTACAAAAAAATAGATTTTATACGTGATGATGACAACTGAATTGGTTTTTAATTACTTTTGGATTATAAAGTTGTGTTAATTGTTAAGGTTTGATGAAAAAGTGTCTGTTATGTACTGATAAATTGTTTGTGCTTAAATATTGTTTTATATTTATTGTTTTAGGACATTAAACCTCTACACGTGGCAGCATATATGGGCCACAGAGATGTGGCAGAGGTGTTACTGGAGGTAGGAGCCTCAATGTCCACAGTAGACAAACAGGTAATTAAACACTCCTTAAATCTAAGACAATCAAATATTAAACCCTTTTTGTGACGAATGAGAAATGTCATCTAAAATGAATAAAATAGAATATCAGACACGTCGTGTAAGGTCTCGTTTTAATCATGTGATTGAACTGAATCAGAAAATGATAATTTTAAAGATTTGTTTCAAAAAAGGATTTTCTATGTGATGATGACAACTGAATTGTTTATAAATTACTTTTCTAATATCAAGTTGTGTTAATTGTAAAGATTGGATGACAAAATGTCTGTTATTTACTGAAAAAAATGTTTGTGCTTAAATATTGGTTTATATTTATTGTCTTAGGCCAGGACACCTCTACACCTGGCAGCATACAACGGCCACAGAGATGTGACAAAGATGTTACTGGAGGCAGGAGCCTCAATGTCCACAGTAGACGTACAGGTAATTAAACACTCATTAAATCTAAGACAATCAAATATTAAACCTTTTAGTGACGAATGAGAAATGTTATCTAAAATTAAGAAAACAGAATATCAGACACGTCGTGTAGTGTCTTGTTTTCATCATGTGATTGAACTGAATCAGAAAATGTAAATTTGAAAAAAAGATATGCAGCAAAAAATTATTTTGTTATGTGATGACAACTGAATTGTTTATAAATTACTTTTCTAATATAAAGTTGTGTTACTTGTGAAGATTTGATGACAAAATGGCTGTTATTTACTGAAAAAAAAATTTTTGTGCTTACATATTGTTTAATATTTATTGTCTTAGGACAGTACACCTCTACACTTGGCAGCATACAAGGGCCATAGATATGTGACAGGGGTGTTATTGGAGGCAGGAGCCTCAATGTCCACAGTGGACAAACAGGTAAATAAACACTCAGTAAATTTAAGAAAATCAAATATTAAACCCTTCTAGTGACGAATGAGAATTGGCATCTTAAATGAAGAAAATATAATATCAGACACGTCGTGTAGGGACTTGTTTTAATCGTGTGATTGAATTGAATCAGAAAATGTTAACTTTAAAAAGATTTGTTACAAAAAAAAAGATTTTCTATGTGATCATGACAACTGAATTGTTTATCAATTTCTTTCGTAATATAAAGTTATGTTGTTTGTGAAGATTTGATGACAATGTGTCTGTTATTTACTGAAACATTGTTTATGCTTAAATATTGTTTTATATTTATTGGTTTAGAACAGGACACCTCTACACGTGGCAGCATGGAAGGGCCACAAAGATGTGACAGAGGTGTTACTGAAGGCAGGAGCCTCAATGTCAACAGTGGACGAACAGGTAATTAAACACTCGTAAATCTAAGACAATCAAATATTAAACCCTTCTAGTACCAATGAGAAATGTCACCTAAAATGAAGAAAATAGAATATCAGACACGTCGTGTAGGCTCTTGTTTTAATCGTGTAATTGAACAGAATTAGAAAATGTTAATTTAAAAAAAGATTTGTTACAAAAAATGATTTTGTAAAGTGATGACAATTGAATTGTTTATAAATTACTTTTCTAATATCAAGTTGTGTTAATTGTGAAGATTTGATGACAAAATGTCTGTTATTTACTGAAAAAAATGTTTGTGCTTAAATATTGGTTTATATTTATTGTCTTAGGCCAGGACACCTCTACACCTGGCAGCATACAACGGCCACAGAGATGTGACAAAGATGTTACTGGAGGCAGGAGCCTCAATGTCCACAGTCGACGTACAGGTAATTAAACACTCATTAAATCTAAGACAATCAAATATTAAACCTTTTAGTGACGAATGAGAAATGTTATCTAAAATTAAGAAAACAGAATATCAGACACGTCGTGTAGTGTCTTGTTTTCATCATGTGATTGAACTGAATCAGAAAATGTAAATTTGAAAAAAAGATTTGCAGCAAAAAATGATTTTGTTATGTGATGACAACTGAATTGTTTATAAATTACTTTTCTAATATAAAGTTGTGTTACTTGTGAAGATTTGATGACAAAATGGCGGTTATTTACTGAAAAAAAAATGTTTGTGCTTACATATTGTTTAATATTTATTGTCTTAGGACAGTACACCTCTACACTTGGCAGCATACAAGGGCCATAGATATGTGACAGAGGTGTTATTGTAGGCAGGAGCCTCAATGTCCACAGTGGACAAACAGGTAAATAAACACTCAGTAAATCTAAGAAAATCAAATATTAAACCCTTCTAGTGACGAATGAGAATTGGCATCTTAAATGAAGAAAATAGAATATCAGACACGTCGTGTAAAGACTTGTTTTAATCGTGTGATTGAATTCAATCAGAAAATGTTAACTTTAAAAAGATTTGTTGCAAAAAAAAAAGATTTTTTATGTGATGATGACAACTGAATTGTTTATAAATTACTTTTTTAATATAAAGTTGTGTTAATTGTGAAGATTTGATGACAAAATGTATGTTATTTACTGAAAAAATTGTTTTTGCTAAGATGTTATTTGATATTTACTGTTTTAGGACAGGACACCTCTACACGTGGTAGCATTGGAGGGCAAAACAGATGTTACAGAGGTGTTATTGGAGGCAGGAGCCTCAATGTCCACAGTGGACAAACAGGTAATTAGACACTCAGTAAATCTAAGAAAATCAAATATTAAACCCTTCTAGTGACGAATCAGGAGTGTCACCTAAAATGAAGAAAACAGAATATCAGACACGTCGTGTAGGCTTTGATTTAATCGTGTGATTGAACAGAATTAGAAAATGTTAATTTTAAAAAGGATTTGTTACAAAAAATGATTATGTATGTGATGACAATTGAATTATTTATAAATTACTTTTCTAATATCAAGTTGTGTTAATTGTGAAGATTTGATGACAAAGTGTATGTTATTTACTGAAAAAAATGTTTGTGCTTAAATATTGTTTTATATTTATTGTTTTAGGCCAGGCCACCTCTACACCTGGCAGCATACAACGGCCACAGAGATGTGACAGAGATGTTACTGGAGGCAGGAGCCTCAATGTCCACAGTGGACAAACAGGTAATTAAACACTCATTAAATCTAAGAAATTCATATATTAAACCCTTATGGTGACGAATGAGAATTGGAATCTTAAATGAAGAAAAGAGAATAGCAGACACGTCGTGTAGAGTCTTGTTTTAATCGTGTGATTGAATTGAATCAAAAAATGTAAATTTTAAAAAGATTTGTTGCAAACAACGATTTTTATGTGATGATGACAACTGAATTGTTTTAAATTACTTTTCTAATATAAAGTTGTGTTGTTTGTGAAGATTTGATGGCAATTTTTTTTTATTTACTGAAAAATAGTTTGTGCTTTAATATTGTTTTATGTTTATTGTTTTAGGGTGAGACACCTCTACACCTGGCAGCATGGTTGGGCCACAAAGATGTGACAGAGGTGTTACTGGAGGCAGGGACCTCACTCTCAACAGTGGACGAGGAGGTAATTAAGCCCTCAGGAAAAGTAACACAATGAAATATTAAACCCGTCTAGTGACGATTGACGAATGTCATCTAAAATCAAGAAAATAAAATATCAGACACGTCGTGTAGGGTCTTGTTTTAATCGTGTGGTTGAAATGAATCAGAAAATGTTAATTTTAAAAAGATTTGTTACAAAACATGATTTTTTATGTGAAGATGACAAGTGAATTGTTTATAAAATACTTTTCTAATATAAAGTTGTGTTGTTTGTGAAGATTGGATGGCAAATTTCTGTTATTTAATGAACAACATGTTTGTGCTTAAATAGTGTTTTATATTTATTGTTTTAGGGTGAGACACCACTACACCTGGCAGCATATTTCGGGCAGAAAGATGTGACAGAGGTCCTACTGGAGGCAGCAGCCTCACTTTCCGCAGTGGACGAGGAGGTAATTAAATCCTCAGTAATACTGAGACAACCAAATATTAA
Organism: Gigantidas platifrons; assembly: GCA_002080005.1. Classification (NCBI taxonomy): domain Eukaryota; kingdom Metazoa; phylum Mollusca; class Bivalvia; order Mytilida; family Modiolidae; genus Gigantidas; species Gigantidas platifrons. The sequence continues at coordinate 114,272 of MJUT01064318.1, forward strand.
ACCCATTTAGTGACGAATGAGGAACGTCATCTAAAATGAAGAAAATAGAATATCAGACACGTCGAGTAGAGTCTTGTTTTAATCGTGTGATGGAACTGAATCACAAAATATTAATTTTAAAAAGATTTGTTACAAAAAATTATGTTTTATGTGATGATGACAACTGAATTGTTTATATATTACATTTGTAATATAAAGTTGTGTTAATTGTGGAGATTTGATGACAAAGTGTTTGTTATTTACTGATAATTTGTTTGTGCTTAAATATTGTTTTGTATTTATTGTTTTAGGACAGGACACCTCTATACCTTTCATCATTGCAAGGCCACAGAGATGTGACAGAGGTGTTACTGAAGGCTGGGGCGTCACTGTCCACAGTGGACGAGGAGGTAATTAAACCCTCGGTAACACTAAGACAATCAAATATTAAGCCCTTTTAGTGACGAATGAGGAATGTTATCTAACATGAAGAAAATAGAATATCAGACACGTCGTGTAGGGTCTTGTTCTAATCGTATGATTGAACTGAATCAGAAAATATTAATTTTTAAAAGACAACTGAATTGTTTATAAATTACTTTTCTAATATAGAGTTGTGTTTTTTCTGGAGATTTGACGACAATGTGTCTGTTATTTACTGAAAAATTGTTTGTGCTTAAATATTGTATTATATGTATTGTTTTAGTACAGGACACCTCTACACGTGGCAGCATGGTTGGGCCACAAAGATGTGACAGAGGTATTACTGAAGGCAGGAGCCTCACTGTCTACAGTGGAGAAACAGGTAATTAAACCCTCAGTAAAACTAACACTATCAAATATTAGAACCTTCAAGTGACGAATGAGGTATGGCATCTAAAATGATGAAAATAGAATATCAGACGCGTCGTGTAGGGTCTTGATTTAATCGTGTGGTTGAACTGAATCGGAAAATGTTAATTTTAAAAATATTTGTTAAAAAACATGATTTTTTTATGTGATGATGACAACTGAATTGTTTATAAATTACCTTTGTAATATAAAGTTGTGTTAATTCTGAAGATTTGATGACAAAATGTCGGTTATTTACTAAAAATTTGATTTTCCTTAGATATTGTTTTAGGACAGGACACCTCTACATGTGGCAGCATGGAAGGGCCACAAAGATGTGACAGAGGTATTACTCAAGGCAGGAGCCTCACTGTCCACAGTGGACAAACAGGTAATTAAACTTTCAGAAAAACTAAGACAATCAGATATAAAACCCTTTTAGTGACGAATTAGGAATGGCATCTAAAATGATGAAAATAGAATATCAGACGCGTCGTGTAGGGTCTTGATTTAATCGTATGGTTGAACTGAATCAGAAAATGTTAATTTTAAAAAGATTTGTTAAAAAAAATGATGTTTTATGTGATGATGACAACTGAATTGTCTATAAATTACTTTTCTAATATACAGTTGCGTTGTCTGTAAAGATTTGATGATAAAATGTCTGTTATTTACTCAAAAATTGCTTGTGCTTAAATGTTGTTTTATATTTATTGTTTTAGGGTGAGACACCTCTACACCTGGCAGCATATTTCGGCCACAAAGATGTGACAGAGGCCCTACTGGAGGCAGGAGCCTCACTTTCCGCAGTGGACGAGTAGGTAATTAAGCCCTCGGTAAAACTAAGACAATCAAATATTAAACCCTTCTAGTGACGAATGGGGAATGTCATCTAAAATGAAGAAAATAGAGCATCAGACACGTCGTGTAGAGTCTTGTTCTAATCGTGTCATTGACCTGAATCAAAAAATATTAATGTTTAAAAGATTTGTTACAAAAAATGATGTTTTATGTGATGATGACTACTGAATTGTTTATCAATTACTTTTGTAATATAAAGTTGTGTTAATTGTGCAAATTTGATAAAAATGTGTCTGTTATTTACTGAAAAATTGTTTGTGCTTAAATATTTTTTTATATTTATTGTTTTAGGACATGACACCCCTACACCTGGCAGCATACAAGGGCAATATAGATGTGACCAAGGTGTTACTAGAGGTAGGAGCCTCAATGTCCACAGTGGACAAACAGGTAATTAAACACTCAGTAAATTAAACCCTTCTAGTGACGAATGAGTAATGTCATATAAAATGACGAAAATAGAATATCAAACACGTCGTGTAGGGTCTTCTTTTAATCATGCGATTGAACTCAATCAGAAAATGATAATTTCAAAGATTTGTTACAAGCAATGCTTTTTTATGTGATGATGACAACTGAATTGTTTATCAAGTACTATTGTAATATAAAGTTGTGTTAATTGTGAAGATTTGATGACAAAATGTCTGTTATTTACTGAAAAAAGGTTGTGCTTATACATTGTTTTATATTTATTGTTTTAGGACAGGACACCTCTACACCTGGCAGCATACAAGGGCCTTAGAGATGTGACAAAGATGTTACTGGAGGCAGGAGCCTCAATGTCTAAAGTGGACCAACAGGTAATTAAACACTCAGTAAATCTAAGACAATCATATATTAAACCCTTCTAGTGACGAATGAGAATTGGCATCTTAAATGAAGAAAATAAAATATCAGACACGTCGTGTAGGGACTTGTTTTAATCGTGTGATTGAATTGAATCAGAAAATGTAAATTTCAAAAAGATGTGTTGCAAAAAATGATTTTTATGTGATGTTGACAACTGAATTGTTTTAGATTAATTTTCTAATATAAAGTTGTGTTGTTTGTGAAGATTTGATGACAATTTTTTTTTTTATTTACTAAAAATTTGTTTGTGGTTAAATATTGTTTTATGTTTATTGTTTTAGGGTGCGACACCTCTACATCTGGCAGCATGGTTGGGCCACAAAGATGTGACAGAGGTCTTACTGGAGGCAGGGGCCTCACTGTTCACAGTGGACGAACAGGTAATTAAGCCCTCAGTAAAAGTAACACAATCAAATAGTAAACCCTTCTAGTGACGAATGAGGAATGTCATCTAAGATGAATAAAATAGAATGTCAGATACGTCGTGTAGGGTCTTGTTTTAATCGTGTGGTTGAACTGAATCAGAAAATGTTAATTTTAAAAAGATTTGTTGCAAAACATGATTTTTTATGTAATGATGAAAACTGAATTGTTCATAAAATACTTCTCTAATATAAAGTTGTGTTGTTTGTGAACATTTGATGACAAAATTTCTGTTATTTAATGGGGAAAAAAAATGTTTGTGCTTAAATATTGTTTTATATTTATTGTTTTAGGGTGAGACACCTCTGCACCTGGCAGCATATTTCGGCCACAAAGATGTCACAAAGTTCCTACTGGAGGCAGGAGCCTCACTGTCCGCAGTGGTCGAGGAGGTAATTAAACGCTCAGTCATACTGAGACAATCAAATATTAAACCCATTTAGTGACGAATGAGGAATGTCATCTAAAATGAAGAAAATAGAATATCAGACACGTCGTGTAGAGTCTTGTCTTAATCGTGTGATGGAACTGAATCACAAAATATTAATTTTAAAAGATTTGTTACAAAAAATGATGTTTTATGTGATGATGACAACTGAATTGTTTATCAATTACTTTTGTAATATAAAGTTGTGTTAATTGTGAAGATTTGATGACAAAATGTATGTTATTTACTGAAAAATTGTTTTTGCTAAGATGTTGTTTTATATTTATTGTTTTAGGACAGGACACCTCTACACGTGGCAGCATTGGAGGGCCACACAGATGTGACAGAGGGGTTACTGGAGGCAGGGGGCTCACTGTCCACTGTCGACAAACAGGTAATTAAACCCTCAGTAAAACTAAGACAAACAAATATTAAACCCTGCAAGTGACGAATGAGGAATGCTATCTAAAATGAAGAAAATAGAATATCAGACACGTCCTGTAGGGTGTTGTTTTAATCGTGTGATTGAACTGAATCAGAAAATGTTAATTTTAAAAAGATTTGTTACAACAAATGATGTTTTATGTGAGTATGTCAATTGAATTGTTTATAAAATACTTTTGTAATATAGGGTTGTGTTGTTTATGAAGATTTGATGACAAAATATATGGTATTTGCTGAGAAATTGTTGTTAATTTCTTTTTCATGTCTGGGTCTAGAAAACGAATTTTGCATATCTTCAAAAATGGGAAATAATAAAATATGAAACACGTTGTGTGGGTTTTTTTCGGTTTAATCGTGTGAGTTAATTGACTCAGAAAAAATATTTATTAAGATCCGCAAAAGGATTTTGTTCATGTCGTGGTTAAGATAATTGATGTATATCTTCAAAAATGTACCAAACAGTAAAATGAGGTAATGTCCTCTCATTGAATTCATCATCATCAGAGTTTTATGTAAACTATTAATATTTCACTTTATTGCTCACAAGCCAATGCCCCAATTGGAATTAAGCTGAACATAGATGTTTCATGAATAGTCCTCAACATTTTAGTTGATTCATTACTAGGGACAATTATGCTTTCTGGGATTAGTTGTTCAAACGTGTTGTTAAAGTTAACGATGATTACGGCTAGAAAGTTGCTAAAATCTAACAATGTGATTAGAGAATGATTTCATTAAATTGCATTGTTAAAAGAAATTAACGTCAAAAGTAACTAACGCTGTGTAAAATACAACACTGATACCAAAGCCAAAGGGGCAGATAGATTATTTTCACCACTGTAGAGTGTATCTTTATAAGTGAACAAAATACAAGCTATTGAATATAAAATTTGTCTAGTTCAGTAACATTAACTATCCAATGAATATATTAATTCACACATGTTTAGTCATGAGGTTTTGTTTTCACTTGTTCAAGCACTGTATATAAATATATATATATACGGTTCGGGTTATGGTGCATCAAGTCGCTTTTCACAATAAGTCAGTTATATCGTGGAAGTCATGATTATCGTAGGGGAAACAGTAGTATCTGGAGAAAATCACTGACCTGCCGCAGGTTACTGACAAACTTTATCACACAATCATACTGTTGTATTGAGTACACCACATCATGTGTTGGATTCACACAAAAACCTTTTAACAAAGAACTATATGAGAAAATGAGAAAACAAATTAATTCAGAGACAAGAAATATGGTTAGATGGAATATTCCTGTCGTGGTTCTTTACAAGATGTGTGCGTTTTTTTATCGGAACTCAAAGGTGATCTTCACAACACGGCATTGCTTTAACATACATGTAACAACCTATGGGAAAATCAAACAATAACATGTTCTCTGAAACAATAAATTTAATTAAACCCAAGTTGTGCATGAATATATAATCATGGGATGGTCCTGTTCAATAACATATTTTTGTGTCGATCAGATATTAAAGATGGATGCCACCACAGTACAAATCTATAATGGGACCCACTGAGGAAATGTTTTTTTTTTAATTATTCTTATCTGAAACCACTAATCCATTGCACTATAATATTTGTGCTTTGTAAAATTCAATTTTGCTGGGTCGATCAGAGACCCAAAATGACCGCCACAACACGAGTCCAAAGAATACTTCTGAAAATGTTAGTGAGTCTCAACTGAAGATCTTGAGTCCAGGACTCATCTAGGTGAGTTGCAAGGATCTCTGTATATGTGGAACATATTTTTATAGTATTGCAAAACAAATGTTGGGGTCATATTATGTTATATTATTGTCGTCCAACTGTAAAATAAAAATGTATGTGTGACGGTTGTTCTAGTTGACGGAAATTTGAAGACAATAAACGTAGGTATTGATTTGGGGTATTGTAACTTGATCACTTTCAACAAGGGGTTCTAAGGTGCAAAAAGGGATGTTTTATTAAGGAAGTCCTTCGGAAAACCACTTTAAGAAAATATACAGTGTTATTATCGAACTATTACAATTTTTTACATCAAGCGGGCACAGAAAGGGAATATCTCAATATCTAAGCTAAAAAAAAAATAATCCAATTTTAATACAGTTTCTTTGCAAAATGAACAGCTTAATGGATAAATTTGGCATTTTATTTCTAAAAGGGGGCAAAATTCCCAAATTTTGCATATTTGGAAGTTATATAGAATTTGTCTTTTTCTTCCAATTTTGATGGCTTTTATGTCACCTCGCCAAAGGCAACGTGGGCATTTGCCATCACTTGGCATCTACTAACTTTTCTAATTATAATCTTCTCCACTGAAACACATCAGCCAAATGAATCAAAACTTCAAAATTATATCTGCATATCTGATTAACCAACCAACATGTCCGCTGCTACAACAAGTATACCATATCAGTAGAATACACATACAGAGCATACCAAGCCACAATTTGTAAGCACGCAGCATTAAGGAGTAAGAGCAAAGTCTGTGGTTGGCTCGAAATCATAATAATGTGTCCGAACGGGGCAATATGTCTATCCACGAACTGTTGTTTCAGTGAGCTAGGAATATAAAAATCAAACTGAGCGTGTTGATCTAGAACAAAGCTGATCTCACCACTATCTCATTGAAAATTAACTTGTTCTCGCCATGATATAGCTTAACAATTGCTGAGATTGCGTTAAACAGCAATCACTCACTCACCCACTCACTCATACGACCATGACCGCCACCATAGGTAGAAGTAAATCTTATTATCATACCATCATGACCATGACAGCCATCATAGGCAGAAGAAAACACTACTATGATACAATCATGAACATGACATCTACTATAGGTAGAAGGGAATGGTATTACCATACAAGCATGCATATGTAAAAGTAAATCTGATTATCATGCAATCATGACCATGACAGCTACCATAGGAAGAAGTAAATCCTACTATCATACAATGATGACCATAACAGCCACCATAGGTAGAAGTAAACACTTGATACAATCATGACCATGACATCTACCATAGGTAGAAGTGCATGCTACTATCATAAAATCATGGCAGTTACCATCGGTAGAAGTAAATCTGACTATCATGCAATCATGTCCATGGCAGCTACCATAGGTACAAGTAAATCCTACTATCATACAATCATGACCATGACAATCACCATATAAGACACCATTTTATTCAAATTGTTTGAGTATGTAAGTTATTTGAGGTATATAAAGATAATTACTGCATCATCAATTAATCAGAAGCTCTTTTTACATACGACATCTTAAATTAAATTGTTCATATTTTGTTTATGTTTTGTAATTTTAGTTTTGGAATCAGAAAAATGGGATCTTGTGTTGACAGACGAATATATTGAAAAACTAGCACCTTTAGTTGGACGGCAGTCATTACAGTTCATTCTGGAGCTTGATATGACATTCCAAGACTGACTGGGAAAAGATTAAATACAGGCAATCAGAGAGAGACTTAGTACTGTTAAATTGGTATATACTGAAAGCTTGGAAGCAGAACTGTTGTTTGACTAAAACTCAAATGCTCATTTTCCTCTGAAACATTGCCTGCTTGGAAAGAGAATATAATACAATAAAATACTACTACATGTATCAATTACCTACAAACATGAATGCATTATATCATTTATATGTGTCTATATATAGAAGACAAACATGAATACTTCATTTATTATTGTCTATATATAGAAGACAAACATGAATACTTCATTTATTATTGTCTATATATAGAAGACAAACATGAATACATCATTTATTATTGTCTATATATAGAAGACAAACATGAATAGTTCATTTATTATTGTCTATATATAGAAGACAAACATGAATACATTATATCATTTATTATTGTTTATATATAGAAGACAAACATGAATACTTCATTTATTATTGTCTATATATAGAAGACAAACATGAATACTTCATTTATTATTGTCTATATATAGAAGACAAACATGAATACTTC
>MJUT01064318.1:137333-149676 GCA_002080005.1 Gigantidas platifrons
AATACACACAGACAAGATGATATATTAGTCTGCACACCACTTTAAATACACACAGACAAGATGATATAATAGTCTATACACCACTATCAATACACACAGACAAGATGAAATATTAGTCTCTACACCACTATAAATACACACAGATGACAAGATAATATATTAGTCTCCACACCACTATAAATACACACAGATAAGATAATATATTAGTCTCTACACCACTATATATACACACAGACAATATAATATATTAGTCTCTACACCACTAGAAATACACACAGACAAGATCATATATTAGTCTCTACACCACTACAAATACACAGAGACAAGAAAAATATTAGTCTCTATGCTACAATCATAATCTTCGTCTTTCCTCATACATGAATTATCACCGAGTTTATAACAAGAAGAACATGACAGGTGTCACTAGTGGAACAGGAATTGATCACCCTTCCGGAGCATGTGAATTCATACTCGGTAGTTATTGTCAGTGGCCTATGGCATTGTAGTAGGCTTTCTTGAGGTATCTGGGTTATAATTTTCTCAGTTACTTGCGGAAGGAAATCAGCTTTCTCTATCTCTCCCGGAAATAGATTGACATTGACTTGTTGCAGATAGGTGGCCTTTTGTGTATTTGTTTCGTCATTGACTTGCCGGGGGTAGGTTGCATTTACTAGGTATCCCAGTAATAAATTTGTCAGTGACTTGTTGCAGGTACGTTACTTTCTATGTGTCTCCCACTGACAGTTTGTCGGTGACATATGGTAGGTAGGTGGGTTTCTGTGTGTCTCCCGCTAACACTTTGTCAGTGACTTATGAAAGGTAGGTGGCTTTCTCTGTGTCTCCCACTGATATTTTGTCAGTGACTTATGGCTGGAAGGTGGCTTTCTCTGTGTCTCCCACTGACACTTTGTCAGTGTCTGATGGCAGGTAGGTGGCTTTCTTTGTGTTTCCCATTGACACTTTGTCAGTGACTTATTGCAGGTAGGTAGCTTTCTCTGGGTTTGTCGCTTTACTCCACCAATATGATAAAACTGATATATTGTGGCGTTAAACACATAACTAAGCTGAAAAAAGTTGAAAGTTGTTTCATGAATTATATTGAATAAAAAGCTGTTAGTTAACTATTTGGGTTAAATAAAAAAAAAAAACGTTGTTGGTTAAAGACCACTATTGCATCATAATTATGTTTGTGCATATAACTCAACACAATGTTAAGTTGGATAATATGAATCCGAATTAAATGATTAATAAACTACAAATACCTGGCCATCACCACAAACAGTCCCGTCCCACGGGAGATGAATACTACAATAGGATGGATTGTCAGGTATCAAACAGTAAATGTATTTACATACTGTGGTAGGATCAGTATAGTGTAGATCCTACAAATAAGACATATATTTATCATTGAAATTTACAGATCCTTAATAATTTAATAATTATTGATACTTATATTCTCTTCACTCATATATGACAGTAGTCGACTTTGCTAAACTCTTTGGTTTTCTTGCTTACAAATATTTGACTTTCAATTCTTTTTACTCTGAGCGTACCTAATGATGGTTATTCAAGAAACGCATCGATCACACTAAATTAGATATTCACATTTCAGTGACCAACAAATACTAGCTCTGACGGCACAATGGAACAGCAATACAGTTAGAGGATGTGTGCAAGAAAAAGTTCCAAGATATCAAAAGAATAATCTGTCGAACTAAATCAAAGGACAGACAATACAACGGCCAAAAGAAAAAGGACATGCATTATATTAAGTTTTTGATTTGATCTAAACAATGCATTTTTTTTTAATTGTAGCTTAACTTAAATTGTGACTTACCCAGGCTCGTTTTACTAACCCGTTCACCTTATAATAATTCTTATAATCTGGTGAATTATTTTTGTTTTAGTTTTTCAGAAAACAGAATTTACTCAATGCTCAATATAATGCCACTCCCACGAAACCACAAGTCAACCTGATCATCAGCCAGATTTCAGAAGCCTCCAGATAGTAAAATACTACTAAATTGTCCCTCTCAAGAAAAACCAACCATATTATTTGACCACTTTTTCCTGCGACGCTTGGTTCCAATGGGCCAAGTGGTTTCGGGTGGAAATATTGACACGTGAACAGTTGAAAGAAGACGACGATCACGACAATGACGACACCAAGTGATGACAATATCTCAAACGACTTTTTGAGTCATGTGAGTTAAACATGTGAGTTTATATATTCACTCTTCCATTTAGATGCATATATAATTCACTATCATTGAAATGTGCATGTCAAACTTATAAAACACATGTAGAAAAATGCAAAAAAATAATATGCGCTTTGTGACCGTCGGTTGAGGGTCATGTTACTATTGTGAAACGATGTTGTGTCTGTTCAACATCAATAGGTATAATTGATCCCTTTTCCTGCATTTCTATCTCATGATGGGTTTTCAGTATGATTCCGAGACATGCGCCCTACAATATTATTATATAATTATATCATTTTGTCATTTGCGATTGACACTGTAAATTTAATTGTTTAGTTTTTAAAGGTGAAATTAATCTGCACATTTTGACTTTGATACTGACCCTGTGTAAGTAGTATTTTCCTTGTCACTCTGAGACTTACCCTGCATAAATACGAACTTCCGTTTAGGTAGTGTTGACATTGCTCATTTGGCTCATACATTTGACCATTAAACGTTTTGTTATACTGATCAAGTGCAGTAGGGTCATGACTTGCTGATAAAGATATCATGCAATTAATGGCATTACTACAAAGAAGACAAAACAAAGCTACGTCAAGTTTCAAGTATAACTCAGAACTATATTATGGTCGTGCTTTACTGGTGGTAAGACGACAAAACAAGCCTACGTCCACTGTTCAAGTATACCTCAGAACTATATTATACATCAAGTGTTCAAGTATAACTCAGAACTATATTATACATCAAGTGTTCAAGTATAACTCAGAACTATATTATGGTCCGTACTTTACTGGTGGTAAGACGACAAAAAAAGCCTACGTCCACTGTTCAAGTATAACTCAGAACTATATTATACATCAAGTGTTCAAGTATAACTCAGAATTATATTATACATCAAGTGTTCAAGTATAACTCAGAATTATATTATATAGCAAGTGTTCAAGTATAACTCAGAACTATATTATACGTCCACTCTTCAAGTATAACTCAGAACTATATTATACGTCCAGTGTTCAAGTATAACTCGGAACTATATTATACGTCCAGTGTTCAAGTATAACTCAGAACTATATTGTACGTCCAGTGTTCAAGTATAACTCAGAACTATATTATACGTCAAGTGTTCAAGTATAACTCAGAACTATATTGTGGTCCATGCTTTACAGGTGGTATTTGCATATATTGACGTATATGTACGAAAAACCAAGCCTACGTCAAGTGTTCAAGTATAACTCAGAACTATATTATGGTCCGTGCTTTACTGGTTGTATGTGCATATATTGGCGTATATGTAAGACATAATAGTGTGTCCTGTGAAATTGTGTCCAGTTGTGTTATATTTGTAATGAAATCCTTACACAGACAGAACGAAATCCTCAGATTTCATCATAGGAGACAATTGTAAGAGCGGACACTATTTAATGTTACATATACTGGTGTTAAGCACGATTTCTGTATCACATGATGTTCTTATTATTCATCATTACCTCGATGAGTGCCACTAGTGAAGAAGGAACTTCCTACCCTTCCGAAGCACTTCAGTTCAACGCCGCCGGTTTATGTGAGGTTCGTGTTGCTCAATCTTTTATTATATGTGTTACCATATGAAGATTTTTTCTTTTACGATTTGTTCTTTTTTCTTTTGGTCATTGTATTGAAGGAAAATAAATAAACAATGGTCCCTTTGACCAGGTCCTTTTGGCTGTGATCTCTACATATTATGTGAGAATAGACGATTGACATGTGCATTATCAAATGCATGTTGTCTTAACTGTGTTTAGAAAGCATTGAAGGGTACTTGACTTTTCGGGTGTTGCATTTTTGTTCATGTTTTTTTACTTCTACAATATTTCCATAGAGCCAAAGCTCACCCTCCGAAGTGTGACAAGGTCTATGTTGATCAGTTTTACTTTTTTTTGCATTTGTTCACACGATGTAGGATGTAGGAGAAATCCTGCTAAAGTTGGAGCTAAGCACTAATAAATCATTTTTTTTCACATTGGTATCTTTGCTTTATTTTTGGCCACACATGTCTTTCTAACTTGATTTGTTTTCTTTGTATTTGATGTCTTTGTTTCTTGCCTTTTAATGATGGGGGAGACATATGCATAACTGAAGTAAGTCATCAAACTTCCATAAATCATTGACAAGACTGTGTCGAGTTCACCTCCTGTACCGTAAGAAACAAACAGGGGTGATGACACACACTGATTGTTAATGTTTAGAAACAGATTGTTAACATGCGATGGCGGACATGGTGAATTTGTGCTGCTCGATTTTTACACAGGGGCCGTCGTGACCGTGATCGTATGGCAGTTGGATTAAAAACTACCAATACAATTAGTGCCTATTACCACTGATGTTGTGAATTCGAATATCTATCAGGGCGAAGTGTACAACATTATGTGATAAAGTTTGTCAGTGACCTGCGTCATGTCAGTGGTTTTCTCCGGGTCCTCCGGTTTCCTCCACCAATAAAATTTTGACCGTCACGATATAACTGAAATATTGTTGAAAGTGGCGTTTAACATCATCGAACGAACAAAACAAAAACGACATTGAACAACGAGTTGTCCATTAAATGGATTTATCAATATTAGGTCATCTTTATAAAAATTTCGTCATTACGAGAGATAGAATATTCGCAATCCTCCACGTTAACTACGAAATGAAATGCAAATATACTCTTTACACTTTCCGGATTTTATTCTAATATTATGTTGTTTTTATGTTTCATTTAGAAATTATTTCCCTGCCGACGGTCAAAATGGTTTCCATTCTATACAAGAGCAACAGAAATAACAAAGAGTTTGAGTATATTTTCTAAACATCTGTAGATAGTTGAACCTTTTAAAACAAACATAGGATAATTTTATAACAAATAAAAAAGTGACAAGCTGCTACAACACTTAAATTTTGTAATTCTGAATATTGCAAAAATCGAAGTGATTTCCGTTGAACTTTACATGAAAGGGACGTAACTCTTAATTATAAAATGTGAAACAATGTATAATATTAAAATCAAGTCTGAAATATACAATTGGTCTACTTATAGATTATATAAACTCATTGACATTGTATGTAGAATTTACCTATCCATGAAATCAATATATGTCTGAAAGTATTCAACAGAACAATTTGAAAAGATGTAGTGGTTAGTTCCCTTTTCACTGGTTGTTGCACCAACAGATGGCGCCATCACATGTCTCTCGTCCGAGGAACAATTATTCAAGTTGTATTGACCATCGTGTCGTGCACCTAAGCTGAAAAAGGTAGAAAGCAGTACATTAGGGAATACTTGTAAAACATATAACATGGTCGGAATACTACGACTGATCACGTTGCGATACTCTCCATTGTCCGTGGGTCAATTCATACAAAAATCGTCTTTTCGGGTTTGTTCCGTAACTAATCTAGTAGCTTCCAAAGTACATTAACATCACTCATCAAATCATTTTCCTATTAGACAAATTTAACAGATCATGAAAGAACTGACTAGCCCATATAACATTAATTCTCCAAAATCTGCGGGTAATTGTCACTCGTTTTATGTCCTAGATTCATTGAAAATTGTTGTAAGAATATCCTTTCCTTTTCAACCCTTTTAAACTTTTGATTGGCTATAAAACAGTTCGTCGGTACAAATAAAATGTTTTGAAATGACTACAATGATTTCTAAAGCAAGATGTACTCGATACCACATTCGGTGATAAAGCTTGTCAGTGACTTACGGGAGGTCGGTAGTTTTTTCTGGGTACTCCGGTTTCCTTCTCCAATAAAAATGACCGCCACGATATAACTGTAATTTTATTGAAATAGGCCCTGAGCTCTACAACCCTATCCATACACTAGTAACAAGACCAATATCGTGTCTGGACCTGCGTTGCTGCAAAACATTCCAGTAATGTATGCATTTTCATATACTGATATATGCCTGGACACAAAATCTGGATGGACAGACACACAGATGGACGTGATTCCTTTATACCCCCAGTCTTTGTTTGTGGGAGTATAACAACAGCTGAGCATCTTCAATATGTAAATAAACACTGTGCAAAGTTTGAATAATATTAATTGAACACTTTTTGAGTTTTAGATTACACATACTAGGTATCGCCCATGTGATAGAGTGATAAAAAAATAACAAATTCAACATGCAAAAAATCTAAGGAAACATTTGTCAAAACTATCCATAACAGGAGGTGCATGTCTTCGGTATGTATCAGAACACTATGCAAAGTCTTAATAGTATTGATTGAACACTTGCAGTTTTAGATTACATCAACTAGGTACAGTCAATGTCATATTGTGATAAAAAGTTACTAAGTTCAACTTACCGAAAAATTTGTGAAATCTGCCTATGATAGGATGTGCACATCTTCAATATGCATACAAACATTTGCAAAGCTTAAATACTATTGATTGAACATGATTAGAGTTTTAGATTACACCAACTAGGTATCGTCAATGTAATATAGTGATTAAAAATGACAAAGTTCAACATACGATAAATGTGTGGAAAAAATTGTCAAATCTGCTCATAATAGGAGATGCACATCTTCAGTATGTACACAAACATTGTGCAAAGTTTAAATACTATTGATTGAACATGGTTAGAGTTTTAGATTACACCAACTAGGTACCGTCAATGTCATATAGTGATAAAAAATTACTAAGTTCAACATACACGAAATTAAATACAAAAATTGTCAAATCAACTTTTAATAGGAGGTTGACATCTTCAGTATGTATACAAACACTGTGCAAAGTCTGAATAATATTGATTGAACACTGTTGAAGTTTTAGCTTACACCAACTAGGTACCATCACTGACATATAGTGATAAAAAATGACTAAGTTTAGCATACAGAAAATATATGAAAGAAATCTTCAAATCAGCCCATAATAGGAGGTGCACATCTTCAATATGTATACAAATACTGTGCAAAGTTTGAATAATATTGATTGAAAATTGTTTGAGTTACAGATTACACTAAGTACTCACTGCCTTGCTGGGACAGACGTACGTACGGACGGACAGACGGAGAAAGCAATTCCTAGATCTGCTTCCGCCTTCAGCGACGCAGGTGAAAAGAAAAGCAGATTTTTTTTTCAAATTCCGAACTATTTCTATTCCATCATTTGAATATTTCAACATTTCCGATTCGTTTAATTTATATCCCTATAGTACTAGTGTAGCGATATCACCTTACAACAAGTCCACAAAATCGAGTTCATCAGTATTCTCCTATCCATAGTTAATATCTAAAGGAATTATGCGTTCTTAACAGCTGAATGAACAGTTGCAACCTGCCGAGTGTGCTGTACATTTGCATATGAAGATCAAACTCTATTTGTTCTTAGACTAAGCTTACTTGTGGCCAAGTTCGTGAGCAACAACATGACCAATTCTGGCTTCAAAATGATCTTCCTGAATAGAGTTATCATAAAATTGGTTTATTTGTTTCCGACATAGTCCTGAGAGCCAAGCTAAACCTATAACGATATTAATAATGTCAATAATTTTTTCTCTTTAATATTCGTGATGCAAAAATATCAATCTAGTATAGCATACAACTTCATGACTTATTACTGGGTTTATAACAAGAGAAACACGACTGGTGCAACTAGGTGGAGTGGAAACTGATTACCTTTCCGGAGTACTTCACCCCCAGTTTTTACATATATTTGTAGGGATTCGTGTTGTTCATGTTTTCAATTAACATCTCTTC
This sequence comes from Gigantidas platifrons, assembly GCA_002080005.1. Classification (NCBI taxonomy): domain Eukaryota; kingdom Metazoa; phylum Mollusca; class Bivalvia; order Mytilida; family Modiolidae; genus Gigantidas; species Gigantidas platifrons. Next base: position 145,267 of record MJUT01064318.1, read on the forward strand.
TAGTTTTTAGTTCCGTGTTGTATACTACGAGTTCTGTGTTCTTTGTATTTATTTACGCATTCTGGGGTCCATCACTATGTCCTTGTCAGACGATGTTCCTTTAATTTAACAATAACACAAAGAGTTCCACTGGTAGAGCAGAAACTGTTAACCTTTCCGGAATATATGAGTGTACTCCTTATATCTAACTTATAGTACTGATATCATCGATGATCTTTAGTTCCTATCACGACATCCCTGATAGGGATTGCTGATAACAAGAAGCCTATTACACCGATAGTTCCTAGTGGTTAAGTGGGACCGTCGTGGTTATGATCGTATGATAGTTGAATTTAGAGCTACCTATGCAATCAGTGACACTAACGTTGTGAAATCGAATCCCGCTCACGCGAGGTATAATCGATACAACATTATGTGATAAAATTTGTCAGTTACTTGTGGCAGGTTGTTGGCTTCCTCGGGGAAATACGGTTTCCTGCACCAATAAAAGTGACCGCCATGATATAACTGACATAGTGTTGAAAGTAGCATTAAGCACCATAACCCTAACACTAACACTAGTACTTAAGTTGAAAACATCACTTCAAAAGTTTTACGGTCGCAATAATGGCTTACGGTAAGGATATCGTTGTTATCGCCAACTTTCCTTTGGCCATTGGTTAATCGCTACGGAATATATATGCCATGGATCAACGTGGATGTTCCGTTTGTCGTTTTCCATGACTTATTGCCGGATTTGTACCAACGAACGGTGAGGCTAGTGAAGAAGCAGGATCTGCTTACCCTTCCGGAGTTCACTTCCCGGTATTGATCGAGGTTCGTGTTGTTCATTCTTTAGACTTGTGTGCAGTGTTTTGTCTACAGTTGTTTGTGTTTTTGTCATTTCAATCGTCTTGTTTGTCCTTCTATTTACGGCCTCTATGGTATATTTAATTACTAAAGATGTATGTGTTATAAGTATTACTATGTATGTAGACTTACCCAATCATTTTGCATGGGAATTATTACTATGTAGGTAGACTTACCAATGATTTTGTATTGTAGGACTTACTGAGTATGTAGACTTACCAAGGACACCGGAATTTTCATTATTGGATGAATCTAATGTATATATCTCATAGCTGCAACAAACAACACAGACGTAAGGTATGTTGTAATTATTTATTAACTGTTGACGAATTGTCAGTTCCTTCTGTACACGATTATTTTTGTTTTTGTTGTAGCATTCATCGCGATGGTAGCGATTATCTACAGGTAGATATAAAGAGTTTGCATGAACCAGATTTAATGTTATTATTGTCACGATTATCTTCAAGTAGAGTTAAAGAGTTTTCCTGAACCAAGATTAATGTTATTGTTAAAGTAAGCAGTAGTATCCATAGAAGCAACCGTTACCGATGACAATTTTGACTTTGTTTTTATCCAGTACACCTCGCCGAAGATAGGGGTCAAACACACAGCACAACTCACAAAACAAAGAAGTCAAAGGCGGCCACTGATATGGAAGAGCAAATTTATCGTAAAAATATCATCAACTTGTTCGTCATGGTGCCTAAGGTCAAGGGTATTATGTACAATTAATCTTTTATTATAATAAAAAAAACATCGCTGAAACTAACTGTCATATAGTACATCATCTTTGTTCGATGTCTGCTAAGGAGCAAGAGTGTTCTAGTCTTATGTGTTCAACCCCATCCTTCCCGAAGTGATGCTGTCATGTAAATGACTTCTTCATATTAAGAAAAAGTAGTGTTAGGGTTATTGTGTTTAACTCCACTTTCAATACTATTTCAATTATATCATTGCAGTCAGTTTTATTGGTGGAGGAAACCAGAGTGCCAGAAGAAAACCACAGAGAATTGCAGAATTCGACTTCACAACTGTAGTGGTGATAAGCATTGACTTCATAGATAGCTGTAAATGAAGCTACCATACAATCACGACCACGAAGTAGCAACATTTCTTCATCACAGTATTACAAACATTACACATTACACCTACCAAGTACCTTGTACCCTAATCTAGCGTCTACTGAAAAAACACACATTTGCACTTTTTAAAAAGATTACACATTGCAATATGATTAAGATCAGCTTATACATCACTCTACTTTCCCCTAACATTTGGCAGAAACCCCATTAGAGATTATATCCATATAATAATTCATATATCAATACGTTTTTAAGAAAAAAGAAAACCAATCGCTGCATATGTGTTGCAATAATGAAAAAGCAGCGAAAGATGTAATTATTATACCATCGGGTTTTCAACGTCTCTTCATGCGTTTCGACAAACTCCGTAAACAATGTCGATAATTAATAAGATGGTGTCCATTTCTTGATCAATCTCAAAACACGAGCAGTTGCACGATTGTTCACCAGTGCGCGTACATTTCATAACATTTATAAGTTACAGAAACAATTTTTAATAAGACATCAATCATATCTGAGAGTTTTGTTGGGTAACAAAAATTTACGATTTGGCAGATAATTCCCCTTTAAAAGCAATAAAAATATGATTTAGTACCACTACTAAATGTCCGAAATAAAGTGGTTCCGAGAAAATCGGGCGCAATTTAATTTATGTTTCAATGAGAGACCCATTTTAAAAAATAAATCGGCGAGCTATCCCTGGACCAATAATTCATGTATGGCTTAAGATTTGCAGAAACTCTTCAATTTTGCGAATCCGGGTGATCATAATAAAATAAAATTTGAAATCGTAATTTAAAATATAACAGCTTACAAAACAGTGTTTTAATTTATAGGACCGGTCCCGCTTTTTACAAAGATATCACCACAGCAGTATTGATCAGAAACTTGAATGAAAGAAGATATCTGAAGACCATATACTCTCTCTTCTTATCCTTTTGGATCTTTACACAGGTGTTCTCTTCGCGATCTGCATCCTAAAAAAGTTACGTATGACGTGGTCCATAGCGGATGTTTCACTAAATGTTAGGTGCGTGCGCACAATTTTATTAATAACGACTAAATATATACTAATGGGGATTTCCAAACATGAGCTGATATAATAGATATTTAACGTTAATCTATATGCCGTCAAGATTCAAAATGAATTAATTATGCGATGTAATAATTGATATTATATTGTAATATGGTTTTTCTGTCACATTTTTTTCTGAACTCATTGAAAAAAAACCGACAAGGAAAGGAGAATAACTGGAGAAAATCGCCGGCTGCCGGATTTTAACGACATCACTGGTTCATCACAATTCTAATAATACAACATTGTCTGAACAATTCTAAAAATGCCACACTGTCGAAACAATTCTAAAAATACTACATTGTCGAACAATTCTAAAAATACCACACTGTCGGAACAATTCTAAAAATACTACATTGTCGAAACAATTCTAAAAATACCACACTGTCGGAAAAAATATAAAAATACCACATTGTCGAAACAATTCTAAAAATACTACACTATCAAAACGATTCTAAAAATACTACACTGTCGAAACAATTCTAAAAATACTACACCGTAGAAACAATTCTAAAAATACTACATTGTCGAAACAATTCTAAAAATACAACCTTGTCGGAACAATTCTAAAAATACCACACTGTCGAAACAATTCTAAAAAATACCACATTGTCGAAACAATTGTGAAAATACCACACTGTCGGAACAATTCTAAAAATACCACACTGTCGGAACAATTCTAAAAATACCACACTGTCGAAATAATTTTAAAAATACCACACTCGCAGGTATGTTAATGCAACTTGCAATATTTTCGGCTTTTGAAATTGTTGTTTTTATAATACCTGGTAAAAAGTTAAGTTCATCCCCTAATCGTTAGAATTCGTTTGACTTTCGTATAGAAAAACTTAAATTACATTTCAAATGGAGTTGTCGCGCTTTGTTCCATTCGACATAAACTTTATTAAAGTCACGTGACCACCAGTAGGGGTTGGTTAATGTAACTACAAGAAACCCTAAAAGTTCAGGCCAAAGACGTTCTTTTTTGTAAATAAAAATTGCTGTTCTAGATAGAAAAAAACATTGCCTTTCAAGTTTTAAGTGCTTCTATGTCCGTATTGTACGTCTTTTATAAGAAAATACGAAATGAAGTGCTAGTTTTCAACGTAAACACGTCTGGCAACGATTACCAACCTAATTTCTCAGAATATTTGAAGACAGCGATGTAGTAGCAGCAATATTGTGAATTTTGATCATCTGCTTCAAGTCTGTGCAAATTTACAGTAACTTTAGAGGACATTATTGGCTTGTGCCAGATCGATTTTTATTAGGTATACAAGATTTGACTTTCGATCGTGGATTTAAAACGTCCAAATGACCCGATTTGGTTTCCGGTTATGTTTATCGTGTCGATACCGAAATAATAAAACTGGCGCTAATTACAAACAGGAAAATCGAAATATT
>MJUT01064318.1:189362-200273 GCA_002080005.1 Gigantidas platifrons
AAAAAAACAGAAGATATTCATCTAGCCAGAAGGGCAAAGCGATTCGGGCAAAGTGAATTTATTTCTTCTCCAAAAGTCAATTAATCCACACATTTACAGAATCAAAAGACAGTAATTGTTTTATTCTATATTTTGAGTTATAACATGTATTCACTGCCTCCGATTTAATATTCACTGGCAGTAAATGTCATGTGTTTCTTTTTTTTTAACATGGAACTCTATCAGAAATTATATATTTTAAATTACTAACAAAAGTAACACATAACATTTACCGTCAGTGAATATTAAATCTGAGGCTTTGAGTACTTTTTTTTATTAAAAAAATTACTGTTAGTTGAAATCTATTATACATGTACATGTAATATGATTTACTGATATAGAATAATTACAATTGATTTGATTTGATTTATTGTGCTTAACGCCACATTCAGCTATATCATGACGACCAGTGTTAGTGGTGGAGGAAGCCGGAGTACCCGGAGAGAACCACCGACCATGGACAAGCAACTGGTAAACTTTATCACTCGAGACTGTGAGTCGAGTGCACCCTTTTTGTAACTTACACAGCCGGACACGATCCCACGTCGTATAATGGTGATACGGTTGTATGAGTTGTTAGGTAATCCAACTACATAACTCATTGAGCCACCCGAGCCCTAATTACAATTGATCAATCCATCATGGTCAGGTATAAAAGGGGGCCATCGTGGTCGTGATCAAATGGTGGTTGGATCTATAACTACCTATGCAAGCAGTGTCTATCACCACTAACATTGTAAGTTAGAATCCTGCTCAGGTGAGGTGTACTCGAAACAGCATTATGTGATAAAGTTTGTCAGTGACTTGGGACAGGTCGCTGGTTTTCTCCAGGTACTCCGGTTTCATCCACCAATCAAACTGACTTCCACAATATAACTGAAATATTGTTGAAAGTGGCGTTTAACACCATAAGCCTAGCCTAAGCCTATTCATGTATAAAAAAGCAACATAGACGACTTCAGAAAAAAATATTTACTCCATTGCTTTTTCCAAATAATACAATACAGCATACAGGTGTCGAGTTTCATTCCATGTAATTAAATTTGTCTCATGTACTTTGTAAATCACATTTGGATTTTGCTGTCTTAGAATCGTAACAATTTTCATGCCATCTGGAATAATTACTAGTCCTGTTATTTCTGTCTGGTTGTGAGATAAAGCTGCCAAACATTGTCGAACACATTGTTGAGTAGATTGAGTCAAGTGAGAGTCAAACGACGTTTGACGTCCATATTTAACATACGAAGAAACAATGATAAGAATGTTTCCCGTCACTCCATCATTAACACTGTGAGTATAAATCAGAAAGTCTGGAGTCTGTGGTTCAAAATAAGAATGTAAGGCATTAGACATAAGTATATAATCATTTGGATTCTGAAGCATGTTCTGTGTACTTGTAGTTAGGTTCCATGGATTTGGTCTTCTGTGTTCCGTTTGATACCGCAAATCACTTAACGGTGACGGTGAACGTGATCTCGAACGAGATCGGGAATTTGATCTGTTGCCATGTAATTTTCTATGTAAAACTCTATGACGCAATCTCCCACGTTCTTGGAATTTACCTACACGTGCTAATTCCATCTGTTCATGGTTGCAACCATACACACGGCAGTGTACGACTCCATCTTGTAAAGCTTTATTGTTCAATGGTGATGACCGAGCCTTTTTTTGATTTTATTTGTAGTGGTCTTCATAAATAAAGATATTCAGAAGATTACTCAAAAGAGCACCTATTTGATTTGGTCCATCAGAAAATCCCCTCAATAAAGAGTCTACCAGTTCTAGAGATACTTCATCATTTACCTGCAATATAAAAAAAAACATTATTCAAATTAAATACATATGTGTTAGGCACAAGCAAATTTACCTGGAGAAAACCAACGACCTGCTGCAAGCCACTGACAAACTTTAGCACATAATATTGTATCGAGTATACCTCACCCGATCAGTAGTGATAGGCACTGATTGCATAGGTAGTTGTTTAACTTTAAACCTATTTTATTAGACTAAACAATTGGATAGGACACAACTACCATACAATCACGACCACACCAGTTAATTAGTGCACGATTCAATGATTTGATAGCTTATTTAATACTATCCTGTATTAAAAACACCTCGAAAGTTAATTAACGATAAATTTTCAAAGTCTTGACCTAAAACTGACCGTTAAATACAGATAAACTGATACGATGGGATAAACTTTGAGTGGTCACTCACCGCGTTAGTGAGGTGATCTTTTATTTGAATTAAAATAACACAACCTCATCGATGCAGTATGGCGACTATGCTCGGCTCAAGTGCGATAGATCGTGGGTCAAACCAAATACTATATAATTGGTATGTGTTGCTTCTCCGCTAAGCACACAACATTTAGGAGAAAGAGCAAAGACTGGATGGCTTGGAATCAGGATAATGTGGGTCGACATGTCTATCCACAAACAGTTGTTTCAGTGAGCTAGAAAAGTGTTGGTCTAGAACAAAGTGAACCTCATCATCTCATTGAAAATTAACTTGTTCTTGCCATAGTATAGCTGAAAAATTGCTAAGTTGGCATTAAACAACAATTACTCACTCACTATCAGCAAGTGATTGTTGTTTAACACAAAATGATCAATTGTTCAATTGTATCATGGCGAGAATAAGTTACAATCGATGAGATGACAGCGAAGTCCCTTGTACTAGACCAAAATATTTAGTTGGTAGTGCCAACTCTCTGAAATAGCAGTATGTGGGTAGACATGTTACTACACTTGAAACACATTATCCTAATTCCGAGCCTACCAGTCTTTGCTTTTCTCCTTAATGCCACTTGCTTAGCAGAAAAGCAACAACACCAGATGTCATAGTCGTTGCCTTGACTCGACAGAGACTTAAACCAATAATCTACTGTGCTCGATACGAGCACGACAACCATTAGTTTATATCACCACGGTGGTTTCAACCGATCCAAATCCATATGCTCTGTATAATATACATATATATCTAAAGATGAACCATTTACCCAATGGTGGCTGCCAATTATCTCCCTTATGTCCCTGACTTGACTAAATTCTGATGTTGACTTTCGTGAATTGTCGATACCTCCAACCCACACATTGCTATGGAAGCCTTCATATAAAGAACATGGTGGCTGTCCATTAGGAGGTGTCATCTGAAATGTGAAAAACAATATATAAAAACAATAAAACACCTCGGCTGAGCGGGGTTCTAACTCACAACATGTTATTAGTGGCACTGATTGTGTGCTGCATCACAATTGCAGAGAGCTAACCGATATTACACAAAATATTACACTGGCAATGTATAAGTGAAGACTGTGTACTTGTGCTTCAAATGTTTATTGTTCATATGAATGGGTGTGTTAAATGAATGGTGAAAAACTGCAAAGAAAAAATAAACAATAATGTAGATTCAATTACAATCATGAAACTACCTAAAACAAATATCATGTACTAAAAATATCAAAAAACATCAATGATATATGTCAGAGATATAACCAATAACATTGAGTGAAACCTCAAGAACAATGGAATACTACTACAGTCAATGTAATAATTCTAATACACATAAACAAATAACAAAATTGCATATTTGTAAGTCATTTCTAACGAATTGTACAAACTAGTTTTAAACTTGTGCAATTTGACATTCCATATATAAAAATTATCCAAACTGGCGTTCCATATTGTATATGCCAACATAGCATAGACCAGTGATATCGTAGAAATCATACAAGAACTACAAAGTGTAATTTCCTGTGTATAGTTGTTGACAGAAGGTTTAAACAAGATAAAATACCTAAATAAACTTACACTGTGGGCTGATAGAGCTCAAAGAAAGTTGATTAGGCGTGTCAATATTACTGTGTCGCAGTGTGTGCGAAAAGAAAGGTGTGAATAAAATGAAAACCAAAAACGTACAAAATTTTCGGATTGAAAAACGGTACAGATTGCATAGGTAGTTATAAATCGAACAACCATACAATCAAGACCACAACAGTCCTTATTTTGTTTCTGACAGGAAAATTAAACCAGATATTTTGAAGGGAAAGCATTATGGAAAATGCACCAACCTACATCTTTAATTTAGTTACTGTTTTTCATTGTCATATGACTCGCTATCGTTCTGCATTTTAGATTTTCAAAAGAAAATCAAATTTCCACATTTCGTCAAATGCTTAGAATCCATGTTAATTTTGCTAACCAATCTTGATAAAACATTATGTGTGTTAAGGTTGGTCAGTGACTTGCTACAGGTCGGTGGTTTTCTCCCGGTACTCCAGTTCCCTCTACCAATAAAACTGACCGCCACGATATACCTGAAATATTCTTTAAAGTGACATTAAACACCACAAAACAAACTAAACCAATCTGATTAATATTACATGTCTCACTAGATACGATAACGTAACTCTCATTCCGCTTGTGCTCCATTGAAGGTTACGAACCGATCCCATTCAACGTATGGGAGCAGCGCCCGGAGTGATTCACACCGGGCGTTTTTTTTTTTGTCCTAATTCCGTTGTAAGTGGTTGGAAATATTAACGGGGGTGAAAGATAAATATATTTAGGTAAACCTTGAGGTGTTAAATAATCGCTGCAGCAATCCATGGTATTTGGTATATCCATCTGAAAATTTGAATGCATGAAATATTCTTTCTATCCGACATTTTGTTTACAAGTTGCTAGTTCACGCGCACTTGCCTCGTTTTTGAGATATCCTTATTTGGATCAATTTTATAGTAAAATCGACTTTTTCATAGTAACATTTTCCATATTTGGCATATATGGATAGGCTCCGCCCATCGCGAGAGTCTACGTAAGGTGTTATGGCGGACAAGTAACAATTTTCAAATACGAAACCGGTCTTGAAGATAAAAACAGGGATTGCAACACTTATTTCGTATCACCATTACTTAAAAATTGTTGGGAATAATAAGATATGACCAGATATGCAAAAAGAAAGTTGAAATATTCATGGAACGAATATTTTAATTTGCTCCCATACGTTGAATGAGATCGATTCGTAACCCTAAATGGAGCACAAGCGGAATGAGGGTTACGTTATCGTATCTAATGTCTCACTTGCTTCACTCTACTGATATGTCATGGGTTGATTTGATTTATTATGATTTTTGGTGTCTTAACGCCACTTTCAACAATACTTCAGCTATTTCATGGCGACCAGTTTTAGCGGTGGAGGAAGCCAGAGTACCCGGAGAGAACCACCGACCATGACAAATCAACTGGTAAACTTTATCACTTGCGATTGCGAGTCGAGTGCACCCTTTTTTGTAATTTACAAAGCTGGGCACGAACTTACACCGTATTGGCGATAGGCTTGTATGAGTTGTTAGATCCAACGACCTAACTCATTGAGCCATTCGGGCACCCTCACAGCATGGGAGATGTGAGTAAACTCCATTTCCGGTCACACGAATATACATGTATAATGATATTATAAATACTGTTATACATGTATAACCTTTTTGGGCCAATAGGATAGCTCACTGCATTCAAAGCTGTTTATCAACACTTTCAGAGTCTTACAATCACCATTATCATTCCATAGTAAGAACATACAGTCAAACCTGCCCAAGCTATCACCTCATCACCTCTGTTAAGAACATACAGTCAAACCTGCCCATGCTATCACCTTATCACCTCTGTTAAGAACATACAGTCAAACCTGCCCATGCTATCACCTTATTGCCTCTATTAAGAACATACAGTCAAGCCTGCCCATGCTATCACCTTATCGCCTCTATTAAGAACATACAGTCAAACCTGCACAAGCTATCACCTCATCACCTCTGTTAAGAACATACAGTCAAACCTGCCCATGCTATCACCTTATCACCTATATTAAGAACATACAGTCAAACCTGCCCATGCTATCACCTTATTGCCTCTATTAAGAACATACAGTCAAGCCTGTCCATTATATCACCTTATTGCCTCTATTAAGAACATACAGTCAAGCCTGCCCATGCTATTACCTTATCGCCTCTATTAAGAACATACAGTCAAGCCTGCCCATGCAGAATGATGATATCACCTTATCACCTCTATTAAGAACATACAGTCAAACCTGCCCATGCTATCACCTTATTGCCTCTATTAAAAACATACAGTCAAGCCTGCCCATGCTATCACCTTATCACCTCTATTAAGAACATACAGTCAAACCTGCCCGTGCTATCACCATATCACCTCTATTAAGAACATACAGTCAAACCTGCCCATGCTATCACCTTATCACCTCTATTAAGAACATACAGTCAAACCTGCCCATGCTATCACCTTATCACCTCTATTAAGAACATACAGTCAAACCTGCCCGTGCTATCACCTTATCACCTCTATTAAGAACATACAGTCAAACCTGCCCATGCTATCACCTTATCACCTCTATTAAGAACATACAGTCAAACCTGCCCATGCTATCACCTTATCGCCTCTATTAAGAACATACAGTCAAACCTGCCCATGCTATGACTTTATTACCTTATCACCTTATTACAGGTTTGACTGTAGTTAGAAATGAATATGTAATCACCACAAATGCACAATGTTTTAGTTTACAAGTACCTGTTTTAGTAATGCATCTCTCAAGTGAAACATTAAATTAGAACAATCATGCTATTTATGTGTAGGTGCAAAACTGGGTCGTCTACACGGAGAAACTGTTGCTGTCCATTTATGGTAGGAGGATGTTCCCAGTCGACTGGTGAAAATTTGTCGGAATCAAACGACAGTCTGGACTATACCTTCGACAACCTTCTGGAAAGATATCCCTGTTATTTCACCATTGTTCATGTTGTTTTCATCAAAGTCTTGAAAAGTTCCATCTCCTATCGCTAAGCAAGCAACTTGTCCACCGCTTCTGCAACAACAACAAAACATGCATAGACAGGCTGTCCTGGATGTGTGTAAAACTACATTGTATGTGTGAAGACTTTTGTTTTGAGGAGTCCAGAAGACATTTCTGAAAATTTTGCAAACAATCTAAAATTTTAAATCTTTGTGGAGTCCCATAACGGAAAATGGAGAGTCCAGGACTCATCTAATTACAGTACAATTTTTTATACAGGACATTCGGTCTGGTGAACTATGATATTGAATGTTTACCAGACCGTTGATCTTTTACCAGTCCAAAAAAAAGCATTTTTACACAGATCATGTAGTATTTGGAAGTAATGAAATGGAAGTGATGTGGTACATCACTGCATGTGCATTTCTAAACAAAATGTCAAGTTTATTCTTATCAGCTTGTTATAGGTTCTAAAAATTTTCACAGCTGTCAATTCAACTACTGAAGAATTTTTAGCTTTACCAATTTGTTATGCTTTACGTGCACTTGGCTTCGTTCATGATCAAGATCAGGAGAGGTTTTTTTCTACTTGAACTCCCTGTTATAAATCTGTTCTGACCTTTAAGGTTTGTATGTATATTTTTATCCCTCCCATAAAAGTCAACACGTATGTTAAACAAGTCATGATATTGCTGCGAGTATCATGGTTGAAAACCAGCCACGGTCCCCTCTCTCGCCACTTCAAGATCAACTTTCTCTCCGGTGGGTGTTCCTCGTACATTTTGTGTTTTTTTTTATTTCTCTCAGTAGTTTCACATTTACACTGCAGAGCTTTACTGGGAATCGCATCTTTGTGCTACATGTATTTCAACTGGAACATGTTGATTTTACAAAAAAAATGAGGAGAGGTGAGCGAAAAGCAGAAACGACAATTCAATATTAAAAGTCGGGATCGTACCAGAAATATATCGTCTTCTACCTTGACTGGCAGTAAATTTACCTGGACAATAGAAGTTTTATTTTGAAAGAAATCAATGCAAACAACCAGTTATCAAGCACTGGCCATGGGAGCCTAACCACGAAACGTATATGATCAACCTATCATTATTCCAATCCGAGTATGTCGCCCCAGCCCTGTGATCGCTTCTTTGAACCACAGGTCTCTGAACCTGTGTTTGAACGTTCACCACCGACACCAGTGGCAGTATGACTACTACTAGAAGTGCAGTCCTTGTATTTTCTTCTTCTTCCGTTAGGTGTACATTTTGTATCATCAAACTGGTGTGAGCAAAGCTTCTATAAACTGGTGTGACTACTACTAGAAGTGCAGTCCTTGCATTTTCTTTTTCTTCGTTAGGTGTATCATCAAACTGGTGTGAGCAAAGCTTCTATAAACTGGTGTGACTACTACTAGAAGTGCAGTCCTTGCATTTTCTTCTTCTTCCGTTAGGTGTATCATCAAACTGGTGTGAGCAAAGCTTCTATAAACTGGTGTGAGCAAAGCTTCTATAAACTGGTGTGAGCAAAGCTTCTATGTACAAGGAAAGATAAAAACGATATATACAATTATTACAAAGAAAGTCTCTGTTAGACTGTTATTTATTATGTCAGCTCGATGTCCTGCAACTCACTCTTGATGTAGTTGGTGAAGTTGCAGGCTACATGCACAGGGGCTTGTGTAGAGTCAAAAATATGCTCACTATGATAATGTACCTACATAGCGAGCATATTTTTGACTACACAAGCGTCTGTGGCTACAACTTGTACAAGTTGTGGCTACAACTTGTACAAGTTGTAGTACAACTGCTTGTTATTTAAATGACCATGTATTCAATCATGTAATAGTAAATACCTTGATTTGAACATACGATAATCACAATACGGGTCCAAGTTCCTTTGAATACCGTGCGGTTGTACTTGTGCCATATTTTTGATAATTATTTTATTTTACGTGCGGTTTTTGGCTTCTTTCAACCTGGGGGGAAATCATTGTAAAGGGGAGGGTCACAAGAATGTAGATGTCGTTTCTGTTCTGGTATTATATTCCGCCAATTAACGGAGCACTCCGGTTCGGGATATTTTATATTATTTTAATGTTTAACAATCAATTAATATGAGAAGGACCGGCTGTCAACATTCACACAAATCAGTATATTATTTTTATACCAGAGTATTTGTTTATGAAATGTATACAAACATGTACAAGCAAACAAAATAACTCAGTTTATGTTTATGTTTTAAACTAGTTTATGTTTTTATGTACAATTGTAAGCCATAATATTGTCCTGTGAAAATGTGTCCGATTGTATCTTTTTCAAATGAAAAATCCTCAAAAGAGGCTCAGATATGGAGCAATATTTTCAATAATAGATGGAACCAACTGTAGTCCCAAAGCAGTTCTGCCGTGTACATGTAGGTCGGTATACCTTGTAATGTTGTCATTTCATTTAGCGCATAGTCGAGAAAAGGTACAGCTTCCTAAAGTAGCTTCAACATTATCTCTCATTATGTGTCTCTCGCATATTCTAGGTTTTTTAACCTCTATGTCTAGTGGTTCACATATTTTAACACTCCTCTCAAAACACTGGTGGTTGCATTGTTCAACATTTGATCTGCATGCGCAGTCTAGTGAGCTCTGAACTAAAGTTATGCTTTTTAAGGCTCTGACTATGTCAAGTGATAGTTCTTGTAGTGGTTTCTTAAAAGCCAGGCACGTTTGAACAATAACAATGGCTACGACAAAATCAAAGTTGCAAATGGAATATATACAACAAAGAAGTTACATCAGCTGCTCTTGGTCTGGTGTATGTGTNTCTTTGAAGATGAAATAAATACAAAGAAATTAATTTGTATTTTAGTTTCTCTCATCACACAGATCGGAACCATTCGATTAAAAGCCATATCGTGACGTTAAATAGCCTTAAAAGGCGTATATGTGTTTGACTTTTCCGACAGGAGGGGGGCTGAAGCCCCCAACGCCCCCCTTGAAATCGCCACTGTTTCATTACTTCACTAATTTGATTATTTGGCTGTACATATTGTATTGTAAATTCTAACATGACGTCCTTCTTTCGCTTTGTAAAAATCGAGCGATTTATTGATTGGGTATAATCTCATTAGCCAATGCGCCAGTTCATGTGACTGACTTTCCCGTCGTAAATGTACATGTTGATGAATTATCGTCTGTTCGAATTTGGCAGCATAAATTGTGTGCGACATTGTCCGCAAACGGAAATATAACTCACCGTCTTCCAATCAAAGTATACACTTTGACATATCAGAATCGAAATAATTCATGGAAGCCATATTTGTTTCGAGTTTTAACATGGGTTGGCGGATATTAATAAATGTTATCCCTCAAAACTAATATCCTGCCAACCCATATGTTAAAACTCAAAACACATTCTGGCTTCCATAACTCCTTTTATTTCTTAAATTAATCCACGCATGAAGCAGTAAATAATCATTAACTGCTGATGGTTCACTGATAATCTAATGAAGAAGTAGAATGAGAACCATGTTTCTTTGCTCATATGGCAGACGACGTTAGGACATATACTATAATATAAACGTTCACCACAACATATCATGACATATACTATAATATAAACGATCACCACAACATATCAGGACATATACTATAATATAAACGATCACCACAACATATCAGGACATATACTATAATATAAACGATCACCACAACATATCAGGACATATACTATAATATAAACGATCACCACAACATATCAGGACATATACTATAATATAAACGATCACTACAACATATCAGGACATATACTATAATATAAACGATCACTACAACATATCAGGACATATACTATAATATAAACGATCACTACAACATATCAGGACATATACTATAATATAAACGATCACTACAACATATCAGGACATATACTATAATATAAACGATCACTACAACATATCAGGACATATACTATAATATAAACGATCACTACAACATATCAGGACATATACTATAATATAAACGATCACTACAACATATCAGGACATATACTATAATATAAACGATCA
>MJUT01064318.1:249041-274752 GCA_002080005.1 Gigantidas platifrons
TTGTATTTCAGTATGTGACCGAGTACACCTCTACCAGATAATGAGTTACCTCTCTTGTATTTCAGTATGTGACAGAGTACACCTGTACCAGATATAATGAGTTACTTCCCTTGTATTTCAGTATGTGACAGTTAGAATACACCTGTACCAGATAATGAGTTTCTCCTCTTGTGTTTCAGTATGTGACCGAGTACACTTTTACCAGATAATGAGTTACTCTTCTTTTCAGTATGTGACAGTTAGAGTACACTTGTACCAGATAATGAATTTCTCCTCTTGTATTTCAGTATGTGACCAAGTACTAAGGCTGTCACGGTTA
Source organism: Gigantidas platifrons (assembly GCA_002080005.1). Lineage (NCBI taxonomy): Eukaryota > Metazoa > Mollusca > Bivalvia > Mytilida > Modiolidae > Gigantidas > Gigantidas platifrons. Next base: position 249,361 of record MJUT01064318.1, read on the forward strand.
GCAAAATCACTATCCGTTTAATCGACCTTCATTAACCGAACTGATCCCGTTTAAACGGTAATTGAAAAGCCTCATGTGAAGCATGCAGCTATTGTGTTTGTGAAAGAACGGTTTTACTGAAAAGTCTGTGTTTTTGGCTTTTTTGTGGAAGATCTCGAACTTTAAGACTTAAAATCACACCCATGAAATGACAAGAACAATTTTGGTATGCTACACTTGTCTTTATACATGTGTACATGGAAGCAATTTTGTGTCCAATGTAAACTCCAACATTATTGAATTAACTTCCATTGACATGTAAAACATGATAAGATCTACGAGTTGCAGTGATGGGTTTGTCAGGAATATGAAATAAAAAGTACTCTCAAACTCTGAGCTCTTCTCGTAAAATGACAGTGTGTTAAACGACCCAACTTCAGTGCCCAACATACATATTTCTTTTCCAAGTTGTGTATTGGAATACAATGTTCACCTGATGACCTGATGTTTGTTAAACATTTGATTGGGTAATGAATAAAAGGGACCGTCTCAATGTTGTTTTGACAAATATCGGCAACAGAAAGGTAGACAAAAAAATGATTTGTATGCAATATATCACAGAGAAAATAATTCTACGTGGGTAGGATCTCGTATACACGTATACAATTCTTTAAATGGATAGTATTTGAAATCTAACCGCCGACGGTTACACAGATAACCGTGACAGCCTTACCGAGTACACCTCTACCAGATAATGAATTTCTCCTCTTGTATTTCTGTATGTGACAGTTAGAGTACACCTGTACCAGATAATGAGTTTCTCCTCTTTTATTTCAGTATGTGACAGAGTACACATGTACCAGATAATGAGTTACCTCTCTTGTATTTCAGTATGTGACAGAGTACACCTGTACCAGATAATGAGTTACTCCTCATGTATTTCAGTATGTGACAGTTAAGAGTACACCTGTACCAGATATAATGAGTTACTTCCCTTGGTATTTCAGTATGTGACAGTTAGAGTACACCTGTAACAGATAATGAGTTGCTTCCCTTGGTATTTCAGTATGTGACAGTTAGAGTACACCCAGATCAGATGATGAGTCATGGTGGGTCAACAGATTTGTGTGGAAGTGTAGAAGTATACAGTATTGGTGCGTTAGGGGAAAAGAACAGTGAACATGCTGTTGAAGTAGCAGCATTCATTGAGAAAAACCTAGGCATTCCTAAAGACAGGTAAAGCACGTTGTTCCACTTGTCCTAGACGCTTCCTGGTCCTTTCCTCATTCACGACTTATCATCGGATTTGTAACTAGATTAACACGACGGGTGCCACTAGTGGAGTAGGAGCTGCTTACTCTTCCGGAGTACCTCAGTTAACCCCCGGTTTTTAGTGTGGTTCGTGCTACTTGAGTTTAGTTTTATGTGTATGTTTTGTCCTTTTGTCCTTTTTCTTTTGGCCATTGTGTTGTCTCTCCTTCTTCGATATAAGGATTCTGATTACCCCTTTGGTATCTTCAAACTCTTCTTGTTAATATTCATCAGTTTGACTGAGTGAATTTTATGATCCTTTTTTACTTCCATATACCTGAGTGAGTATATTTTATTATCCATTTGACTTGTATGTAGATCTACTTAACATTTCACACGCCTTGGATATAGTAGTCCGTTAATTTAGGTGAACAGCTTTTTCAATCTTACACAGGCTCGTGGCTAAGAGAAGGTACACTGTAAGCATTTTCTGAATTAAATTGTTGTTGATTTATCGATAAACGTCCATGTCTTGGCAGTATTTTAAATGTATTTCATTATGTAATATATAGGCCGTATCCTTAATTGATACTGCAACAGCGATAAATACCTATTCAATGAAAAATTATTTGACCCACATTTCGCATCATCCGGAACTATTTTTCTTAGAATTTGGTCAAAGGGAGGTAATTTTGTATTTACTAAAAGTAAGCAAGCTTTGACAGTGTAGAAAGGGATGAGGAAAAGAGTCAAACACTTTGAAAGATACAAGATCGTAAAATCTGGGACAACCTAGGGTAAGATTTAAATCGTGTCTCAGATTTTATTATTTTGCACATCTGCCGGTCGTACATGTCTACCACAAAACAATTAAATAAGAAATATAAATACACAGTGAATGTCATTAAAATAAATGAACCCTGAGTAAATATATCAGAACAAAAAAAAGAAGAATAGAACAAAAAAGTAAGAATGGCCCATATTTTGACCTAACAATTTTGTCAAGTGATAGAGAAATATCAAACACCTATTCAATTAAATAATTTGGTAACATGAATGGATTTTTTTCCTTTGATCTTTTTATGGTTTATATACTAAAATGTAATCCAACAGCTACGAACTATGAAATAATACACGCAAAATAGGAGATATTGCACACGTAAAATCTGGGCTGTAGTTTTAATATGAAACAGGCACGGCCTTGAATGCTCGCGAATCTGAAAATTATCTGGCAATTTCACACTCATCCAGTCCATCAAAAAGTGTTGAGATTTTTTGGGCCGAGATATATCACGGCCGGGACGACTTTTTTAACCAGAATTTCACGATAAACGAAAAATATTTTTTTATCGTTGTACGGAATATATTTGTCAGTATGCACAAAACATGGTGAATAACGGACCTGAAACACAAAAACGCGTTAAATAAAAAGGGCAAACACGTTGAACGAAAATAGATTATTACCCCTCCCCCCCCCCCTCTGAATAATGCGGAATATGTATAAAGTCCCGATTTGGAAATTTTGTACCAGGGTTTTATTGGCACTATGACTAAGACACAAGTGTGTACTGTCTAATACAAGGCTCTAGTTGGTATTAATGTCTAAGACACCAGTGTACTGTCTGATACAAGGCTCTAGTTTGTATTAATGTCTAATACACCTGTGTACTCTCTGATACCAGGATCTAGTTAGTATTTATCACTAAGACACCAGTGTAGTGTCTGATACAAGGCTCTAGTTTGTATTAATGTCTAAGCCACCAGTGTACTATCTGATACACAGCTCTAGTTGGTATTGATGACTAAGACACCAGTATACTGTCTGATACTAGTTGGCATTAATGTCTAAGACACCAGTGTACTGTCTGATACAAGGCTCTAGTTGGTATTAATGTCTAAGCCACCAGTGTACTGTCGGATACAAGGCTCTAGTTTGTATTTATGACTAAACGTATGACAAACCGCATAGGTGGAGTAGTATTCAACGTGCTATCCTCGAGTGTGGTAGATCGTGGGGTCGAGTCAAACCAAAGACTATAAAATTGGTATTTGTTGCTTCTCCATGCAGCATTAAGTAGAAAGAGCAAAGACTGATTGGCTCGGAATCAGAATAATGTGTCCGAGTGGAGCAACCTGTCTACCAGCGGACTGCTTTGTCAGTGAGCTAGCACTACAAAAATCCAACTCAGCGTGTTGGTCTAGTGCAAAGCGGACCTCATCGTCATCTCATTGAAAATTAACTTGTTCTTGCCATGATATAGCTGAAAAATTGCTGAATTTGTGTTAAGCAACAATCACTCAGACGCTGAAAATATGACACAAAATTCATGTATTAGTTACCTATAGCTATCTAGACAGTGTTTCCTACATACCTAAGTAACCTTTGTATGAATCAATCCATGTAATGTAGCCATTGTAAAATGTTAATTATGATATTATTTATTTTTCAGATTTTATGTGACCTTTGTTGACCTTGAAAGAAACAACATTGCATTAAATGGGAAAACCTTTGTTCGCTAAAAATAGATTAGTCTCTCAGAATAGTTCAAATTCAAAGAAGTGATCTTTAAATAGGCTTGAATTTACATTTACACAGTTTATATGTATGTAACGTCAAATGTAATAAAGAAATTGGTTATTGATGTGCAAATATCTCATAGAAATATTTGTGAAATATGCTTAAATGTCAATAAAAATAATATTAAACGATATTGTTATTTGATATTTACCGGAACCCAGAAAATGTGAGTCTATGGAAGTGCACAGTGTGATACAGTCCTTACGATGACCATCGGTCATCCGGCCCAAGACTAGTAAAACTTTGTTTGGACCATTAAATTTTTCAATTTTTATGTAGATATATATATAATATAAAATAAATTCAAGAATTTGATTCGGAGCAGTAAATTAAAATTTTCATTTCGAGGACTGGATTACATATCCAAATAATGTGGGAAAACAGAACTTAGCAGAGCTTTGATTGTTTACAGTGGTTCCTGTCTAAACCGAAACTCTGAACTAAAAACGGAATCTTGTATAAACCGTACTTTAAATAAAGTCCAAATGTAAAAAATATTTGTCAATTTAGCCTGTACAAACTAGATGCCTGTCTATTTTGAACACAAAAGCAGGTCTTAAGGAGGTTCATTTGGTTTGGTTTTATCGTGTTTAACGTCACTTTCAACAATATTTCAGTTATATTGTGGCGGTTGAGGAGGTTCGATTTAGACAGATTTCACTGTACTATTCTAAACTGAAGCTGAATGTTGAATACTTATTTCAAGTGGAATGTGAAGATAAAGAAGGGTCTAGCTTCTTTTCGGTTTTCTCTCGAGAAGTCTATGCATAAAGTCTTCCTCACAAGAATAAAGGAACAAGTTGGAGAGAAAAGGGGCACAACTGGTACTGATAGGAATGTCAACTATCTATTGAAAAACTTGTCCACTAAACAACAAATATGCTGTCAATTAAAAACTCGAGCATTGTGATGATGTCTCTTTCAGGTAATTTTTTTTATTAGGATCAGATTGGTGTTTTTAAAAGAAAAAACATTCCTTCCTTAAAACAAGTTATTTATTTTTACCTACTCTGTGGATTCTTTTTTATGACATAAAGTTAAACTATTTGTTTAATCTGCCTTTGAGTTTATAGTGTGTAATAGTTGTGTAAAGGTAAGAGAAGTAAAATATATCATGGTATTTATATAATAATGTGGTCTTGTCCAGGTAATATGCCAAAATATTACCCAAGTCTGAGAGACATATTACCCGACCAATATGTCTCTCAGACCTGGGTAATATTTTGGCATATTACCTGGACAAGACCACATTAATATCATTATTATACTGAGTGTCTTATTGTCCAGGTAATATGCCAAAATATTACAGTAGCAAATATCACTACAGAAACTTGCACGAAGTATAATAATGCATTTTATCAGAGTTCGCGAAATTTTTCAGTCATGTGAGACATGACCAGCAACATTCACCAAGTAAGATATTCACCTTCTACTTTATTCAATGGAGGGAGGGGATTGTCAAAATCTAAATTACTTCTCATTGATTTACAAAGGATATAACAAAATTATTGCATTTTCCACACTGAGAGTTTTTCCAATTGGTGTACACAAAAAGTTTAAGGAATGATCGACAACATACTCAAACGAAGAAACACCAACCACAAACACTCCTTTAGCAAAAAATATAATCAAAATAAGTTAATGAAGGATAGACACTTACTGCTTAGGAAGAGTGGGGAATCTAGGTAGTGGCTTGTGATATACACAATAATATGGCAAACATAATATCAGTGGTACTGAAAGTGCTTAAGGTTATGATTAAGATTTCGAAGAGAAACAAAAAGACGCCAAAAACCAACTAAAGGCTATCCAGAACCGGAATCGCTCACTGGTTTTGCATGCACTGTCTCGGTTCAAGGTATTTATTGTCATTATGTACTTGTATGTTCCAATTAGAGTCCTGTGATATGTTTAAACCTTATTTTCAAAGGCCATGTGAGCTTTTGCCATCAGGTTTCGTCCGTCGTCGTTGTCGTCCGTCGTAAACTTTCCACAATTTAATCTTCTGAGAAACCACTGGGCCAATTTAGACCAAACTATGGTGGAATGGTCCTTGGATGGCCCCCTTCCAAATTTGTGTTCGGTGATCCCGACTTTCAACCAAGATGGCCACCAAGCTAGAAATAGAAAAAAAGGGGCGATGAAATTTTAATTGTCCATTGCTGCTTTAGTCCTGCCCTCCATTCAAGATGGCTGCTGTTACTTAAAATAAAAATTTCTTCAATTCTCCATTGCTGCTTTAGCATAAGTGAACATGAGCTCAAATTTAAATGCTGCTACATGGCAAGGAGTAGTTTAACAGATATTCCGGGTTTTTCTGTGAAATTTTTCTTTCAGCGGATTGATACAGATTATTCAAATTAGGCATATTTTGATAAAAGATCACATTTAAATCTTATTCTCTGAAACCGCTGAACCAAATTAAACCAAACTTGGCAGGGATGGTCCCTGGGTGGATCTCTTTCAAAATTGTGTCCGACAGCCCTGCCCTCCATTCAAGATGCCTGATGTTGCTAAAAATAGAAATTTCTTCATTTGTCCATTGTTGCTTTAGTATAAGTCAAAGGGAGCTCAAATTTTAACTGCAGCTACATGGCAAGGAGTAATTTAACAAATATTCCGTTTTCAGCTCACTTGGCCTTTAGACCATGTGAGATATTGCCATCACTTTTCGTCCGTCGTCCATCCGTCAACATTTCACATTTTAATTTTCTCCCCAGAAACCACAAGGTCAATTACAACCAAACTTTGGTGGAATGGTCCTTGGATGGTCCCCTTCCAAAATTGTGTCCGGTGATCCCCACTTCCAACCAAAATGGCCGCCAAGCTTAAAATAGAAAAAAGGGGAATACAATTGAAAACAAATTTCTGAAACTACAGAGCCAATTTCAACCAAACTTTGCTGAAATGATCCTTGGGTGGTCCCCTTCCAAAATTGTGTCCAACTTTTCAGACCTCCAACCAAGATGGCCGCCACAGCCGAACTTTGCTTAACATAGGACCCTATGGGAAATTCACATACAAATCTTCTTGTCTGGAACCAGTTGCTCAATTGGAATCAAACTTTGATAAAATATTCATTACATGGTCATCTTCCGAAATTGTGTCTGGTGGTCCCGCCCTCTGACCAAGATGACTGCACAGCTGAACTTAGTTTAACATAGGACCCTATGGGAAATTTACATAAAAAACATATTTTCTGGAACCAGTAGCTCAATTAGAACCAAACTTTGATGGAATAGTCATTCGATGGTCCTCTTTAGCTCACCTGGCCAAAGGCCATGTGAGCTTTTGTCGTGGGTAAGCGTCCGTCCGTCTGTCCGTCGTTAGCTTTTCACATTTAACTCTTCTTCTCTGAAACCGCCAAACAGATTTCAACCAAACTTTCCATAAATGTTCATTGGATGGTCCTCTACGAGATTTGTGATTTTGGTGTATATCGAAAACTCAACATGGCTGCCAGGGCTAATAATGTGTTCTTATTGATTGAAACCTTGAAAATCTTCTTGTCAGAAACCACTAAACCAATTGAATTGTGACTTTGCAGGAATGATCATTGGGTGGTCCGGTACTAAACTTGTGAATCGTTTGCCGATCGGAGATTCAAGATTGCCGCCATGACGCGACTTAGCTTAACATTGGACCCTATGTGAATTTCATATTTTCATCTTTTTTTCTGAAACCACGCAACAGATTTGAACCAAACTTGGCAGAAATGTTCATTAGATGGTCATATACAAGATTTTGTTTTTGGCGCTGATCGGGAATCCGATATGGCTGCCAGGGCTCATAATGTGTTCTGATTCGTCGAAATTTTAAAAATCTTGTTAGAAACCACTAAGCCAATTGAATTGTGACTTTACAGGAATGATCATTGGGTGGTCCTGTACTAAACTTGTGAATCGTTTGCTGATAGGAAATTCAAGATGGCCACCATGACTCGACTTAGTTTTAACATAGGACCCTATGGAATTTTTTTTTTAAAAGTCTTCTCCTCTGAAACCAGTAAGTCAATTTAAAGCAAGCATGGCATGAATGGTCCTTGGGTAGTATACTTTTAAAATTGTGTCCGGTGACCACGACCTCCATCCAAGATGGCTGCTATGAGCAGACATAGTTTTAACATAGAACCCTATGGGATTTGAATAGTAACTTAGATGTATTCGGCATGCAGGCATTCTTAAGAGGACTTAGTTATGTCAGGTGAGCGATACAGGCTCATCTGAGCCTCTAGTATACAATTTTGTCCGGCAGTCACGCTCTCCCACCAAGATGGCCACCACAGTGCAGTTGCGTTGTTATTGAAAGCAGCTTTGATCCAGGTGGGCGATTACAGGCTCCTTGGAATCTCTGGATTATATTCATTAATGTATATAATCCACTGAAAACACAATATTTAAATACCGACTCTCTCACGCAGAGCCTCAAAATACAATATAGACCTATATTGTGATATGATAGTATTCACTGCAACCTCTCTATACACATAGAAACGTAAATAGACTGAATGTGCACTCCGACATCGCCAAAAAATATGTGTAGATCTGATGATGGAGGTTATGGACTAACCAAACAGCAAGTCTCCAGGATATAGGCAAATCAAGCACTTAGTCTGCAGGTCAGGTGTCAATCACACAGGGAGTTTGCAGCATATGGGCAACTAAGCACTTAGTATGCTGGTTATAGGCCAATCACACAGTTGGTCAGAGCCTGTAGACTATGAGCCAATCAAATACCTACTATGCTGGCTATCAACAATTCAAACAGGTAATCTGCAGGCTATGGGCCAACGAAGCAGCTATTATGTGGGCTATATGCCATCAAACTGCTAGTCTGCAGGAAATGGACCAATCAAACACTTAATCTGCAGACAATTAGCCTATCAAATAGCTACTATGCTGGCTATGAACCATTCAAACAGCTAATCTGCAGGATATGGGCCAATCAAACGTTTAGACTACAAGCTATGGGCCAATCACACAGCTATTTTGCAAGCAACGAACAAACCACACAACTAGTTTGCAGGAAATGTGCCAACCAAACACTTAGTCTGCAGGTTATGGCACACTCACAAAGCTAGTTTGCATATTTTGGCACAACCAAACAGCTAGTTTGCAGGCTATGAACAAAGCACACAGCTAGTTTGCAGGATATGTGCCAACCAAACACTTAGTCGGCAGGTTATGGGTCAACCAAACGGCTAGACTGCAGGCAATAAACCAACCACACAGCTAGTTTGCAAGATTTGTACCAACCAAACACTTTGTCTGCAGGCTATGGACCAATCACCCAAAGATAGTTTGCAGATTTTGACCCAACCAAACAGCTAGTCTGCAGGATATGAACCAATCACATAGAGTTTGCAGGATATGAACCACCCAAACACTTAGTCTGCAGGATATGGGCCAATCACACATCTAGTTTGCAGATTTTGGCCCAATCAAACAGCTAGTATGCAGGCAATGAACTAATCAGGACATGTGCCAACCAAACACTTAGTCTGCAGGTTATGGTTCAATTACACAGCTGGTTTGTAGATTTTGGCCCAATCAAACATAAATAATAATTATTCCCCTTAGGCATTGTCTATCCAGAGTTGTCGTTCCCGCTACGCCCGACTCTATCTCTGTAAACGCTCATTTTACAAGCTTTTTGTAAAATTTAGATACAGTAAAACAATGTACTTAAAAGTGCATTAATTATTCTAAATATCAATAAAGGTGAAAATAAATCACTCATTTCAAATCAAATCTCTCTTAAAAATGAGTTTCCGCCCACTTCTTGGAGAACTATTTTGCGGAGGTAAAATTTAAAAACGATCACAAAACAAACTCAAGTCATCTTTTAAAATTCCTATGAATGTGCCATCTGCAAAAATATGAGAAGGCGCGAACTTCGAAGAGGACGGATATATATTTTTAAAAAAGGGTTTATGAATTCTTTGATAGCATAAGAAGGGTTTGAAGATACCATATATAGTCAGAATCCGTTTTAGATAAGCATATGACTAAGTGTTCATTGAATATGAATGAGTACATGGTAATACAAAAAATGTATCCACTGCTAACAAATATCATCAATGAACAATAAGTTTAATAAATATAGTATAACTAATCGTAGATTTTGAATATCAAAATACGACCAGGAGTGATCGAAGTACGCATAAGGATTAAACGAGTGGGCGGAACTTGTTCCGTCCACGAGTTTAACCCTTAATGCGTATTCGGTCACGAGTGGTCTTATTTTGATATTCAAAATCAACGATTTGCTATACTGTTTATTATATAGACTTCCAAAATGTCTTTTATGTTATTTTATTTTATTTGTATATTTCTTTCCACGTTTTGAATCTACGAGCAATGATAGTGTGTGACCAATATGGCGCACATTCAAACAAGTCAAGTGTTGCCGCTTCGATGACAAAAATTGGAAATTTAAATGAAGGACCAGTTTCTGAATTTTATTTGAATATGGGCGGATTTGTAAAGTTGTGGAAAAATTCATTGCAATTGTGACTCATGTCAGTCCGATTTATCTGAGGAACCAGGCACGATGTGTTATTGTCTGAGTCGTGCGTACATATATTTCATGTGTAGCATAATTCGAACTAAGGAATGAATCAATGTCCTCAAATGAAACGTTCAGAAATCTACCCGGCTGGGCTTTAGTTTGATATGCATTTTTATTTGTATTGCCATTGGAATTTTAAACATTGGTTTGGACTCTAGAATATTAAATTCTGGCATTTCCACATTTTCCAAGTCAAAGTCATTTTCTTCTAAAAATTGGGAGACTACAGCTTCCGTATATCCGTCAAAATAATCAGACATTTTGTTGTTGTTGTTTTTATTTTAAGATTTTTCATTGAAAAGGGGTGGTTAAAGGAAACTGACAATCTACTATGCACTTTTAACATTGCCGTTGTTTGTTTTTTTATATCTTAAATCTGTTGTGTTATGCTAGTGAAATGATTCGATTTAGAATAAACAAGTGTTTAATTTTAATGTATGAATAAAATGATTCAACATATCCAGAAATCATGGGTAGTTTGCTCATTTGTATATCCAAAATGTCGGTTTCTTCAAGCCAAAAATGTTCACAAAGATTTCTAAAAGGAAATATTTTGTTCAGGGGTATAGGAATTTTTCTGAGGTGAAATAATTGACATTACATCGGTAGAAACAAGCACAGCAAATGCTAGCTAGATGTACACATTATTCGCGGTTCCCACACTATCTTAAAAAAAGGCATATTTCTGTGAATTCTAATATGAATATCACTGCAGAATTCAAATCTTAGTTAACTTCTAACCATTTTTTTAATTGTTTACCATGGATGCACACTATTTTCTGAACCAAATACGGAAACTTCCGGTGTAGATCTATCTCTTTTTTCACAAATTATTTGAATAAAATTTGTTTTCACGATTCCCAGGAAGATTGAAATGGTCAAATTTTGGGAATATGTCAGCTTCTGTAAGAGGCATTTGAAGGGTAACTGTGTTTTCATTAAAATTCGATATGCTATCTGCTGAAAAATAGTCAATCATTGTCGATACCGGTCTAAATATAGAAAATATATAAGAGGCGTAGCTGCATATATACGTTGTCACGTCATGGCGTGCACATTGTCAGGTTATAAAAAATCAGGATATCAAATTTATAATAATAATATTTGTATTGAAATTCCTTCAGTGTTATGCATTACGTACATAATATTTAATTACAACGCTACTGCATTCAGGTGTTCATTTTTTCCTGGTCGCGGTCCGTCTTCTGTAACTGAAATCGTCAAAGTGAAATACAACCGAATATTGATATCATTTATAATAAACATTAAAATTCTTTCAAATTTCTACACCACGTATATGATCTTTAATTACAACACTATTTCATTAAGGTGTTCACTTGTTCCTGTTCTAGTTAAAGGTCTTTATCAGACAGCATCAGGTAGTTTACATGTAAAGCAGTTAGTACATATTTAAATCACAAAAGGCTATTTCTATTTTTCATACATTGAGGAGAGGGGTTTGAATGATTTATCAAGTATATCAATCTGTCCTGTTTTCATGTTGATTTTAATGTATGAATAAAATGATTCAACATATCGAGAAATCATGGGTAGTTTGCTCATTTTTATATCCAAGATGGCGGTTTCTTCAAGCCAAAAATGTTCACAAAGATTTCTTAAAGGAAATATTTTGTTCAGGGGTGCCGGAATTTTTCTGAGGTGAAATAATTGACATTACACGGTAGAAACAAGCACAGCAAATGCTAGCTAGATGTACACATTATTCGCGGTTCCCACACTATCTTTAAAACAAGGCATACTTCTGTGAATTCTAATATGAATATCACTGCAGAATTCAAATCTTAGTTAACTTCTAACCATTTGTTTAATTGTTTACTATAGATGCACACTATTTCCTGAACCAAATACGGAAACTTTCGGTGTAGATCTACCTCTTTTTTCACAAATTATTTGAATAACATTTGTTTTCACGATTCCCAGGAAGATTGAAATGGTCAAATTTTGGGAATATGTCAGCTTCTGTAAGAGGCATTTGAAGGGTAACGTGTGTTTTCATTAAAATTCGATATGCTATCTGCTGAAAAATAGTCAATCATTGTCGATACCGGTCTAAATATAGAAAATATATAAGAGGCGTAGCTGCATATATACGTTGTCACGTCATGGCGTGCACATCGTCAGGTTATAAAAAATCAGGATATCAAATTTATAATAATAATATTTGTATTGAAATTCCTTCAGGGTTATGCATCACGTACATAATATTTAATTACAACGCTACTGCATTCAGGTGTTCATTTTTTCCTGGTCGCGGTCCGTCTTCCGTAATTGAAATCGTCAAAGTGAAATACAACCGAATATTGATATCATTTATAATCAACATTGAAATTCTTTCAAATTTCTACACCACGTATATGATCTTTAATTACAACACTATTTCATTCAGGTGTTCACTTGTTCCTGTTCTAGTTAAAGGTCTTTATCAGACAGCATCAGGTAGTTTACATGTAAAGCAGTTAGTACGTATTTAAATGACATAAGGCTATTTCTAATTTTCATACGTTGAGTTGAGGGGTTTGAATGATTTATCCAGTATATCAATCTGTCCTGTTTTCATGTTGATTTTAATGTATGAATAAAATGATTCAACATATCCAGAAATCATGGGTAGTTTGCTCATTTGTATATCCAAGATGGCGGTTTCTTTAAGCCAAAAATGTTCACAAAGATTTCTTAAAGGAAATATGTTGTTCAGGGGTATAGGAATTTTTCTGAGGTGAAATAATTGACATTACACCGGTAGAAACAAGCACATCAAATGCTAGCTAGATGTACACATTATTCGCGGTTCCCACACTATCTTAAACACAAGGCATATTTCTGTGAATTCTAATATGAATATCACTGCAGAATTCAAATCTTAGTTAACTTCTAACCATTTTTTTAATAGTTTACTATGGATGCACACTATATTCTGAACCAAATACGGAAACTTCCGGTGTAGATCTATCTCTTTTTTCACAAATTTGTTTTCACGGTTCCCAGGGAGATTGAAATGGTCAAATTTTGGGAATATGTCAGCTTCTGTAAGAGGCATTTGAAAGGTAACGTGTGTTTTCATTAAAATTCGATATGCTATCTGCTGAAAAATAGTCAATCATTGTCGATACCGGTCTAATTATAGAACATGTGTAAGAGGCGTAGCTGCATATATACGTTGTTTACATGTAAAGCAGTTAGTACGTATTTAAATCACATAAGGCTATTTCTATTTTTCATACGTTGATGAGAGGGGTTTGAATGATTTATCCAGTATATAAATCTGTCCTGTTTTCATGTTGATTTTAATGTATTAATAAAATGATTCAACATATCCAGAAATCATGGATAGTTTGCTCATTTGTATATCCAAGATGGTGGTTTCTTCAAGCCAAAAACACCAATCAATCAATCAATCAATCAATCAATCAATCAAGCCAAAATATATCAATCTGTCCTGTTTTCATGTTGGGCGGAAGTCGCTATTGTACATTCGAAGTAATAATTGCGAATTTATCAAGTACGATGCACATGCTACATGTCTAGTATATTATGATTTTTTTTCGATAGACAGTTCAGAGGAGATGTGGCTATATTAATATTTCTTAAGACAATGACAAGTTATAATCCAACTAGCTTAACCCCGTCACCCTTAACTGAAGTACATGTACTAAGTCAGGAAAGTGAGCGGTCATAGATATGTATTTTAGGGATATCGAGTTTGCCTATTTCTACGATTTTTCTATTGAATTTTTGGAACTTCTCCGACGATGTTATACTTTTTTTTTCATTTTATTATAGGTTGTGAAAAAAGAATTAAAATGATGTACCTGCAACAGGGCCTCCAAGAGAAATTTTGCAAGGCGAAACAATACTGCTTTGGGGTCTGAGAACAGGTTGAAACTTCTCTCAAAACTGTGGATTTGAGTTGAAAATACCGAAAAATAATGAAAAACTCAATATAAAAAGTCAATGACTAGGGCTATGGGACCCTTCATAGTTCACGGGCCCTTTCGTGCCTTTCCGGGATCCTTACTGACTGAACCCTCCTCTCATATGCCCTGCTGTTACCATCCTAGATTCTGTAAATCCAGTTCTCTATCATTCTATGGATACAATATTATGTGTTTTGTTAAGCATGCCAGTAGCCAGCGCTGCTGTTGAGATGTCATTTAGTGTACTGAGACGTTTGAAAACTTATGTTAGTTCGACTATGAAGAATGACAGGATATCTTCCCCGGGATTGATGCATATTCACCGAGATTTTGAAGTGGACTTTTACAGAGCAATGGAGGTGTTCATATCTTCTAAGACACGAAGGGCAGATTTTTGACAATTTTAGAATATTCTTGTCTATCAAAGTCATTAAAATTGTGCTTCATTCAATGTTATATGAAACCCTGAAATGGCCCCATATCTCACCATTTTGCATCTCGTCGAAAGTAATTATGGCGTGCACACTATTAAGCCTCCGCTTCGTCCCTGTATATAAATCGAGGCTCCATGAGGGGTGAATAAACTTTTTATTATGATATATTTGAATTCGATGAATGTTTATTACACAATATCAACAAAACATTGATTACTCGTAGTAAACACACTAAAAAAATATAACAATATATATACTGAACGATTTCAATGATATACTAATACTTATGAGGGGCAGACATTGAAAACAAATGCACAAATATATTTTTATTTACGTATTTTTATTTATTGAATGTGACCGTGAAAAGGGTGGGGGTCAGTGCTTTAAATATATTTTCGATCTTTTACATACATCATCGGATTCCTATTGAACATATATGATGACAATTAATTTTGATACGATCACAAATAATTTTGAAGTGTGATCAAAACTGTGATGAAATATCATAAAAAAAAATAGATACGAATTTTCATCAGCGTTCAGATTGATCAGGGTCTTCCAAATATAGTTCACAAAGGACGCAACCACCACACTTATAGCATTCTCTATCCAGAGTTGTCATTCCTGCTACGCTACACAACAATGTTGTGTAACGTAGCAGGAACGACAACTCTGGATAGAGAATGCACTTATAGATGTCTAAAAGTAGTTCCGGCGGGAAAACATTATCTTTTCATATGTGAAATATAGGAATTTATTTCACGGTTAAATCTCCATAATTCAAACCTATCTATATAATACATTTTATATATTGTAATAGCCAGTCGAACAAACCGGGATTTGAACTCACGTTAGTGATGGTAGGCACCGATTGCTTAGGTAGTTGTAAATCTAACTACAATAAGATCAAGACCACGACAGCCCCTATATTAATTGTAACACTCCATTGTTTATGTACCAATACCTTAAACTTGGAATTTAAACGACCACTTTGGCATGTTTTTGAACATCTTTTCAAGGGGTAAAGATTTACATCTGTAACAACTGCATTTGAGAGAGTGATTGCTGTTTAACGCTAATTCAGGAATTTTTCAGCTATATCATGGTGCTCCGGAAGGGTAAGCAGTTCCTACTCCACTAGTGACACCCGTCGTGTTTCTGTAGTTACAAACACGGTAATAGGTCGTGAGTGAAGAAAGGACCGGGAAGTTTTTAGGACAAGTGGAACATATCCGTGGTCATTTTGTGCACAGATATTCCATAAATGTCAACCAAGTCATGGTGGCGACCGTAACATTTTCGAATTGATGACTTTACCAAAAGGTTTACCGTGGTTCAGTAGCTTCCTTGTTAGCAGCAACCCTCTATCAAGGAAATCCTGATAGGAACCACAAGCTCTGGAATACAATGTAAAAGCTGGTTTGCCATCACTGTCTTTTCCCCTGAAATACAAATTAACAAAGTCCAATCTTCTAATTAAAGATAATATCACAAACAATTAATAGGAGGTTAGAGTTATGGTGCTTAACGCCACTTTCAACAATAATTCAGCTATATCGTGACGATCAGATTAATTGGTAAAGAAAACCGGGGTCATTGTTAGTGGTTAATGCATAAAAACAACCCCACTATTTCAGCAATATTTCTATATTTTGAGTTACACAACTCCAAGTGATAAAAATACGTTTTTTGATTGTTTAGCTGAAAAGGAAACCACTTTTAATTAAAACTAAGAACGTTTAACTAGCAACTTAATAAAAAATAAAAAATCAACGAAGTGTCGAAAGAGCAACTTGATAGCATAGGAAGATAACAATTTTATTTAGAATGATTTTGTTTTATTTTTAAGAACATGGAGAAGTTCTAGTTGAGATTAGACTTCCGACGACTTGTTCTGCTCTGTATCTCCACCTAGATACAGAGCAGAAATTGTCTTCGGAAGTCTAATCTTAAGGGAATGGTCAGCCCCGGGTGGCAATTGTACGTCTGCTGTACAAATCTGTAATACATGTGATAGCACCCGCATTGCGCGGGAGTCTCCCGCAAATGAGCCCACAAAATACTACTCCCGCATACAAGCCATTTCCTCCCGCATATCCATGAAAAGCAAAAAATCAAAATTCAATGTTTAAATATCGTAAATTATTGGAAATCCCCTAGGCGATATAGATAATGGTCAGTGTTTCCTATGTTGAAGTGTATATTTCAGGTGAAGTCAGTCGACTGAGCTAATTAGCTGTTTTGACAAGAATAATAAAAGTTGTCAAATATAATCACTTTGTGTAGCAATAAAATACATTTAAGTTTAGAATAAAAGGAAAATGTTTTATTCAAGCAATAAAGAAGGTTTAATTTGTTGATACAAAGATTGAAAATAAAGAATCGCGGCAAACTTCTGTAAATTTGTACTGACGAAATTCGGGTACCTGCAAAATGCGAAACGAAATCGAAACGAAACGAAATTCACCGAAACGAAACGAAACGAAATAAATCGAAACGAAATTGACCGAAACGAAACGAAACGGAATAACACACTAGAGGCTCCCAGTAGCCTGTATAGCTCACCTGGGTATAATAACAACATCAGTCAATAAAACTTGATAACTTCTGTCAAAAAATAACAAATGATAGCTCTCGTAATTGCAAAACCCTTCTCCAAAAATATTTGGGCAGGGGTTCCCCCTTTGATGTAAGTTATCAACATTGCTGTAAGAAACATAAATGTCAATGATTTAGCTTATGCTACTTCACATTTTGTAATATAGTTGTTTCCCTT
The DNA here is from genome assembly GCA_002080005.1 of Gigantidas platifrons. NCBI lineage: Eukaryota > Metazoa > Mollusca > Bivalvia > Mytilida > Modiolidae > Gigantidas > Gigantidas platifrons. Next base: position 266,884 of record MJUT01064318.1, read on the forward strand.
TGATTATTTGAGTAACCAAAAGCAGTAAAGTAAAAAAAAATGCATTTCAAGAGGAATAACTCTTCACCCCATTGTCCGACATTTTTTGTAGATCTTGACATGGTGAACATTTTTGCAGTTTAAACTTAACATCTATCTCTTATAGTTTTTGAAATAAAGGACGAAAAGTATTACAATTTTGAAAATTTGATGAACAAATTGCAATAACTCCAAAATGGGTAATGGGATTTACTTCAAAATTGCAAAGTAGGTAGATCGTAAAATGCGTCACATTTTTGCAACTAAACTTAACATCTATCTCTTATAGTTTTTGACATATAAGATGAAAAGTATTAAAAATTTTAAAAATTTGATAAAAAAGGGCAATAACTCCAAAATGTGTAATGGGATATACTTCAAATTTGCAGGGTATATAGATCTTGACATGCTGTACATTTTTGCAATTAAACTTAACATCTATATCTTATAATTTTTAAAATATAAGACGAAAAGTATTAAAATTTTAAAAATTTGATGAAAAAATGGCAATAAATCCAACATGGGTAATGGTATTTACTGAGCAATTGCAGGGTATGTAAATCTTGACATGCTGAACATTTTTGCAATTTACACTTTACATCTATCTTTTATAGTTTTTGAAATAAAGGACGAAAAGTATTCAAATTTTGAAAATTTAATGAAAAAAGGGAAATAACTCCAAAATGGGTAATGGTATTTACTTAACAATTGCAGGGTATGTAAATCTTGACATGCTAAACATTTTTGCAATTCACACTTAACATTTATCTCATAGTTTTTGAAATAAAGGACGAAAAGTATTAAAATTTAAAAAAAAATGATAGAAAAGGGCAATAACTCCAAAATGGGTAATGGGATATACTTCAAATTTGCAGGGTATATAGATCTTGACACGCTGTACATTTTTGCAATTAAACTTAACATATATTTCTTATAGTTTTTAAAATATAAGAAACAAGTATTAAAATTTTAAAAATTTGATGAAAAAAGGGCAATAACTCCAAAATTGGTAATGGGATTTACTTCAAAATTGCAGAGTAGGTAGATCGTGAAATGCCTCACATTTTTGCAATTAAACTTAATATCTATCTCTTATAGTTTTTGACATATAAGATGAAAAGTATTAAAATTAAAAAAAATTGATAAAAAAGGGCAATATCTCCAAAATGGGTAATGGGATATACTTCAAATTTGCAGGGTATATAGAACTTGACATGATGTACATTTTTGCAGTTAAGCTTAACATCTATCTCTTATAGTTTTTAAAATATAAGAAAAAAGTATTAAAATTTAAAAAAATTTGGTGAAAAAAAGGCAATAACTCCAAAATGGGTAATGGTATTTACTTAGCAATTGCAGGGTATTTAAATCTTTACATGCTGAACAGTTTTTCAATTTACACTTAACCTTTATCTCTTATAGTTGTTGAAATATAAGACGAAAAGAATTAAAATTTTGAAAATTTGATGAAAAAAGGAAAATAACTCCAAAAATGGTAATGGGATTTACTTCAAAAATCCAGGGTAGGTAGATCCTGAAATGTTGCACATTTTTGCAATTTAAACTTAACATCTATCTCTTATAGTTTTTGAAATATAAGACGAAAAGTATTAAAATAAAAAAAAATTGATGAAAAAAGGGCAATAACTCCAAAATGGGTTGTGGTATTTACTTAGCAATTGCAGGGTATTTAAATCTTGACATGCTGAACAATTTTGCAATTTACACTTAACATCTATCTCTTATAGTTTTTGAAATAAAGGACGAAAAGTATTCAAATTTTGAAAATTTTATGAAAAAAGGAAAATAACTCCAAAAAGGTAATGGGATTTACTTCAAAATTGCAGGGTAGGTAGATCTTGACATGCTGCACATTTTTGCAATTAAACTTAACATCTATCTCTTATAGTTTTTGAAATATAAGACGAAAAGTATTAAAATAAAAAAATAAAAATGATAAAAAGGGCAATAACTCCAAAATGGATAATGAGATTTACTTCAAAATGGCAGGATATGTAGATCTTGACATTCTGGATATTTTTGCTTTTTAAACTTAACATCTATCTCTTATAGTTTTCGAAATAAAGAACGAAAAGTATTAAAATTTTGAAACTTTGATGAAAAAAGGGAAATAACTCCAAAATGGGTAACTGAACTTACTTAAAAAATCCAGGGTAGGTAGATCCTGACATGTTGCACATTTTTGCAATTTAAACTTAACCTTTATCTCTTATAGTTTTTGAAATAAAGGACGAAAAGTATTAAAATTTTGAAAATTTGATGAAAAAAGGAAAATAACTCCAAAAATGGTAATGGGATTTACTTCAAAATTGCAGGGTAGGTAGATATTGACATGCTGCACATTTTTGCAATTAAACCTAACATCTATCTCTTATAGTTTTTGAAATATAAGACGAAAAGTATTAAAATAAAAAAAAATTATAAAAAAGGACAATAACTCCAAAAATGGATAATGAGATTTACTTCAAAATGGCAGGATATGTAGGTCTTGACATTCTGGATATTTTTGCTGTTTAAGCTTAACATCTATCTCTTATAGTTTTCGAAATAAAGGACAAAAAGTATTAAAATTTTGAAAATTTGATTAAAAAAGGGAAATAACTCCAAAATGGGTAACGGAACTTACTTAAAAAATCCAGGGTAGGTAGATCCTGACATGCTGCACATTTTTGCAATTTAAACTTTACCTTTATCTCTTATAGTTGTTGAAATATAAGACGAAAAGAATTAAAATTTAAAAAAATTGATGAAAAAAGGGCAATAACTCCAAGATGGGTAATCAGATTTACTTCAAAATTGCAGGGTAGGTAGATCTTGCTGTGCTGATCATTTTTATTGCACGTCATATTTTTGATATTATTAAAGGTTTTCGAGTTACATGTATTACCCAAAAACCTGCAATTTTACCATATGTTCTATTTTTAGTAACAACGGCCATGTTGATTGGTGCACGGCATCACCGGACACACATTTGAAACTAGACACCCTATTGATGATTCAGAATAAGTTTGGTTTCAATTGGTCTAGTAGTTTCAGAGGAGAAGATTCTTGATTACGACGGACGACGGCGACGGACGCCAAGTGATGGCAATAGCTCACCTGACCCATAAAGGTCAGGTGAGCTAAAAATGAAATAAACCCCATTTTAACGAAACCATTTTTTGGGGAAAGAAAAGACAAAAATTAAATGAAAAAAAGCGAAGAAAAAGATAGTTCATTGTTTTCCAGGTTATATTAAAAAAATCGCTCTTCATCTAGCAATGACGAAATGATTGATTCATGGATTGTTGACTCGGCTAAGCGCCACATCAGTGATATTCCAGCTATACTGTGCCGAATGAGGAAATGAAAATGACTGTTACGTGGGGGATAACTTCCTATATACATGGTGATGTTCTGACAATCGGTGTCCTATTTTTGATTACCCACGAAATTCCAGGTGAAAGTTAAATCCCAAATCAAAAATATACGAACAGACGCTTCCTGTATCCAATTGGTCGTTGAATTGTGTTGTATTCTAATTATTTTAACAAAACTTGAGTTATTTGTAGCTTTTCAAAAGCTAAACAATCAATTTGTTAAATTTTAAACACGGCGATCTTGGGGATGTAGAACATCGGGGGAAGGAAACGAACATTTAGATGTCATTCATATCTTTACAGATTTCAAGGCAAAAATGAAAACAAATCTAAAATCAACAAATATAAGATCAATAATAATAACAAAACAAATACAAAACATGAATTTATTGTTTTGATTTCAAAATTTTAGCTAGTAGTAATTTAGTTTAGCTAGTGGAAAACATTTTTACTGGCTATTTTGTTCTAGTGGAAAAAAAGTTAAATTCGATCCCTGTTTCTTATGTCGATAAAAATGTCGATCAAATATCTCCCTCATATCAATCTTAAAAATGCCTAATCTCCCTAATATTCAAGACAATCTCCAGGATGAGCTCCAGGACCTTATCACATGAATAACAATGTTAGTGTAATGAAATAAAAGTGGTTTTAATGTCGGTGACCCTACTTACATTTAACGACCTTTGCGATTTCGAGAAATCAAAAAACTTGTATATAGTGACATTTACTAAGAAAGTATAAAAAAAAATGCGAGACATTTGATATATGATCGTCCTATCATTTGCAGGGGCGGATCCAGGATTTCAAGTTAGGGGGCGGGGGACGCACTTAAAAAAACTGAGCCGAGCGGAGGGAGGCGCGAACATTTTTGGGATATTTCGTATGAAAAATCGTGATTTTACGCAAAAAAATCTTTTTTTTTCCAAATTTTAGGGGGGGGGAGGGGCGCGCGCCGCGTGCGCCCCCTGGATCCGCCCCTGATTCGGCTACTTCATATAATACAAGTATTTATGAGCAAACGATACAGAATGCACGATTTGTTCGACTGGCTATTACAATATATAAAATTTATGATATAGATAGGTGTGAATTATGGAGATTTATCCATGAAATAAATTCCGGTTTTTCACATGTGAAAATATAAGTTTTTTCCAGCCAGAACTACTTTAAGGCAACTATACGTGTGGTGGTTACGTTCCGTGTGTTATGGTGAATACACACATGATTGTCAACTGAAACAATTAAAAAATGAAAATAAAGTTGTAGTACTTTTATAAATTATTTTAATCATAGCCAGAAATCACGAGTATACTTGCTCATGAATATCCATAAGCCAAATCGCTTCATGTATGACGTCAGCAAATAAACCTTGAACCATATTTGGAAGACCCTGATCAATCTGAACGCTGATGGAAATTCGTATTTATTTTTATTTTAGATAATATTTCATCACAGTTTTGATCACATACATAACTTCATAATTATTTGTGATCGTATCAAAATTAATTGTCATCATATATGTTCATTAGGAATCCGATGATGTGTGTAAAAGATCGAAAATATACTAAAAGTGCTCTCTGCCCCACATAAGTCGAAGTAAAATCCAGAAGTGGATCCATCTACGTACTTTATAAAGACACAGAAGTATTAGTATGTCATTGAAATCGCTTAGTATATATATTGTTATATTTTTTTAGTGTGTTTACTACAAGTATTCAATGTTTTGTTAAAATTGTATAATAAACATTCATCGAATTCAAATGTATCATAATAAAAAGTTTATTCACCCTTCATGGAGCCTCGACTTGTATACAGGGACGAAACTGAGGCTTAATAGTGTGCACGCCATAATTACTTTCGACGAGATGCAAAATGGTGCGATCTGGGGCCATTTCAGGGTTTCATATAGCATATAATCAAGCACAATTTTAGTGACTTTGATAGACAAGGATATCTTAAAATTGTCAAAAATATGCCCTTCGTGTCGTAACACCTCCATTGCTTTGCACAAGTCCACTTCATAATCTCGGTGAATACGCATCAATCCCAGGGAAGATAGCATTTCTTTCTTCATAGTCGAACTAACACAACTTTTCAAACGTCTCAGTACACTAAATGACATCTCAACAATAGCGCTGGCTACTGGTATGCTTAACAACACACATAATATTGTATCCATAGAATGAAAGAGAACTGGATTTACATAATCTAGGATGGTAAAAAGCAGGGCATATGAGAGGAGAGTTCAGCCGGTACATCGGTACGGGTCCCGGAAAGCCACGAAAGGGCCCGTGAATTTATGAAGGGTCCCATAGCCTTAGTCATTGACGTTTTATTTTGAATTTGTCATAATTTTTCGGTATTTTCAACTCAAATCCACAGTTTTGAGGGAAGTTTCAACCTGTTCACAGACACCAAAGCAGTATTATTACGCCTTGCAAAATTTCTCTTGGAGACCCTGTTGCAGGTACATCATCTTAGTTTGTTTTTCAATACCTATAATAAAATGAAAAAAAAAAGTATCACATTGTCGGTAAAGTTCCAAAAATTCAATAGATAAATCGTAGAAATAGGCAAATTCGATATCCCTAACACACATATCTATGACCGCTCACTTTCCTGACTTAGTACAGTTACTTCAGTAAAAAGTGACGGGGTTAAGCTAGTTGGATTATAATTGGTCATTATCTTAAGAAATACTAATATAGCCACATCACCTCTGAACTGTCGATCGAGAAAAAAATCATAATATACTAGACAGGTAGCATGTGCATCGTACTTGATAAATTCGCAATTAATATTTCGAATGTACAATAGCGAATTCCGCCCAACATGAAAAAAAGACAGATTGATGTACTTGATAAATCATCCAAACCCCTCTCCTCAACGTATGAAAAATAGAAATAGCCTTATGTGATTTAAATACGTACTAACTGCATTACATGTAAACTGCATCATGCTGTTTGATAAAGATCTTTAACTAGAACAGGAACAAATGAACACTTGATTGAAAAAGTGTTGTAATTAAAGATCATGTATGTGGTGTAGAAATTTGAAATAATTTCAATGCTTATTATAAATGATATCAATATTCGGTTGTATTTCACTTTGACGATTTCAATTACGGAAGACGGACCTCAACCAGGAAAAAATGAACACATGAATGAAGTAGTATTGTAATTAAATATTTTGTACGTGATGCATAACACTGAATGAATTTCAATACAAATATGTTTATTATAAATTTGATATCCTGATTTTTTATAACCTGACGATGTGCACGCCATGATGTGACAACGTATATATGCAGCTACGCCTCATATATATTTTCTATATTTAGACCGGTGTCGACAATGATTGACTATTTTTCAGCAGATAGCATATCGAGTTTTAATCAAAACACACGTTACCCTTCAAATGCCTCTTACAGAAGTTGACATATTCCCAAATTCTGACCATTTCAATCTTCCTGGGAACTGTGAAAACAAATTGTATTCAAATAATTTGTGAATAAAGAGATAGATCTACACCGGAAGTTTCCGTATTTGGTTCAGAAAATAGTGTGCATTCATAGTAAACAATTAAAAAAAATGGTTAGAAGTCGACTAAAATTTGAATTCTGCAGTGATATTCATATTATAATTAACAGAAATATGCCTTGTTTTTAAGATAGTGTGAGAAGCGCGAATAATGTGTACATCTAGCTAGCATTTGCTGTGCTTGTTTCTACCGGTGTAATTTCAATTATTTCACCTCAGAAAAATCACTACACCCCTGAACAAAATATTTCCTTTAAGAAATCTTTGTGAAAAATTTTTGGCTTGAAGAAATCACCATCTTGGAAATGCAAATGAGCAAACTACCCATGATTTCTGGATAGGTTGAATCATTTTATTCATACATTAAAATCAAACACTTGTTTATTCTAAATCGAATCATTTCACTAGCATAACACAACAGATTTAAAATATAAACAACGGCAATGTTAAAAGTGGATGGTAGATTGTCAGTTTCCTTTATCCACCCCTTTTCAATGAAAAATCTTAAAATAAAAAAAAACAACAACAAAATGTCTGGTTTTTTTGACGGATATACGGCAGCTGTAGTCTCCCAATTTTTAGAAGAAAATGACTTTGACTTGGAAAATGTGGAAATGCCAGAAATTAATATTCTAGATGTCCAAACAAATGTTCGAATTCCAATGGCAATACAAATGAAAATGCATATCAAACTAAAGCCCAGCCGGATAGATTTCAGAACGTTTCATTTGAGGACATTGATTCATTCCTTAGTTCGAATTATGTTACACATGAAATATATGTACACACGACTCAGACAATAACACATCGTGCCTGGTTCCTCAGATAAATCGGAGTGACATGAGTCACAATTGCAATGAATTTTTTTCACAACTTTACAAATCCGCCCATATTCAAATACAATTCAGAAACTCGTCCTTCATTTAAATTTC
>MJUT01064318.1:275100-301008 GCA_002080005.1 Gigantidas platifrons
AAAACAATATATACATATGGCTTCCATGAATTATTTCTTAAACTACACAATTCAAAATGCGAAAAACCTCGAACGGAAATCTTCCGCAGATCGTATAGCGTGTGTCCTTCCCATATACTATAATACCCTGATTTGCACAACAACACGGGCAGCATGCCGACCTTGGCAATTTACGCAAATCTCACTAATGAAAGCATTCCTCCTAATTTTGTACTTGATGCTTCAAAATTTATTGCAGAAAGATTGGGAAAGCCAGAGTCTGTAAGTGTTGTCAATCACTGGGAACAAAAAAAGAGTAGGGTCCTAGAATGGCAACATTAAATTTGCTGGGAAAATGGAGATAATTTGATATATAAGAAAAAAGGGGGGTTGATTTGATTTAATTTATGGTGTTTAGCGCCACTTTCAGCAATATCATGGCGATCAGATTTAGTGGTGGCAGAAGCCGGAGTACCTGGGGAGAACCCCCGACCACGGGCAAGCAACTCTCCGTCAGTATGTGACCGTGTACACTTTTACCATATAATGAGTTACTCCTCTTGTATTTCAGTATGTGACAGTTAGAATACACCTGTACCAGATAATGTGTTTCTCCTCTTGTATTTCAGTATGTGACCGAGTACACCTCTACCAGATAATGAGCTACCTCTCTTGTATTTCAGTATGTGACCGAGTACACTTTTACCAGATAATGAGTTACTCGGACTTACTCCTCTTGTATTGCAATATGTGACAGTTAGAGTACACCTGTACCAGATAATGAGTTACCTCTTTTGTATTTCAGTATATGACAGTTAAGAGTACACCTGTACCAGATAATGACTTACTTCCCTTGGTATTTCAGTATGTGACATTTAAAGTACACCTGTACCAGATAATGAGTTACTCCTCTTGTATTTCAGTATGTGACCGAGTACACCTCTACCAGATAATGAGTTACATGTACCTCTCTTGTATTTCGGTATGCGACAGTTAGATTACACCTGTATCAGATAATGAGTTAATCCTCTTGTATTTCAGTATGTGACAGTTAGAGTACACCTGTACCAGATAATGAGCTTCTTCTCTTCAGTCTTGTATTTCAGTATGTGACAGAGTACACCTGTACCAGATAATGAGTTTCTCCTCTTGTATTTCAGTATGTGACAGTCAGAGTACACATGTACCAGATAATGCAGACTTTTTGAAATTCGTCAGACCGAGTGGGCAGAAAATCCCAATGACCGGCAATACTGCCAAGTATGCCGGTCCGGGTGTCCGACAAAATTTTGTGTTTGTGTATTTTGTTTTGCACAGGAAATCGGAAATGCAACTGGTATGCCGGAACGATCACGGGCAACTCGGAATTATATTCTACTTCAAATGACATTTACTTCTTAAATATGCAACTGTTTCCATGGTAACTCTAGTAATCATTGTATCTTTATAGCTTAAACTGACTGTGATTCATCAACGCGACCATTTCGTGTGTTTATATAATGTGAAAACATGGCGTGTCGCGTTTTTATTGTTTCCATCACCGATTGTGTTTAAATTGTAGAATTTCGTAAATTTGGTTGTAAAATGTTTTTTCTTCAGGTGGAAAGTCTGTTCCTGTACAAAAAAAGTATGTCCTGCATATTGAAATGTGTTTTTAAAAAGTCTGATAATGAGTTACTTCCCTTGGTATTTCAGTATGTGACCGTTAGAGTACACCTGACCTGTACTAGATATTACGTTTCTCTTCTTTTTTTTCAGTATGTGACAGAGTACACATTTACCAGAAAATGAATGAGTTACTCCTCATGTATTTCAGAATGTGATAGTTAGAATACACCTGTACCGGATAATGAGTTACTCTTCTTCGTATTTCAGTATGTGACAGTTAGAGTACACCCAGATCAGATGATGAGTCATGGTGGGTCAACATATATGTGTGGAAGTGTAGAGGTATACACCATTGGTGCGTTAGGGGAAAAGAATAGTGAACATGCTGTTGAAGTAGCAGCATTCATTGAGAAAAACCTAGGCATTCCTAAAGACAGGTAAAGCATGTTGTTCTACTTGTCGTAAAAACTTCACGGTCCTTTCTTCACTCACAACTTATCACCGGGTTTGTAACTAGATTAACACGACATGAACCACTCGTGGAGCAGGAACTGCCTACTCTTCCGGAGCACCTGAGTTCACCGCCGGTTTATAGTGGGATTCGTGTTCCTCGATCTTAGGTTTTAAGAGTATGTTTTGTAGATCATTGTTTGTCCTTTTGTAATTTTTGCTTTTAGCAATTGTCTGTCCTTCTTTGAAATCAGATTCTGATTACCCCTTTGGTATGTTGAAGCTCTTCTTGTTAATATTTATAAGTTTAAGTGATTTTTTATGATCCTTTATTACTTCCATATACACGAGTGAGTATATTGTATATTCAGTTTGACTTGTATGCAGATGTATTTAACATTTCCCATCCCTTGGATATAGTAGTCTGTTAATTTACGTGGAAACCATTTTTTCAATCTTACACATGCTCCTGAGTAAGACAAGCTACGCAGTGATGTTAGGGTTGTCCTGTTTTTATTTTAGCATACATTAATGACAATTGATGACAATGTAATATTTCATGACGCAGACGTCTGTTTTTGAATAGCATTGTTTACGACTGAATATCAAATAATTATATGTTCGTTATGATAGAATAGTAAATACGAAATAAAGCCATTTATAAATTTATAGAATCAAACGTAAGAATGTCCAAGCATCTTGATGTTTGGTTATCTGTCAATCTATTTGCAAGAGGCAGGACTTATGATAATTTTCCGGAAGACGCAATCATTTTGCTTTTGCATTTGACAACACATGTACAAAAGCAGGCATGACAAAAGTTACGCCAAGACTCGAGTACACAGAAGTTTTACATTATTAATGTGGTGAGTATTTTTTTTTAATAGAAATTGACCTTCTATTTTATACCAAGATCTTACATGTATAAATGCACAAACGTAACGTTTTAAATAAAATAACCCTTACGCCATAATCACGGCCATTCTACTTCATGTATCAATGCATGTGTTACCCATGTTTTCAATGGGTAACAGATCGACAGTTAGAAAAATATTCTTCAATGGTGCACATTTAGTGTATGGCTCTTGAGTGGGAGCAAGTCCCTGTGAGCTGGTTGGGAACACGTGGTAGTAATACATTACATCATCAGTCTATCATACATCATACATGTACATTTTTATTTATTTAATTAATTAAAAACGAAAACCACGATTTGCCACCAGCGTTAAGATAAAGAAAAACTTCATTTCAAGTCGATAAGACATGAATATATTAATTAGCTTGCCTTCCACTGATGTGTGTGTAAAATAGGTGAGGGTGAAATCTAAGCTAGTTGTAGCTAGGGGCAGCACTGGTCCACATCGGTCAGGTTGTAGGTTCCTGTATACTGTCTTACTTCATGAATTGAGTATCAGGAGATTGTTATTTGTATATACTAGTTTACAACAGAAGGGTGGTACAAAAATGTAGGAGCCGTCATGGTCGTGATCGTATGGTAGTTGGATTAACAACTACCTATGCAATCAGTGCCTATCATCTCTAATGTTGCGAGTTGGAATTCCTCAGATGGCTAGGTGTACTCGATACAACATTATGTGATTGAGTTTGTCGGATTTGCAACAGGTCTGTCGTTTTCTCCAGGTACTCCAGTTTCCTCTACAAATAAAACTGACCGCCACATATTTAGCTGAAATATTGTTGAAAGTGACATTAAACACCATAACACTAACCTTAACCCTACAAAAATGTATTTATATATATACACCTACTGTAATTATCATACAAAAATGATAATGACTGCAGGATAAATACTATTTCTTGATATCAAAAAGTTCTGTCTTTAGGTAAATTATGACAATATCAGCATTGAACGTGCAACTTAATTGTTCCTTAGTTACGAAGAATATTGATGTCTTTGCCCCCTCCCCCAATTTTTGGCAACAATTTATCCTAATTACAGTTTCAGTTCATGGTACTTTGTTATATTTTATATCTTTAATTTCTGACAAAATTTCACACACATGATTTACTGGACCCTCAGGAGATCCTTGTTGCTTTCTATGTGTTATTATGTCCATCTGATTATTGCTTCAATTTATAATTTTTAAACTACAAAATGTATCTTTAAATTAATAATACACAGATCAAGTTTGTTCTTGCAGTTTCCTTTCAAAAGACAAGATTTTAATACCTAACATCTGTGGTGAGTGACAACAGGCTCCCTGGAGCCTATTTTTTTCAATCTATAAATGGGTTGTATTAAAAGCATGTAAAACTGCATATTTTTTTTTTTATTTAAGGTGGAAATGTTGAAATTGTCTTTTCAATTTAGTTTGATACATGTACAGTGAGTCATTTGACTAACTTGGTATTTTTTTTCAGAGTTAACACAAAGAAAAAAAAAACAATGGATGATTTAAGCTCAAAGCAGATTTAAATACCACAGAAGAATCAACATAAATTTTAAAGGAACAGGAATATTTGACTTAGAAAGAACCCTGGTATATACTCATAGATTTGCATGATCAGAAGTAATCGGTAAAATATAATTTTGGAGCTGTTTGTATTGTGTAGAGTCTGTGTGTATTACATGTGGTAGTGAACAGGACACATTATACAAGATTATCTATACAAAAATATACATATGATGTAAAACAATGTGTTTGATTCCTTATAGTCTTCTTGCGATTGTTCATGCATAAATCCAAACAATACTATGATATGGATATTTTGGATTCAATATTCAGTGATTAAAGACAGAAAGATGTGATGAATTAAGTGATTGAATATGTATTCAATGATCCAGAAACACATGAATAATTGTAGTTTTCAGTTCAGATAACAAATCAGGATTCATCCATACCTAGATGTACATATTAAGATGCAGTAAACACTGAAACATAATTTTGAAATCATGCAGAAAATTTAATTTAATTGTTAATAGAAAAATTGAAAGTGAAGTTGTTTCTTTTTCAGTACATTGTTTAATGACAAGATGTGTATAACAGTTCCCATAATTGTGTGGGAAACAATATTGTTGTAATATTATTGGTACTAGTAAAGATATTGACCCAAAGGGGTGTTATGTTATGCACTACATACACAAACTTTTGATCCATAATGTGTCTATTGGATGTTAGGTGTTTAACACCACTTTCAAAAATATTTCAGTAACAACTGTTGTGGCGGAAATTGTAGTACCCAGAGAAATCCACAGACCTGTCACAAGTCACTGACAAACTTTATCACATAATGTTTTATCGAGTACACCTCGCCATAAATGGGGTTCAAACTCACAACTTAAATGGTGATGGGCAAAGAGTGCACGGGTAATTGTAAATTCAACTACCATACGACCACGACGGCTTAAGTTCTGTTAAGATGAAAGCTAATTGTTTTATTGATATTGATGGAATTTATGATTATCACTGTTTATAAACATTCTTTTCATACCAATTAATGGAAATAAATGGTTTGCTGAAAGTATGTTTTTGTTGGGGTACATTTGATGGAATTTGTATCTCATGTGAAGTTCCGTCAATTGCAGACACAACGTTAGACATATCAGAACAATACTTTTTCTTTTGCCATTGGATTGGGATGGTTGGCCACTGAATTTTACGATTACACACTTTCTATAAGTCTACTCATGTTGAATTTAAAACTTTGTCAACAGATGAAACACTGACAACAAAGCATAAATAAATAATTAAATAAATAAATATTGCACGGACCGTCTTATTTATCTTAGTGAATCTCATGATCATCGATGAGCTAAAACAATTGACGAATGTGGTCCGTAGCTGAGCATGTATAAAACCGTGGCTCTTAAAATAAAACGACAACTAAACAAAGTAGAAATATTTTAAAATAGCATTACTATCATTTGAAATATACATATGTATAAGAGTGTGGAAAAGTAGATGAATGGATTTGAATCTGAGGATCACAATTTTCATAAAGGTAGTGGTTATTTTGCCGGCGCGGCAAAATAAGCAACAAAATATTATAAATTAATCATTTGAATTTTTCTTCACGAAATATGGTTTTGAAATTGGACTGATGGATCTTCACGGGATTTTGTTTCGATATTGGACTGGTGGGCATAGAGAAAACATCAAATAAACAATATTTTGAATTGTAAATATAAATTTTGAAAAATCCCTTTTGTTTCAATGGATCCCATAACATTTACAATGTCAATGGAAACTTACATCAAACTGAACATACTCAATATTAATTCTTTAATTCCATATACTGCTTGCCCGATTAAAGACAAAATTGTACAAAAATACCTAGCTTACATGCTTACTTGAAACTTGGTTGCTACCAAAAGATGAACATCCAATGTTTTCAACTTGCAATACTTTGCGTAGGGTTCGTTATGAAATCAGTGGTTGTAAGTCAACTACAAGAGGGGGTGGCCTTTTAACTTATATTCATTTTGACCTTTATCTTATAACTGAAAGACGTGTTTCAAATGTTGACATGGAATGTATATATATATTAAATCCTAGCACCTGCGGAAAATAAGAGAATTGGTATAGCTCTGTTATTGATTTACAACCATCCGAAACCTGATACAAACAAATTTTTATATCACATAGAGAGATTCGTATCATCTTTACCTTGTGGAATTCCAGCTTTCGTCACATGATAATTCAATATAAACATTCTCAAGAAAACCAGCATTACAAACAAGTGTCTTCATCTTATGAACTACTATGGATTTCAACAAATTATCAAATTACCCACCCATAGAATAGGAGTCCTTTTAGATCATTTTTATACTAATATTGGATCTGAAAGTACTGGTATCTCATTCAACACTATTCCAGCTTACTACATGTTGCTTTCTATTGCAATTCCAGTCTGTCAAGCGACTCCTGATTTTCTTTACTTTTCCTCATTTTCCCTCATTTTGAGCTGTTCCTGATTTTTTCATGAATTTGTTAGATAAACTCCTGATAACTACTGATTTTGAACCGATTGCCAACAAACAAATAAAATAATAAATTATTTTAGTCTAAAGCATGTTATCAATAAAAGGAGGGGCCGGGTGGTTCAATGAGTTAGGTCGTTTGATTTAACAACTCATACAAGCTTATCACCAATACAGCGTGTGTTCGCGCCCAGCTTTGTAAATTACAAAAAAGGTGCACTCGACTCGCAGCCGCAAGTGATAAAGTTTACCAGTTGCTTGCCCAGGGTCGGTGGTTCTCTCGGGGTACTCCGCTTTCTCCACCACTCAAACTGGTCGCCATGATATAGCTAAAATATTGCTGAAAGTGGGGTTAAAACACCAAAATTCAAATTCAAATGCAATAAAAGGAGGTGAGGAAAATGGCCTAAGTAAGACCTCCTTAGCCATCCAATTACATTTTGACATTCTGATAATGACCTTCGTCTGGAATCAAAAACACCATGCTTATATTTATATATTATGGCCTGAAAGCTCTTACTTAGAGGGGAGGAAGGTGGCCATTTTGTTTTGTTTTTTGTATGGCTTTATCACTTTCCATATACAAAAAATTCCTAATAATCTGATTTTTAACTAAAAACCCTCCTGATTTCCTAATTTTTTAAGCCAAAAAGTGCTTGACAGACTGCCATTCCTAAATGGAAATTATTGCAATAAACAATATTAACTAGTGTAATTAAATCAGGTACTTTAACATTAACTTTGTAAATTATAAATAACATTTTAAGAAACATTAAGTTAAAGTTTGATTTGTCCTTATTATTGATGACCATCTTGATTTAGTGCATTAAGCAAAATAAATCTGGTCTGACATCTAACGGGACATAATTGAACTTGCACATTTATTTCTTTCATCATATGCTATTGACCTTGTATGTGCAACTCCTCTGGTAGTCTATGAAAGTGTATATGTTGTTAGATCCACATGTGCCGATGTTGAAAGGGTGGATGGGTCCATCGAGTTTTTCCAGAATTATGAGTCTAAAAGTTGTGTTCCAACTATGTTTTGGCTCAATTAAGATTATGGGGACGCAGGGGTTATTAGTCCCGCGTAGCGGACAGTTAAGTTATTCCATTGATGTGTCAAAGCGGGACTCCTGCGTCCAGCAGTACCTCTAGTTTGAAGAAGAATTTTAAACCACTCCTTCACCAGTTTGCTCCATTGTAAACTCCCCAAAAGAGTCAGAAACATGTCGCAAAGCTCAAAGTTCAGAGAATTACATATTATTACAAGATAATTGGCAAGTTTTGCGTCAGAGGCTACTGGTGATGGATATGAGCAAAAACGTGACATTCTACGAAACTTAGTTCAGTTATGGAGCAAAAACAAAACATGCATGGTAATTGAAGTGAAATTTTATATTTCTTTAATGAGTTTTTAAAAAAGTGGGATTATGTGAGGTCAACCCTACTTGTCATTGACACTACTGATATACCATGCCCAGAAGTTGAACACCTTGTTACTACTGCCGGTGTCACTCCAAAACCAACTAGTTCAAATTCTGTATTACCTAACACAGCTTCAAATGACATCCAACAACATGTAAATAGTGCAAATAGTGGTGATGTTGATATTCGCAATCTGACTGTCATGCACTCTGATTCGGACAGTTGTGCTTCATAAGTCATGGTACCAGATGGAAGGGTGTTCAGTTCAATGAAAAATGAAGAAAAATAACCATGGCTATATCACAGTGTGTTACACAAAAGATATTTATGTAAGTTTTGGGAACTGTTTTGTGGTCATTCTTCCTCATTACAAGATTTGGCACTGTTGGCATTAACGTTGGTACAGTATAATTGCTATTCTATTACTGGGCATTCAAACTAATAAATGTATTGTTCTTCCCATCAATAATTTTCCCAATAATAAGGGACCCGAGACCCAGATACAAATGAGTAGGAAAATCACTGACTTGTAATAAGCAAGTTGGATTTAAAGCACTTTGTAATAAGCAAGTCGGATTTAAAGCACTTGTAATAAGCAAGTCATTTAGTAGTTTGCTGATTGGTTGCGTCCGTCGTCCTACGCCCCACACAGACAAAGGGAGTTTGAGTATAACTGATAATATGATTACTTTTAATGGGATATCTGTGTTAGACTTTAAACTTAAGGTATATTCTCTTAAATAACCAAATATCATATGTCGTTAAGTTTTATTTTCAATGTATTATGTAATCTTCAAGTGAGCGACTGGAGATATTAAAATAAAAAATTAAATTAAAATCATCTATTGTATATTAAGAAGTTTTTGTTGAAGTCATGAATTCTTTGAGATTTTACAACGGATAGGAAATAATATGCACCCCCTTTTTTACCTCACCTGACCCAAAGGGTGATGTGAGCTTTTGTCATCACTTTGCGTCCTTCGTCTACCTGTCCACTATTGCTAAAATATTCTCCTCTGAAACCACTTTGCCACTTAAGACCACACTTTGGTGAAATGGTCCGCGGGTGAACCCCTTCCAAAATTGTGTCCGACAGTTCCGACCTCCAACCAACATGGTCGCTGTTAGTAAAAATATAAAAGGGGGTACAGCTTTAAAAATCTTAATCTCTGAAACTCCTGGGCAATTGGAACTAAACTGCTTAAATAGTCGTTTAATGACACCCTTTCAAAATTGTGTCTGACAATCTAAACAATCGAAAAAAAAAATACATGCAAAATATGAAAAATTAAGTCTCTGTATGTACATATATATTATTTTATACGATCATCAATAAAAATCAAAACTATTTACACCCATCTTACTACACAATAATTTGTAGACTTCTCAACAACAGCCCACCCATATAGTGTCGTCTCTAACACACATTCGAACACCATCTATATAGCTCAATTGAGGAAAAGACAAATAAATAGCTACAATTTAAGACTATGCAGCATATAGCCATTCAATGGGGTTTGCAATTCAAATATCGCATGCACAATAGCGACACCACACCACAAGGTGTGAAAACAGAAATATCCTTCTGAGGTTTAAATGCCTACTAACTGCATTACAGGTAAACAACTGTTTGATAAAGGCCTTTATCTAGAACAGGACAAAAATGAGCACTTGGTAAAATAGTGTTGTAATAAAAGATCGTGAACGTGATGTAGAAGTATTAAAGAATGCCAATGTCTATTTTAAATGAGGTTGAAACAAGTCACCATTTGATATCAATTCGGTTGTATTTCATTTTGACGATTTTAATTACGGAAGACGGATCACAACCATATATTTTTTAACAATTGCAACTCAGCTGGGTTTTTTTCATAACCTATGATAAAATGAAAAAATATATATCACACTGTCGGAACAGTTCCAGCATTCAATAGAAACTTCGTAGAAATATGTAAATTCGATATTCCTAACACATATAAATGACCCCTCCTGGCTTAGTTCAGGTACTTCAATAAAAAGTGACGATGTTAACCTAGCATACAGTCGATTTTTCCAAGGTATTTCTCTTTTTTTAATAAAAACACGCACGATTTTTGCACGACAATCGGCCAATGGTCGAGCGACCGTCGCCGATAAGGTATAAATAAGCCTAAAAGTGGGTATTGTTTTACCATGAGACAGACACGTTTTGGGAGAATGGGATTATTTATTTTTTCTTTACATATGAAATCAGCAATGTTCCATTCAATATCCAGTTTTACATAACTATTATACTGCTTATTTTCCTTAGTCAGATTATTTTTTTTCTCCCAGGTCTGGCAAAATTATTTATTTGTGCGAAAATTTAAATCAGAAATATTAAAAAAATATATCAATAAATTTGAAAAGCACCCCTTCTGAAGTATATCTATAAATAGCGTTTTAGGAAAATATGTATTTTGCATGCAGACTGTAATGTCACTGAACGCATTATTTGGCGAGTGATATTAATTTTTTAACACCGAAATAAAAAATATATATCTAATCACTTACACTCAACGAACAATTGAAGACAAATATTGCAATAAGGTCTCCCTCAAAATATATTTACGTAAATTAACATTGTTTCGTTATTTTACGGGGAGATACGTTCGTTCTTCAGTTATCGAGAAATCTCTATTAATGGAATCCAGTTAGCAAAGTTCGTATTATTAATTGGCAGAACATCATTAATATACCTGGGAGTGAGATTAAAGGCTTAAGCCTCTCTATTTGTTTTTGTCTTTGATAAGTTTTTGCATAAATTCAGACTCATAGGAGTGTAGAAAAAGTTGGAGAGGAAAGGGGCATAGTTTGTTCCTATATGGATGCCTAGCTATGATTTGTTGAAAAATGTGCCATTCGAACTCGACAAATACATGTTATCGATAAGGAACTCGAACATTTTGATGACTTCATTTTATGTGTAGCAATTTTTACCTTTCGCTTCGTGCTTGATAAAATAAGTTAATTAGGGACCCAATACTATAAACTTGTAACGTTGCCACCATTTTTAAAGTAAAATGCGTTGTGAATAATGTACTTTAAAAAGGGAATGAAAGTGTAAAAGGTAAAAAAGTCAAATATTTGGGGGCTAGATGAAATTTTCGAGAATTAAAATTATCCTCTTCTTTCAGTATCCACTTTTGATTAATTGAGTAAGTAAGTGATTGTTGTTTAATGCCAATTAATGAATTTTCAGCTATATTTTGGCGAGAACAAGTTAATTATCAATGATATGATGATGAGGTCAGCTTTGTTCTAGACCAACACGCTGAGTTGGATTTTTATAGTGCTAGCTCACTGAAACAACAGTCCGCGGGTAGAAATATCACTCCATTCGGACATATTATTCTGATTCCGAGCCAACCAGCATTTGCCCTTTCTCCGTAATGCTGCGTACTTAGTGGAGAAGTAACAAATACCAATTTTATAGTCCTTAGTTTGACCTGACCGGGACTCGAACCGACGTTCTACTGCACTCCAGGCGAGCACGCTAACCATTACGCCACCGATACGTGCTTTTGATTGATGTTACCACGTGAATATACTTTGTCACAGTATGATGGTAGTCCTCATTTGACTGCATGCAACATTTTAGTCATAGTTATGGATAGTTCTTTTGTGAACTAGTAGGAGAACCTGTCTAAATA
The DNA here is from genome assembly GCA_002080005.1 of Gigantidas platifrons. Lineage (NCBI taxonomy): Eukaryota > Metazoa > Mollusca > Bivalvia > Mytilida > Modiolidae > Gigantidas > Gigantidas platifrons. The sequence goes on from MJUT01064318.1 coordinate 287,179, forward strand.
TTCATTCTTCTGAAATTTTGGTATCCAATATAAAGTGGATAATTCACAATTTTCTTCATTTTTCGGAATATTCAGTGATGACATGAATGATTTGTGATTTGCCAAAATGTCTTCTTTGTCAAAATTACTATTTTTGTAAGGTTTACCAGAGTTCTTGGAAATAACAATTTCTTCACATTGCTCGTCTGGCGTTAAACAACAATCACTCACTTCATTACTTATTTATCAAACATTATTTCTTGTGGTTTTTGAATAGTTTTATGATGTTTACCTATTTGAAATTAAGCATGCTTGTAAGCTCAACTGGCCAAAACGGCCAAGTGAAGTATTATCATTTAGTGTCCGTCGTCTGTTATCCATAACTTTTCATATTAATATTTAATGCTATTCTTAGAAACTGCAAAACCAAATGCTTTAACTATTTTACGTTATCAAGTTTTGGGACTATTTTGTTGCGCGTGCATATAATTATAGTACATGTTTATACAAAACGCACATGGTTCAACGCCTACCTCACCATGACCAGCCCCAAAGGGACATGTAAGGTATTATCATCACATTGCGTCCAGCGTGGTATGTAAATCTTTAACATTAACACTGGAGGAATGTAGGAGAGGTGTGTATTCAGTGCCGTCTTAACGCATGGGCACGCTGGGCAGTTGCCCGGGGGCCCACAGTCACAGGGGCCCCATGCTTATCTATGTATATTGTGTACTGTATGTTGTTCTAATGTTTAAACACTGACTGTGTTGGAAATACCAATACAATATATATATGTTTAATTTTATATACATTTACAGTTTTAATCCTATGAGTGGTTGTGTAGGGATGGGCCCCAGTGCACTGTTTTTCCCGGGGACCCGGAATGCTGTTAAGACGGAATTGCTTCTATTGTTATTATCCAAAAAGCATTAGAGAGGGTCTACACATGTAAAATGCTACGGTAACCTTGTTGTTTAGATATTTCAGCAGATAAACAATACAAATTAATTTGTGAAGACGGAAGCTTTTAAAGCACATCTATAGAACATGTATTTATGGAAAATTGTTACTACGCTGATTATTAAATGAAAATGAAAACGACGAGTGTATTACATGACGTTTACTGTGACGTAACTTACCCGGTAATTTAAACGTCCGCAATCGCACATTTAATTAAATGAAATTCAACACTTTGCAACGCATTTTATTGAATAATGGGATATCCGCTATCCGCCGGTTCCTTCATTATTTGTATTGAACATCGTTATGCCGTTGTTCTGCACGGTTTTAGTGGTCACGATGCTACTTTCTCTTTAATGTGATCACGTGACATCTGTAAGTGATTATTATTTTTTTTTTTCATTTTGAGTAGATCACACATAATTTTATTGGTTTATGGCTTAAATGAGTAAAATTAATACATTTTCGCGTGTATTGAACCAAAAAGTAAAAACACGATTTTTTATGGATTTTCAATTGATGGACAACCTTAACATGAGGTCCTGCGTACACTGTAAGCATTTTGCCACAGCATTGTTTTCAATTTCTGAAGTAAACTGTTGTTGATTTATTGATAAACATTCATGTCTTGGCAGTATTTATTGATATACATCTATGTCTTGACAGTATTTTAAATGTATTTCATTATATAATACATAGGCTGTATCCTTAACTGATACTGCAACAGCGATACATACCTATTCAATTAAAAATATTTGAACCAAATTTTGCATCATCCGGAAATATTTTTCTTAGAATTTGGTCAAAGGGAGGTCATTTTGTATTTACTAAAAGTAAGCAAGCTTTGACAATGTAGAAGGGGATGAGCAAAAGAGTCAAACTGCACCGTGAAAGATACAAGATCGTAAAATCTTAGACAACCAAGGGTAAGATTTAAATCGTGTCTCAGATTTTATTATTTTGCACATCTGCCGGTCGTACATGTCTACCACAAAACAATTAAATAAGAAATATAAATACAAAGTGAACGTCATTAAAATAAATGAACCATGAGTAAATATATCAAAACAACAAAAAGAAGAAATAGAACAAAAAAGTAAGAATGACCCATATTTTGATCTAACAATTTTGTCAAGGGATATAGAAATATCAAACACCTGTTCAATTAAGTAATTTGGTAACATGAATGGATTCGTTTCCTTTGATCTTTTTATGGGTTATATACAAGAATATAATAAACAGCTGAGAACTATGAAATAATACACGCAGATAAGAGATAGTGCACACTTAAAATATGGGCTGTAGTTTTATTACTTCCAGAGAGCCGTGCAATAATCAGCGACCTAGATGTGATATTGCATGTCTTCATGTTACAAATCGTATACTACGTTTTTTTTTCTAGTTAATCGGTTAATTCTATCATGATATCCCCCATTGGTCATATAAATAAAACCCCGATATATTTTAATTCGCACATGTGTATTAATGAACAATTCATAGACATCATTCCTTCGCGTTCGATTGTTTAACCGCTTAACTCTGAAAACGGTGGCATAAATATTACTTGTATGTAGTGATGGTAGTAAATGTATAGCAATGACTTATTATGGGTTTTAATAAAAATCCAACTCAGCATGTTGGTCTACAACAAAGCGGATATCACCATCATCTCATTCAAAATTAACTTGTTCACTACTCTGTGTTTTTACATGACATAAAAGTTAAAGAAAATCGAAGGGACCATCAACAATAAACAATCCAGAGACATATATATATATAAACGTTAGAGATTACCGACGGGGAAATCAAAAATCGACAATCCAGAGAAACTGGCAACATTGGGTACACAAGACGAAGAAAAACAAAATCAATATATGTTGGACACTACTATGCACAAACAAACCCAAATAACGTAAGCAAGGTATGATCCCTCCTACAAACAACTGAAGGTAAAGATAAACATCGTTTTCATGCGAAAATCGTACCAGACATTATTTGGCTCAAGACATAGCTCGAAGACAAAAGAAAACAAATAAGAACAATATATATTTAGCTGTCTCACCACATATTGGATATACAACATCTGTTTTACCCATTTCTTCTTTATCATGCTATATTTACAATAAATACAGTCAAACCAGTCTAACCCAATAGAGGGTGATAAAGAAGGGTAATGAGCACGGAAGAAAGTGAAATAAAACTGAATTTCACGATGAACAAAAAGTAATTTTGATCCTTGTACGGAATATATTTGTCTGTGTGCACGAAAGACTGTGAAAAACGGAACTGAAACACGAAAACACGTCAACTAAAAAGGGCAAACATGTTGAACGAAAATATGTATTTTCCCCTCCTCTGAATAATGCGGAATATGTATAAAGTCCCCATTAGGAAATCTTGTTCCAGGGTTTAATTGGTACTATGACTTAGACACCTGTGTAGTATCTGATACAAAGCTCTAGTTAGTATTTATAACTAAGACATCTGATAAAAAGATCTAGTTAGTATTAATGTAAAAGACACCAGTGTACTGTCTGATACAATGCTCTAGTTAGTATGTATGTCTAAGACACCAGTGTACAGCCTTATAGAAGGCTTTTGTTTGAATTTATGACTAAGACACCAGTATGCTGTCTGATATAAGGCTCTAGTATGAATTAATGTAAAATACACCAGTGTACTGTTTGATACAAGGCTCTAGTTAGTATTTATGTCAAAGACATCAGTGTACTGTCTGATACAAGACTCTAGGTGGTATTTATGTCTAAGACACCAGTGTACTGTCTTATGGAAGGCTCTAGTTTGTTTTTATGACTAAGACACCAGTATACTGTCTGATACAAGTTTCTAGTTTGTATATATGTCTAAGACACCAGTATACTGTCTGATACAAGGCTCTAGTTTGTATTAATGTCTAAGACACCAGTGTACTGTCTGATACAAGGCTCTAGTTTGTATTAATGTCTAAGACACTCGTGTACTCTCTGATACAAGGATCTATTTAGTATTAATGTCTAAGACACCAGTATACTATTTGATACAAGGCTTTTGTTGGTATTTAACATTAAGACACCAATGTATTGTCTGACACAAGGCTATAGTTTGTACTATCACTAAGACAACAGTGAACTGTTTCGTACAAGGGCAGGGTTTAATTGATATTTAGCACTAAGACATCAGTGTACTATCTGATACAAGGCTGTAGTTTGTACTATCGCTAAGACACCAGTGTATTGTCTGATGCAAGGCTCTAGTTTGTACTATCACTAAGACACCAGTGTACTGTTTCGTACCAGGGCAAGGTTTAATTGGTACTAGTAATGTGATTAAGACATCAGTGTACTTTCTGATACAAGGCTCTATTGTTTGTATTTATGACTAAGCGTATGTCAAACCGTATTGGTGGAATAGTATTTATCGTGCAATCCTCGAGTGTGGTAGATCGTGGGTTGAGCCCCGGTCGGGTCAAACCAACGACTATGACATTGGTATTTGTTGCTTCTCCACCAAGCATGCATCATTAAGTAGAAAGAGCAAAGACTGGTTGGCTCGGAATCAGAATAATGTGTCCGAGTGGAGCAACCTGTCTACCAGCGGACTGTTGTTTCAGTGAGCTCGCACTATAAAAATCCAACTCAGCGTGTTGGTTTAGTGCAAAGTGGATGTCATCTTAAACTCATTGACAATTAACTTGTTCTCGCCATGATATAGCTGAAGAATTGCTGAATTGGTCTTAAGCAACAATCACTAAGACGCTGAAAGTATGACGCATAATTCATGTAATTGTTACCTATCTAGACAGTGTTTGCCTACATACCTAACTAACATTTGTATGGACGAATCCATGTAATGTATGTAGCAAGCAGCCATTGTAAAAAAATGTTATGATATTATTTATTTTTCAGATTTTATGTGACCTTTGTTGGCCTTGACGGAAACAACATTGCATTAAATGGGAAAACATTTGTTCGCTAAAAATAGATTAATCTCTAAGAATAGTTCAAATTCTATATAGTTAAGAAATTATCCTTACATTTGCTCTAATTTACGGAGTTTATATGCATGTAACGTCAAACGTAATAAAGAAATTGGTGATTGATGTACAAATATCGCATAGGAATATTTGTGAAATGTGCTGAATGTCAATAAAAATAATATTAAGCGATATTGTTATTTGCTATTTACCGAAACCCAAAACATGTGAGTCTATGGAAGTGCACAGTGTGATACACAGTCCTCATGATGACCACCGGTCCTCCGGCCCAAGACCAGTGCAACTTTGTTTGGACCAGTATTTTGTTTTCAATTTTTATGTAGATATATATAATATAAAATAAATTCAAGAATTTGATTTGGAACAGTAAATTCAAATTTTCATTTCGTTGACTGGATTACATATCCAAATAATGTGGGAAAACAAAACTTAACAGAGCTTTGATTATTTACAGTGGTCCCTGTCTAAACCCGAAAAAAAAAAAAAAAAAAAAAAAACGGAATCTTGCATAAACCGTACTTTAAATAAAGTCTAAATGTAAGAAATATTTGTCAATTTAGCCTGTATAAACTAGATGCCTGTCTATTTTGAGCACAAAGGCAGGTCTTACGCAGGTTTGCTTTGTTTGGTTTTATTGTGTTTAACGCCACTTTCAACAATAGTTCAGTTATATCGTGGCAGTTAAGGAGGTTCACTTTAGTCAGATTTCACTGTACTATTCTAAACGGAAGCTGAATGTTGAATACTTATTTCAAGTGGAATGTGAAGATAAAGAAGCGGCTAGCTTCTTTTCGTTTTTCTCTCGAGAAGTATATGCATAAAGTCTAAGTCTGCTTCACAAGAATAAGGGAACAAGTCGGAGAGAAAAGGGGCATAGCTGGTACTGATAGGCAGGCATGGGCCGATTTACATTGCAATGTAATGCATTACATTACAATTACTTTGACAAAACCAGCATTATATTACAATTACAATTACATGTATTTTGGAAAGTAATGCATTACATTATAATTACATTACAAAAGTAATGCATTATATTACACATTACATTTTATAAATTGTATTATCAAAGGAAACATATATACAAAATTTTATACTGAAATCTTGGTAATCATTAAATAGGGTTTTAAAAGGCTGTTACATTTAAACATCATTAAAGTTTCAAATGTTTCATCTTTCATGCGCATTATGTCTGGTCTGGTGCAGAAGATGCAGGGACAGACAAATATGTTGTTGTTAATTTATTTTCATTTTCTTTATAATACAAAAGAGGATTGGCAGCAGATGTATCACATATTTCTGACTACCAGTTGGTTTAACAAAATTTGCCAAGGTTGATTGTTCTTCTGGGTCAGGCTTTTTATATTCTAAGTATACACCTCTGTGTTTTCTCTAAACAGAAATAACAGAGATGTTGTAAGGAATTTATCTTACCATTATATGTTTTAATTATATTGTTAACTTAATCTCAATGTTATTTAATTACTTTTAAACCATAAATTCACTTGTCAAAAGAAAGGAATTGATTGATATACAAACTAATTAGTGGTTTTTGACAGGTATCAATTATCGATCATTCAACTTATTTCTTTGATCTTTAAATATCTATGTATAGGTTTTTCAATGACTATAATGGTACATGGAAATGATTGCAAATAAAAAACAATATCTTATACAAATAATAACAATTGTTTTCATCACATGTTTTCTTAATTTAAGCATTTATATAGTAAAAGTTAAGTTAATTAAAGCAAATGTTTAGTTTAATTCAAATATAATGTCTATTTAACAAATTTCTAATATTGTATAATTTTAACTTTTACACATTTGTTTTTATTTGTACAAAGCTTTATGATTTTATATAGAGTTTATTTTATTTTTCCCTCATACGTAATATCAATAACCTTTCTCGCCACGATATAGCTGAAATGTTGATAAAGTTGGCTTAAACACCAATCAATTAATCAATCAATCTTAGTTAAAGTAAAATTACAAATTATAGTAGTTATTGAAACTCTTACTTTTAGATGTGTTGCAAAGTTGGAAGTTATCTTTAGGCTGCCTGATATCACAGAAAAGCAGTGTTTGCCTTGAAATTTGTATTTCTATCTTTAATAGTTGTTGGAATGTCACAATGATCTAATGTATTCGACATCCTTATTTCAAATAACAAAATATACTAAGAAATGATTACTTCTCACCCAAGTTAATATAATTTTATGTTTATCCCTGAAGTTTAAACATTGGGGCATTAAAGCTATTTTATTTTCTCACAGGTGATCAATGTTAAGAGAGAAAATAAAAGGTAAATTTTGTATGTTTATAAAATAGATCTGTTTTAATTATTAGCATAAATGTTTTAATATTAAGGTTAGATGAAGAAAATAATTAGTTTGACAACAGTTCAAAGTTACACTTTTTGTTAATCACTTAACTAGACATTGATTTGTTTTTACATTTCCTATTTTATTTTAGGAAAGAATAAAACAGTATTTACTTATTATCCCTATAATTTGTAACAAATTACATGCATTTTTGCCAATGTAATGCATTACATTACAATTACATGCAATGCCAAATTGGGGCATTGCACATTATATGCATTACTTGGGAAAATGTAATGCATTACTTGGGAAAATGTAATGCATTACAGGTCATTAAAATTAACAAATTAGCATTACCCTATGCCTGCTGATAGGAATGTCAACTATCTATTGAAAAGTTTGTCCACTAAACAACAAATATGTTGTCAATTAAAAACTCGAGCATTGTGATGATATCACTTTCAGGGAATTTTTTTTATTAGGATCAGATTGGTTTTATTAAAATAAAAAAAGATTCCTTCCTTAAAACAAGTTATTTATTTTTACGTACTCTATGAATTCTTTTTTATGACATAAAGTTAAACTATTTTTTAATCTGCCTTTGAGTTTATAGTGTGTAATAATTCTGTAAAGGTAAGAGAAGTAAAATGTATCATGGTATTTCATTTTATCAGAGTTCGCGAAATTAGTCAGTCCTGTCAGACATGACCAGCAAAATTTGGGCAGATTTTGCTAAGGACTTGCACAAGATTGGAATATTGCAATAGAAAATTAATGAGGACTGCCATTTTTTTTTCACTAGGAACATCAAACCCATATGCAATTTCACGAACCCTGTTTTATGTTTATTTATTTATAGCAGTTGCTATCTTGTTTTCCTACATTGTAATATATGGGACAATCCTTAGAAATATATTTCTCAATTTCCAAGGTATAGTGTGAAATCTTAATTTAAAAGAACTGAACCGCAAGCTTGCCCATGGTCGATGGTTCTCTCCAGATACTTTGGATTCTTCCACCGCTAAAACTGGTCGCCATGATATAGCTGACATATTGCTGAAAGTGGCATTACAAACCACAAATCAATCAAAAAGAACTGTATGTTCTTTCAATGCTAGTAAGTTTAATGTCAGGGGATAAAATTCAAAATTGCAAACAGCACCACTACTGGGCGCCATATAGCACGTAGAGCGCGATCTTGACATATTCATCTCAGAAAGATATTCACCAAATCTGCTTTAATAAATGGGCTGGGGTTATCAATATGACATCTAAGTCACGTCTCATTGATTTACAAAGGATATCGAAAAATATAGCTTTTTCCAATTGGTGTACACAAAAGGCTTAAGGAATGATCGACAACTTAATGAAACGAAAAAACACCAACCACAAACACTCCTTTGGCAAAAAATATAATCAAAATAAGTTAATGAAGGATTGACACTTACTGCTTAGGAGGAGTGGGGAGTCTAGGTAATGAATTGTGATATACACAATAATATGGCAAACATAATATCAGTGGTACTGAAAGTGCCTAAGGTTATGATTGCGATTTCGAAGAGAAACAAAAAGACGCCATAAACCAACTAAAGACTATCCAGAACCGGAATCGCTCACCTGGTTTTTCCTGCATTGTCTTGGTTCAAGGTATGTATTGTCATCATGTACTCGTATGTTCCAATGATAGTCCTGTGATATCTTAAAACCTTATTTTCGTTTTTTATATTCATTAATGTATATATCCCACTGTAAAACACAATGTTTAAATACAGACTCTCTCACTCAGAGTCTCACAATTCAATATAGACCTATATTGTGATATAATATTATTCACTGCAACCTTTCTATACACATAGAAACGTAATTAGACTGAATGTGCTCTCCAATATCGCTAAAAACTCGTGTAAATCTGCTGCTCTGATGATGGGGGTTATGGGTTAACCAAACAGCCAGTCTCCAGGATATAGGCAAATCAAACATTTAGTCTGCAGGTCATGTGCCAATCACACAGGGAGTTTGCAGGATATGGGCAACTAAACACGTAGTATGCTGAGGTTATAGGCCAATCACACAGTTAGCTTGCAGACTTTGGGTCAATCATCTCGACTGCAGTATTTGGGCCAATCAAACACTTAGTCAGGGTCTGCAGACAAACGAGCCAATCAAATACCTACTGTGCTGGCTATCAACAGTTCAAAGAGGTAATCTGCAGGCTATGGGCCAACAAGCAGCTATTATGTGGGATATGTGCTACTCAAACGTTTAGACTGCAAGCTATGGGCCAATCAAACAGCTACTTTGCAGGAAATGTGCCAATCAAGCACTTATTCTGCATGTTATGGCACACTCACAAAGCTTAATTTGCAGATTTTGGTCCAACAACACAGCTAATCTGCAGGCTGTGAAGCAAGCACACAGCTAGTTTGCAGGATATGTGCCAACCAAACACTTAGTCTGCAGGTTATGGGCCAACCAAACATCTAGTCTGCAGGCTACGAACCAACCACACAGCTAGTTTGCAAGATTTGTACCAACCAAACACTTTGTCTGCATGTTATTGTCCAATCATCCAAAACTAGTTTGCACATTTTGACCAAAGCAAACAGCTAGTCTGCAAGTTATGAACTATTCACACAGAGAGTTTACAGGATATGAACCAAACAAACACTTAATCTGCAGGTTATGGGTCAGTCACACATCTAGTTTGCAGATTTTGGCCAAATCAAACAGCTAATCTGCAGGCTATGAAACAATCAGGATGTGTGCAACCAAACACTTAGTCTGCAGTTTATGGTCCAATTATACAGATAGTTTGTAGATTTTGGCCCAGTCAAACAGCTAGTCTGCATGCTAAGACCCAACCACACAGCTAGTTTACAGAATATGAAGCAACCAAACACTTAGTCTGCAGGTCATGAACCAATGAGGTTAAGGGCCAACCAAGCATTTCGTCGTCAGGTTATGGATCAATCCCACAGCTAGTTTGCATATTTTGGTACAATGAAACACTTAGTCTGCATGCGATGGGACAGTCAAACACTTAATCTGCATGCGATCGGCCAGTCAAACACTTAGTCTGCATGCAATGGGTCAATCACGCTGCTAGTTTTATGTATATTTTTTGTATCTACGTATACTTGTGTCCAACACGATGTCCATGTCAGATGTTGTTCGTGTCGTTTAACAGTAACACGACGGATGTCATTAGTGGAACAGAAGCTGCTGACCCTTCCGGGGCACCTGAGTTCACACCCGATTTTTAGTGAGGTTTGTGTGGCTTGATCTTTAGTTTTCTGTGTAGTGTTTTATAGACCGTTGTTTGTCCTTTTTTTTGGCCATGGCCATTGTGTTATTTGTCCTTCTTTGATTTGCGGATTTTGATTACCCCTTTGGTATCTTCAAGCTCTTTTTGATGCTTACATGTATTAAGATGAATTTCTGTCATACTGTCGCCGAGTCCAAAACGATATATATTAATTAGATATACATTGTACATATGGCACCAATGCTTATATATCAAACAAAGGTTTCATTAAAGTTTAAAATCACGTCTACTCAACCAATATTTTCAATAGCACTCCAACTTTCAATTGGTTTATTAATAAAACGATAAAGAAATTTTATTATTCTCTTGTCATTGTAGGAATCTAAAATCACCATACTCATGCCATCGATTTCGATGTCTAGCAAACATTTCATTCCTTATCAAGTCCCAAATTACTGTTGCAATATCTTTTTTTTAATCTGTCAGGAATGCCCGTCATTTCAATTTCAAATCCACAATAGGCAGTGCCGGATTTAGACAAAGAGAGGCTCTATTCGAAAGTTTTGTGTCGCTACCATGACTTGGTTGACCGTTATGGAATATCTGTCACTAATGACCACGGATCTGTTCCACTTGTGGTAAGCCTTCCCGGTACTTTTCTCATTCATGACTTATCATCGGGTTTATAACTAGATTAACACGATGGGTGTCACTAGTGAAGCAGGAACTGCTTACCCTTCCGAAGCACCCGAGTTCACTCCCTGTTCGTGTTGCTTGATCTTCAGTTTTATATATGTTTTGTAGATCATTGTTTGTCCTTTTATACTTTTTATTTGGGCATTGTGTTGTCTGTTCTTCTTCGATATTCTGATTCTGAGTCGGATTTGGTATCTTCAAACTCTACCACTTGTGAAGCCCCCACCATCACGATTAGAGGAAGATGGAAGAGTATTTAAAACAATTTGAGCTTAGAGCCTACAGTGCTTTGTGACAGCATATTCCTCACATAATCTATCACAACCCACATTTAATTTATAGAATACATAATGTTTTAGCCTATCGCAGAGTGCTATGTTTCTCCCATACAGTCGATCTATATATTGAATCCAAACGTGTATAACATGTTAACCATATAACAATACGAGCCGCCATCGATTCTGGATTGTAGTTTTTTCTAGTCTATCAGATTGACTTGTCTGCAATTATCCCATACCTCAAGCTTTGCTACACCTTGGTAAAACTGAATGCATTCTTTTTAGAGCAAGGCGAAAATTAAAACCCAGAAATGATTTTCAAATTAATTGTAATGGTCATCTAACAAAAGCTGAAATATTAAGTGTTTAGGCATTAATATAGACCGAAATTGATCGGGTGGAAAAAAAACAGTCAACACCATTATTGACAAGGTTAATTCTCGTGTGAGATTTATGCATAGAAAAGCAAATCACTTATCTTCTGAAACAAGAAGAACTTAAACTAAAAGTTAGAGCATACCGAAGTGCCAATAAAAAATGGACAATCCAGAGAAATTGGGACTCGTGCAAGCAGATTTTGAAGATACCGAAGAGATAATCAAAATCAGTAAATCGAAGAAAAACAGAAAAAATCAATCGCACCGTCGGGTTAATCTAGTGACAAATTAGTGATAAGTCAGGAAGGAATGAGGAAATAACCGGGAAGTGTTTACGGCAATGTTAATTTGCTTATTCCTGTTCCTCCAGATATACATGCTGGTAAACCTCTAGCTTTGAAAAAAAAATTACATTTATATCGTTGTTTGTCCATTTGTACCTTATCTTTTCGAAAAACGAAAAATTCTTATTACATCAAGATTATTCAAATATACTTAATATGTTCTTCCTCTAGCTCATTAATAGACCGCATTTTTATGTAATTATGGTGAAAACAATTTGCCAGTCTGGTGTTATCGTTAACATTAGTGACCATCTCATAACTTTTTACACCAGAAAAATAACTAATGAATGCACTGGCAAACGTAGTATGTTTCGTATAAGTTCACTGAAGTGCTATTTGAAAAAAAATCAAAGAAAATACTCAATACAATTGACTGGACGGAACTCTATACAGAAATGTTAAACACGCAGTTCTCAGCTCTGTAGCACCGCATAAAGATATACAAATTAAACAAATATCAGATCCATGGATGATGTCAAAAATATCAAATAATATTAGAAAACGTGACACTTAATTACTATCATATACAACATCAAGAAGTAAAAATGTATATTAGGAGTACTGTAAAAGGCGTAATTTAGTAAAATGAGATGTAAAAAGGCAAAAGAAGTATATAATATATCTAGCACAATTGAAGAAAAAAAAAGAGGCTCCTTAAAAATTATGGAACAACTCAACATTTTTTTTAATAATACATATTACGTATGTTTTCACATAGAATAAGTTTAAACCAAAGAAAAAAAAGGAATTTGCATCATATAATATTATCATCCCCTACGTGAGAAACCTTATACATTGAACAATGGCTTTTGTTGGTTTTTAAATTTGAAGATGTAGAGCCCGGATTAGTCACGTTATACTTGATATTTGATAAGGTTTGACTCATTTAAGAGAAAGTTTTTTTTTGGCTATGTGGTTTTCCATACAAGGACATTTTTTTTTACACGGAAGGAGGTTAACAGTATGGTCTGCCTATCAAACAAGAAAAAACTAAGCCGAAGGTAAATATATACTATTATTCTATGTTAAAATACACTACATTACTCTAAGTTTGATATTCTATATGCTTGTTACCTTATATCATTCTGTTGGGTTTCGGTAAATACACAGCTGTTTTACTTTTTAAGCTCACGCGGGCCCAGCACATGTTGGTTTATGAATAAAATGATGGTGTCATTTGCTGTTATCAACATAATGCTATTAAATAAGTATCTTGCACCATAGTTATCAGCTACAGTCATTTATGTTCAACTGAAAACTATATCTCAATGACGAATATGATTCAAAGTTCCGGTGTTCTAGGGCCATTTATCCCCCTAGCCATCTTCCCCCCGGAAAAATGGCTACGTATATAGACATCTTTTCCCCGGGAAAAATGGCTATATAGCCATCTTTCCCCCTTCCTTATCAGTAGAATATCCCCCGGAAAAATCAATTTCCCCCTTTACAAGTAGGGAACAAATGGCTATATAGTTGTTTTTCCCCCAAATGTTATTTCTAATTTATTATAGATAAGCTATGATTTATTTGCACTAAGCAAACATTTTATTTGAAAAAAAAACTAAAAGCTATTATTCATTATTATTATTATTATTATTATTATTATTATT
>MJUT01064318.1:301259-312129 GCA_002080005.1 Gigantidas platifrons
CCCGCCGTTGCAAAATAAAGTCAATATCTAAAGAATCTGATGGGGTACCAAAATTATCGTCCCATGAAAAACCTTAAGTTTGAGACCTTGACCTTTGAAGGACAAACATTAATTATGTAAGACCTTCTCACAGTGGTTAACAATCATGCAAAATATCACCCCTCTGCAATAATTGAAGCGGACACGATTTTCTGTAGTTCACAATATAAGTGTCCCATGAAAAGTGTGAGACCTAGACCTTTGGAGGACAAACAAGAATATGACATGCGACACACCTTCTAGTAGTAGTTAACAATCATGCAACGTTTCATCCCTGGTTATAAAGTTATGAAGCGGACACGAATGTGTTTCGGACGGACGGACGGACAAAGCGATCACTATAGGGCGTTCGCCACTATGTGTGGGGGCCCTGATAATCTTTTACATGTTTTTTTTAACATTAATGTACCCTTTGGAAGTGATTACTTCGCTTTGATATCCCAGCATAATGTATCTGTGTTTTCTTTTCGAGGGCTTAAGAATTAGAAATGTATATACCTGAATTCATTCATCGGAAACCCAAAGCTAGGTCTTACGCACTCACGCTGTGCAGCATTTACAGCTAAGTGTGAAATTGGAATGACTGCTATAGGAGCGGCAAAATGTGTTGCACATATATTATATACAGTACTTTGTCGTATGTGTTAATAATTATATGTCTCTTTCGTGTACCTTTCACTGATTGATTGATTGATTTATTAATTGGTTAACTCTTGGAAACAAACAACAAAACAAAACAAAGAATACCAACATAAACCTTGTATGTTCTTATTACATTTAACTTGAAATACATTGTGAAATAAAAATACATTTTAAATCACATTTTGCCTTTAAGCAAAATTGTATGGATGTAAATGTGTTATACATATAATACTGATATAATCATGTATACAATTTGAAAAGGTTTCGATAAAATACAAAAAAGTGTTTAGATTTTAAATAGGCAACATACATGTGTACATTTTAATATAGAATAGTTAATATACATATGTGTCAATAATTTCACAAAACTCTTTTGATATGCCTAACAATTAAAACTGACATTCAGATGTTGTACAAACTAGTTTTCTAAATCAGATTTCTACCCAAAACGATTTTCTTATTTGATCACTTCCTTTTTATTTAAACTTGGTTAGGCATAGCGCTATGGTGTTTAACACCACTTTCAACAATATTTCAGTTATATCGTGGCGGTCAGATTTATTTGGAGAGGAAGCCGGAATACCCGGAGGAAACCACCGACCTGCCGCAAGTCGCTGACAAGCTTTATAACATAATGTTGTATCTCACGTACACTTCCCCTGAGCGGGATTCGAACTCACAAAAATAAGTGGTGATAGGCACTGATTGCACAGGTAGTTATAAATCCAACTACCATGCGATCACGACCACGACCGTCTCTTATTAATGTAATTGGCATTTAAGTCAATTCAAAGTGGAAATAAAACTTACATACAATTTATACAAGGATTGTACATCAGACACTGCCTATGTAAGTGTTCTACCACAATTATTAAAGGAAATACGATAAAATTGGAAAATTAAACGAAATCAATTGAAGTTTGATTTCAATTCCATGAAGCAAATGTATGGTACATAGGTGTTACGTGAGATGAACAGCCTCGTCCTGATATAAGATTTTAGAGTAAATTAGATGCAATGTTACTGGGTTGGGTGTGGTGGGCACGTAACACCTATGTACGATACATTTGCTTCATGGAATTGAAATCAAACTTCAATTGATTTCGTTTAATTTTCCAATTCCATTTCACAAATATGGTACATAGCTGTCACGTGAGATGTTTAGAGAAATTGCATCTATTTACCACAGTTGATTAAGTGACTATTAATGACAGTTAATCATATAAATCGAAACAGTTTCAATCATTTATATATAAACTACTTATCTATGTTACACAATCAAATATTGCAAGCTGTCTAGAATGTCTAAGAACTACTTATCTTTGTATACACAATCAAGTATGGCAGTACAAAAACCTGTATCTACAGTAATTGGTCGGTTATACAATTTTCTGAATATGCATTGATTGCTCCATCCCGCAGTTCTTAAAATTGTAGCAAGCGGTAGTCCCTTATCAGACACTGCGGACACGGATGCCGATCTCACACTGTGAGGTTTAAAGAAAGACGTATCAATACCAGATGCTGTCATAATAGTTCTCATCCATCTAGAGATAGTATCTTTACGTACGCCTTTGTAAGGTGCCACAAAGCTAATAAACAGCTTACTTTCTTGACCTCGTAAATGTTCTGTCATTTGTAGATACATTTTCAAACAAGTTACTATACACAAATCCTTTTTTACATAGCTATTTAAAACAATTTCACTTAAATGTTTTCCTGGTATACTTTGCTTAACAAGATCCCCAATCCGTATTTTAACAACACTTTTAGAGAAGAGTATATTTCTTTTGTCTATTAAATGAATAGACTGTAATCGTTGAGCTGTTAACAAAAGGAGTAATGCACAAAGTTTTAATGTCATTTGTTTGAGCGTTAAGCTGTCGTTACTTAACGTCTGTAAATAGTGAAGAAATATTGAAACATCCCAAGTAAAATTGTATCTGGGCAATGACGTCTCAGTAGAAAAATTCCTCGCATAAATCGCTTCACTAAAGTGTTACTGCCGACGGACACTTGTCCATTTAACATCAAAAAGGAAGACAGTGCAGACCGGGCAGTGTTAATTCCACTATATCCAATTCCCGAGTGAAAAAGAGTAGCCAAAAAAATATAAAATCAGATTTATAGATGATGACATGGGATCAGCATGTTTTTCAGCGCAAAAACGCATCCATCTTTGGATATAAGTCCAATATTGTTTCTTTGTTGAATCTCGCCATGAGTGCAAAATGATGTCGACAACTGGTTTTGATAAGCCTTGGTTTTCAAACGATTGCCTGATAATTTGAAAACTGTCAGGTGGAGTTTCTGTAATAACGGGTGTTTCTGTGATTTTTGGAACGGGAGTGTCACGAGTTTTTGACTGACGGGAAGAATTATGGGACAATCGACTAAGAGTTGAAGAATTTTGGGAAACCAAGATTGAGTTGGCCACAGCGTGGCAATTAGTAATGCATCTGCTTTGTCCTCTTCCAGTTTCTTTAATACTACTCCTAGAATACTGAAAGGAGGAAAAATATAGTTAAATTCATTTGTCCAACTAACAGTAAAAGCATCTACAATTAGTGCATTTGGGTCAGGCTTAAATGAACAATACCTTGTCAATTTGCTATTGAGACGTGACGCAAACAAGTCAATATCCGGTTTTCCAAATTAATTTATAACTTTCGTGAAAACTTCATTATCTAATTCCCATTCAGTATCGTCATTGCGATGTCGCGATTCATAATCAGCTTCAGTATTCTGACTCCCCGGTAAATGCGCAGCCGTTAACCAGATGTCTCGGTTTTTACACCAAAGTATAATTTCTCGTGTCAGTTCGTTAAGATTTGCCTTCATTCGCCCATTTTATTAATATACGTAACAGCGGTAGTGTTATCTATCATAGCACGTATGTGTACAGAAGTCATTGAAGCGCAAAATGATTTTAAAGTTAAATACACAGCAAGAAGTTCAAGTTGATTAATGTGATAACAACTTTCCTCGGAAGACCACCGACCACCCGTTGATTGATCCCCACAGACTCCTCTCCAACCTGTCAATGAGGCGTCAGATTTAATCACTATTGATGGATTTTCGATTGTAACGTACTTTTTGCTAATCTCAATGTTATCAATCCACCAATTAATGTCTAATTTGCATTTATCATCAAGAGAAAATTTTGCATCAAAATTGCCACGAAATCTTCGCAGTTGTTCATTTTTCGCTATTTCCAGTCTTTTATGAAACAATTTCGCATATGGAACTCCAAATTCACTGGCCACCATTTTTCCTATTAATTCCGAAATTTCTCGTATAGAAACTATTGATTTTGATAAAATGAGTGCACAAACTTCTTTTATTTTGATTGCTTTTTCAACCGTAAGTCGAAGAGACATTTCAACAGAATTTAGAATAAAACCTAAATATTGTATCTCTTGAACTGGGATAAAAACAGACTTGTCCGGATGAATTGTAAGTCCCAGATTGTCAAGAAGTTCAACAGTATCTTGAATGTTAGTTGTGCATTCCGCATATGATTCGCTAATTAAGAGAGAATCGTCTATATAGGCTGTGTTGCAATGACCCATTTTTCGTAATTCGGAAAAAGCGCATTTCATAATCTTTGTAAAAACCCGAGGGTATGCATTTAAACCCTGTGCTAAACATGTAAACTGGTATAATGTGTTATTCCATCTGAATCTTAGATATTTTCGATCACACTGTCTCACAGAAATACTGAAAAATGCGTCTTTTAAATCAATGCTGCCGAAATAACAATTTTTGGACATTAAGTTAATTGCAGTTTTTAAACTGTCCATTTTGAAGTGATAATTTTCTATGAACTCGTTTAATGATTTCAGATTCAAAATAACTCTATGTGTCCCATCTTTTTTGGGCCTAATAAATATGTGCGTAACAAACTGATGTTTACAAGGAGACGCCTCTTCCACAATGCCTTTTGACAAAAACCTGTCTATTTCTAAACTAATAGCAGTTTTTTCGTTTTCACTAAAATTTGGATTGTTACAATTATTTCTTTCTGGTGGTAAAGTGTGGAACCTTAACTGATATCCATTTAATGCATCTAAAACAGCTTTATCAGTAGTAATAATTCTCCATTTCTCAATGAAATGTTTAACTTTCCCTGCTTGAAAATTTTTAGGTGTATTAATGCGTTTCAAATAGTCTGTTTTCCTTACATTTTCATGCATAATGTTATCAGTAGTTTGACTAACCTGCTTGTCTAACGGTGGCCCGATTTGTTGAATGATTTCCCCCCTCTCCCTCGTTTGTTGAGGGGAAATCGACCTTGGCCTAAAAAATGACCTCTTCCTCTAGAAGAATCTGATCTGTGATTGTTTTGATTTGATGGATAGTTGTTATATCCACTTCCAGAGGGTTTTTCATCAAACCCGGATATGCTGATCTTCAGTGATTTCTGAATGTCTTCTATTTTCTTCTGAAGATCACCGCCAAACAACTTATCTGTAACCAAATTACTTGAGTAAGCCAGCTTTTTAAATTTGCCTGTTAGGACTGGTTTGAAATTGTCTTTCCTAAATTGATTAAGCTGCGTGTAAGATGCTGCGAGCATTCTAATACCATCTGTGGTTTTTCGTAAGTGTTTTGTTGGTTCAAATGTAGCCTTTTTCATAGCAGCTTTAAGAATTTCATTAGTTGTTTCAATTATAGGTGTCATCCCTTTAATCATGTATCCCAAGATCTTTTGAAGTTTAAGATCTCTAGATCTTATAGCATTTATCTTAGGGTGTTTTTCAGCCCAAACTTCTTCATTTACGGGAGGGATCATTAGGTTTTGGCAGTTATCTGGTCGTTTAAATTTTTCTTTCATTTCATTAAACTTAGAATCAGGAATTTGGGTTCTAAGAGAAGAATTTACGGACTTGGCTAAACTGTCTTCTACAGCTGCACTCGCCTCCTCAGAGTCATTATAAAACTCCAATAGTTCACCCATTAACTGATTGACCTCCTTAAGGTCAACAGTTTCTTGTGTATCGGTTGTTTCCTCAACCTCACACTGATCTTCTACATGTGTTAGAATGTTATCTAGCTCAGCATGATCTAGCTGTGTATCGTCAACATTTAAAGATTGTTTGCACTGTGGCATATCAAGTTCGTTGTCATGGTCACTATCTTCATGCGAACGTTTTTTCCCACGCTTATCTGTGTGCACACTTGCAACGTTCAAACTCAAATTTTTAGAATACTTTAATTGTTCAGCAAGTTCTTGAAAACATTTCATTTGTTTCATTTGCATCTCTAGCATCGTATCAAATGACGTGCTTGATGGTTACGTCTTTTCGACATATTCATGTTGGGGATCCCTAAATCTATGGGTTTCCCTTGAATGCCTTTGCCAGATTGCTGGCCTGTATAATTAGGCTCAATCTCATCGTCAAAGTCACTTCTCCCACTTTGGGGCTCTGTAGAAACTTGCGATGTCATCATGACTTATTATATAGTCTTGTACCTTCACTTACGTGGTTACGATCTGAAAACCGTGATTGCACGTTATTTAAATTTTAGAACGCCTTATAACTGAGAGTTAATTATTTGTCTACAAATCACAATTAAAATTAAATATCCAACACTAATAAATCCATGAATAATTAAATTGATATCATTCGAAAAATAATAATGTGCTATCAAGACAAAGGACGAGTATGTTCTGATATCAGGACGAGGCTGTTCATCTCACGTGACAGCTATATACCATATTTGTGAAATGGAATATACGATTGCATAGAATTAAATTGCTAAGAGTAAATATGTATATAAAACTAATGTTCTCCTCCATCACGCATGGTGCTAATTAGTCGATTGCGGCTATTCCCCTTTGCTTTCTTGTTCCCAAAAACTTTAAATTATTTGGCTTTTAAATGTTTTGCCTTTGATGCATGTTTTTCCAGAAACGTATCTTGCGCAATAAATTGATAAATGTATCTACATTTCTATTAATAAAAGGGGAATAATATATATATATATATATATATATACATGTCATTTTAATTTAATTTTTAATAAGATGTTTGTCGGACCGTTATCATTGTTAGCTGGAGTGTAGGTAGATTGCTTGATAAAAAAATAAATCATCTAATTTCAATTCGATTGTTTGAAAAGAAGTATTATTGTATTATAATATTACCATAATTTTGTGCTTTACAGAAATCAAGAATACACAGATAATGGAAGCTATTAACAAGGTATGTACAGTGATAGGGGATGCGGTGCTAATAAAATTATCGATGTCTTATGCTACAAGCGGACCAGGAACCTGAAGCGCACACATTTAATAGATTTGAAATGATAATTTGTACATGAACATTTGAAATAAAAGCAGAAACCTATGAAACAATCCACCACCCATCCCTTCTGAGGGAATCATATCGTTGTAGTACTAACCGTTAGTAACACAGTTTTGTACTAACAACTCCTAAAGTGTAAGCGGGAAACCTTCAACACTTTTTAATACCATGATTTTGAAGGAATCCTATCGTTTCTGTCTCAATCATTTGAAAGATATATTATTGAATTGCATTACACTTACACTTACATTGACGATTTGTTGAAGACAGTTAAGATTCCTAAGATGACTTTGATTTTTAAAGATAATTTATCAGTATACATGTAGTATACATTTACTATCATTTGACCATAGCATGCTGACTGCTACTTTGTTTGTATCTAAGATCATAGTGTATAAGTAATATCTATTGTTGACGACGTCTAATCCCCAATTGACTCTGACAAATATTCAAGTACATTACTGTTATATATATATTCTAATTCAAGACCAAATTAATTTCAACTGAGCTAAACAAACCTTTAAAAAAATGGAGAAACTAAAATGTCTCGAAATATTGTTGACACCTATAGCATATAATCGTCATAAAAGATCGTGATATCACATGCAAAATTTCAGCATGGAATGTAAATACTTTTTTTCACAGCATACATTTAACTTCGGATAAAATATAGTAAGTATTTATATTAAGGGTATGTGATTCTTTATTTTCTATCATATTGTAGTAATTGATATGTTGGTTTTCAAGAATATTCAATATGGCGGCTCATTCACCCCACAATCTTTAGTTACGACATGTCTATTGATTTGACGGCATTAGCAACTGGACAAACGTGTAATATAAAATTTGATTATTCATTAAAGTTTAAAAATTATCTTTAACTTTTATCATTTTATTTCAGACATTTTCCGACACTGCAGGAAATGGGGATGTAGAATTGGTAAATGACTGTCTTCGGAAAGGTGCTGATGTCCACTATAAAGGTGGTATTTATGTAAGTAGTATTGTATATATATATATCATTAACAATTTTGATATCATTAACATATACTAGTATAATTTCATGTAAATGGAACACAAAAGCAAGTGTATGTAATGGTGTCCAACCACTAATTCACCAATCAGAGTTTAGTGCATATAATTACTTAGTAAACTGGTAAAAGTCAAACGCACCTCACAATGAACTGGGTATGCAATTACCGCATTCTCTTAACAAAATAACTTAATTAAAAATGAAATCATCAACAGTACACACACTGTCGATACTAGGTTTGGAAGTGAAGGCAAATACCAATGTATAGATGAATGCACAATATATCTCTAGGTACATCATAAGTTTAGGCCCAAATAGGAAATAATTTGGAAATGGAAGAAAAAGCACCGTTCAGGGAGACAAACAAAATATGAATCCAAGTTATGCACATAGGTCAAGAATTGAGAATAGGGGAAGAGGGGAGGGGTTAAGTAAAGAATGCAAAGTGAATAACTTGAAGAACAGAAACATTACTGCACAGTCCGTACCCTTTACATCCAAATATTTTTGTAACAGAAGAAAGTAAATATGGCCTTTAAGTAATGCACACACTAATACTCTGCATAATTACTGCTATTGTAAATAGTGCCAATTTCAATATTTTTTTTTAATTTCATGATATTTTAGTCCAAAATATTTATCTTTATGTGGGTCTTAAAATTTCAGTTTTATAATAATACATTTTTATTTCGAAAAGGGTCTAAAGGAATTCCAAATTCTGAAATTGTCGGTGTCCGTAAACTGCAACACTCTTTTCTGAAAGAAAACTGCACATTGTAATCAAACTTCATAAACATTTTCAATGGATGTTTCGGAGGTCTCTATAACATTTATGTGTTTTTTTTAATTTTCGCTCGGAAATTCACAACAGAAGCACGAGACCTGAAAGTTAAAAAAAGGTGTTTACTGATTTGTATGCTCGGCATTTGTTATTCAATGGATGTTGATGATATTAACCTTTTTATTCAGTGTTAAATCCCTTTTTGTAGTATTCAATGGATGTTATAAGGCTCTTAATCTATCTAAGAGGTAATTACATCATAATTGATCCAATACCCACGAATTTCATACCTTGATATGTTTTTTTTTCTTTTAGAATTCTAAAGAAAATTCCCGGTTGTGTTTTATCAAACAGTTTTGAACTAACTCTTATAGTGTCCGAGAAAAAAGTGGCCAAAGGGAGCCAAAAGGCATGCTTAAACACTTTAACCGTTTTCAGAAAATAGAGTGGTAAACATGGGGCCAACAATAACATTTTGCTATTTTAACTTTTATTTTGAAAGGGCCTTTTCTTTAAATTTCTTATGTAATTCGCTGTCTGTATTTGTTAATAAGATTTTACCTACATTTTGTAACGTTCATGGTTTCCAAGACCCGGGCGCAGGGGTTAGATTAAAGTTGTTTGTGACAGCTAAACTGTACATCATAATCATTCCTAGGCCTCTTATATATCAAATATTTAGAGACTTCAACAACAACAAAATATATGTGACCCTACACTTTAAATGTGTTTTAGATAATCAGACTTTAATGGTGGTTCTAAATTTGTAGAACTAAATAATGACAAAAGGTTAACAAAGGAATTTGAGCATGCTGTTTTCTCATGTCCCAAATTTGCATGCAAAGTATATACAGTTTTCTTCCGTATGAATCAGTGGACTTACGGTAATGATACACATGACATGCTTAAATATCAGTAGAGACTACATTATAGGCCTATTTGCAGATTTATAATTATCAACTTGCATAGGTAAAGTGAAGAGCTCTTTTAGGCAGTCTATTTCTCTGGAAGGTGCTAACCTCGTTCGGATTTAAATTTTACTTCAAAGAACTGGAGATATACATGTAGAACGGACAATTTATTTGGAAGTCAAACTCAACGAGATGAGGTAGTCGCCCCCCGCCCCCATCGACACACCTACATTTGAACAATGCTGTCGGCTAAATTCGTAACAAGCCCCTGTGATTAGACGCACCTAAGGGTTTTAGCTGCTCTATACATTCAGAGAAGAAACAAATTACTAAATGGTTTTTAGAAGGGTGTAGAATATCATCTTGTCTATTAGATTATATCTTTTTCTGAAGAATATAGCAATGGTTCCCAAAATTAATGGTCAAAGTGATCAACCTCCGTTGCACAAATTGACATACCTACATTACTCGACGTACGAACGTATGGTGATCTTTTATTGACAGTTTTTGATAAAGGCGAGATGCGTCGTTTTATCGTTGTAGTATACAAATATATTTATTAAAGTTAACTGTATCACATGGTTTGTGTTAACACGTGATTGTATTTACTAATACATGAAAACACGTGGTAGTGTTTACTATTTACATGTATGTTGTATTTTACCTGCTATAATGATTGGTTAGAATATTTTCGCAATGCGGCATTTACGGGTAGATGGAATGTAAAAGTCGTGCAATTCGTGTTTGGGTTGGTATTTAAGAGTATTATGTATCATGTTAGGTATTCGAAGTTTGCCTTTCAAGTGTAGCAGTCTACGATTTTGCTATGTCAGATACCGACCATTTGTTAGATTTGGATCATGATATAGAGCGTACTCCACATACTGCATCCACCAACGCTAACCAAAGAGCCAGTAATAGTAATCCTGATCTGGTAGATACATTTGAACTATTCAAAACTTATTTGGACGGAAAAATTTCTACTTTACACAAAGATTTGGCCGCCGGTAACGACTCTTTTGCAAAATTTTTGAAACAGGAGGTGTCCGTAAAACTTAAGGGAGAAGGAAACCAAATCCAGTTCTCATTCAATTCTGAATTATTAGCGGATATCAGGAAGCTACAGAAACGTATTCCCGCTGAAGATTCTAGA
>MJUT01064318.1:313590-328439 GCA_002080005.1 Gigantidas platifrons
TTAACAGATTTATTAAATGTTTTCCCGAATTTTACAGCTAGGCAGTTGGCACGAGTAACGGGGAAAATAATTTCAATGTCGCCAGTTATGGGCAATATCACAAGTTTAATGACCCGTCATTTATATATAGCCATTGAAAAAAGAAAACGGTGGGATCTATTTTTAGAATTGGAATTCCCAGATTTTCTCGGATCAGAATTAAATTTCTGGTTACAAAATACCTTAAAATTAAAAAGCAAAAGTTTAGTTAAATATTTCTTGCCTCATGTTTTAGTTTACTCTGATGCCAGCAATATCGCTGCCGGTGCCTATTCAGTTGGTGTGGACGAGAATATTTTCCATAAAATGTGGTCATCAGATGAAGTATTAATGAGTTCTACTTGGAGAGAACTGAAAGCGATATGCTTAGCAATAATGTCATTTAGATTCAAGTTAGCAAATAATAATATAAAATGGCAGACAGACAATAAGAACTGTGTATCAATTATAGAAAAGGGAAGTACAAAACTGCATTTACAAAATATAGCTGTACAAATTTTCAATTTGTGTACTGAATTAAGTATTTCTTTAGATGTTGTTTGGATTCCTAGATCTGAAAACACCAAAGCAGATTATATTTCAAAATTGATTGATCATGAAGATTGGGCAACTACTATCGAATTTTTCAAATTTATTGATACCATGTGGGGGCCTCACACTGTAGATAGATTTGCCAATGACTCAAATTCAAAATTGGATCGATTTAATTCGAAATACTGGAATCTGGGTACTGAGGCAGTCGATGCTTTTTCTCAGAATTGGCAATTTGAAAATAACTGGATTGTTCCACCTATAATATTGGTTTCGAGGGCCATCAAACATTTGATTTATTGTAAGGCCAAGGGAACATTAATAGTTCCGAAGTGGCCCTCATCTCCTTTTTGGTCTTTGATTTTCAAAGAAGAATATGATTATCAACATTATGTTTGCGACGTGTTAGAATTTGAACCTCATCAGAATATATTTGTACAGGGTATGAATACCAAAACCATGTTTGGTTCTAGTACTTTTAATTCTAGAGTGTTGGCAGTAAAACTAAATGTTAAATGAATGTAAATCATTGTTTACACTGATACACTGTTAATTGCTTTCTTGCATGACACGGCTCTTTGTTATATAGAGTAAGGTCAGAGATCAAATAAAGTAGATGGCAAGGCTCTAAAGGTGGAGCATGGTCAATTGTTGTAACTTGAATAATGAGACAAGGCCAAATTATATAATGATTATAATTGGCAAGGTCAATATTGACAAGGTCGCACTAATGACGAGGTCAAGTAAGAAAATTATGGTTTTTTTTATTTTTTATTTTTAGTATATCTTTATATTTATTCCGTTTTCCAATGCACGTTTTTCAGATATATTTAAGTGCGGGAGATGGGCAGACATCCCTTCCTCTAGTGACCCTTATCTACACGAACTTGCAGATTTATTACCTGAGTTTTGTCCAATGTTCCAGAGCTGATACAACTCGAAGGAAATATTCATATGCTTTTGACAATTTCTGTAAGTGGTGTAATAATCATTTTAATGTTAATCCTCTACCAGCTACAGACTTTTATGTCTCATTATACTTGATACATCTATCAAAGAACCACAATTCAGCTGCTAAAGTTGATGAAGCTTATTATGCCATTAGCTGGGCACATAAGCTATCCGGTTTTCCTGATCCTTGTAAATCAACTTTGTGTATTTCAGTGAAGGAAGGTGCTCATAAAATTATAGGACATGCTACCATCAATAAAAAAGAACCAATTACACCAGACATGTTGAACAAAATTGTAATTATTTATGGGCATGAATATAGTAGTCTCAGTAATATCAGAATATATTGTATGTGTTTAATTAGTTATGCTGGCTTCTTGCGATTTTCAGAACTTGTACATCTAAGACGATCAGATATTGTTATTAATGAAATTAGTGTTAATTTATTTGTTCAAAAGAGCAAAACTGACAGCTTTAGAAAAGGTAGTAATGTACTTATTTCCAGAACGTATAAATCTACATGTCCAGTAAAAATGTTGGAACGATATCTGTATATGTGTAAAATTGATAACAATTCTGATGAATTTATTTTTCGCTCTCTTAGTTTCTGTAAGAATTCTCAGTGTTTTAAGCTGAGAGGTAATAATCCGTTATCATATACCAGAGCTAGAGAGGTGTTGCTAGCAGCCTTAGAATCAATAGGGTTGGATAAATCCAAGTTTGGATTGCATAGCTTGCGATCAGGAGGGGCCACAGCTGCAGCTTCAGCTGGTATAGCAGATATACTCTTCAAAAAACATGGCCGTTGGTCATCAGAATCTGCTAAAGATGGTTACGTTACAGAAGATGTTCATGCTAAATTATCTGTATCTAAAAAATTAGGAATATAATTATTTCACCCTGACTATAGCTTTCTTTGTCAGTTCGAAGTCTGCTACACTTATGTAGGCACGCTTAATCCTAAGTATGTGTTGAGTTTTATTTAGTAAATAATTTATATTCGTTTGAGCTGGGCGAATTAGAATATAAATATATTTATTAAAGTTAACTGTATCACATGGTTTGTGTTAACACTTGATTGTATTTACTAATACATGACAACACGTGGTAGTGTTTACTATTTACATGTATGTTGTATTTTACCTGCTATAATGATTGGTTAGAATATTTTCGCAATGCGGCATTTACGGGTAGATGGAATGTAAAAGTCGTGCAATTCGTGTTTGGGTTGGTATTTAAGAGTATTATGTATCATGTTAGGTATTCGAAGTTTGCCTTTCAAGTGAAGCAGTCTACAATTTACCCCCCCCCTCCCACAGATTACTGTTAAAATAAATTGATGTATAATATAAATCAGATTATAACAAATATATTTTTCTTTTGTAGATAGGTTGTACTGATGTTTTTTTCTTATATTGTGACAAAGACTGTTTGAATACTACATGATGTATTAGATACGTGTGATGAACTGTTTGTACATGTATTTGCATAATATTATATTATAGAAGTCTGCTACACTTATGTAGGCACACTTAATCCTATGTATGTGTTGAGTTTTATTTAGTAAATAATTTATATTCGTTTGAGCTGGGCGAATTAGAATATAATTCTGAAGTATATACTAAAACATTGTTTTGATGAAATACAATTTCCATTACTCATGTTTAGCAAAACATGATTTATCGGTAGAAATAACCGAGGTGCACTCGTTTTGGTAAGATGAAGCTCGTTATGTCAAGATTTCCCGCCAATTCTTTTACTTTTCTCGACTTAAGTTTGTGACCTTGACCATAACAATTATGTTTATTCATAGATTTTAAAACACCAAGAGCAGTCCAAGATTAATTTATTGAGTTAGTTTGGAGGGAATATCATTTAATTTTCAAAACTATGAAGGTTAAATCACATCTATGTGTCTCGAATAAATTAAAGAATATGTTAGGAATATGTTAACAAAATTAGAAGAGACAGCTTGTCGAATGGAAGGATATCAATGCCTCATTGTTTCCAAAATATATGTCACTTTACATGGACATACTAGGGGGCAGCTAAATTTACGTAAAATTAAAAAAATACTACCGAATACATCCGATTTGGGAAAAAAAACACCACACAAGGTGATCACTGTAACTGGCTGGAAAAAATATGTTCAAGTCGATATCATGATGGTAATATTTTCAAAAACATACACGGCCACCAAAATAAATCTCACTGAATAGATGTTTTGAACATTTGTTCACGTATTTACGCTTGATGAAAAAAAACAACAATATTGACTTTCCGTTTTAAGTTTTTTTTTATTTACATCCAAGCTTTAAAGAAAATTTGTGAAAATTTGTTCATAATGAGGTTTAGAGGACGACCATTTAATATTTACAGAGTATCTGTGTTTTTCCCGAATTAGAAATGTTTATAATCCGAAAGAAAAATATTTTTATATGAAAGATCGGTTATAAGTTTTATTCGATTTTTTTCTAAATTTATTTTGAAACTGGAGGGTCATATAAGATTTGCATTTTTCAGGTCAAGATATGTTTTCTATTTTTCATAAACTTTCATATACATTTTTTTTTACAAACAAACATACATCACTCCCTACAAGTAAAATGGTCGTTCCTTAAGTAAAAATTACGAAAACAATAATAATGTTTTTTTTTCAAGACAGACAAGTGTTGTCAATATATACACAAAATTCATGAATTATGGACATTGTTTGGACTTTTGAAATAAAATACATGCATTGCTTTTTATTGCAAATTTCCATGTTCGAATTATCGTCAGCTTCAATCTTCGAACTATACACCAACCCCTACATTCCAAGTAATGCAAGTCTGGACCCACTTAAGACACCCCCGTCGCCCATTGCCGACCTCGTTGCATTTTCTAATGCACTGCACTTAAACCTTGGGCATAGGAGGACACCCCAACACTTTGGAAAGTAGGTGAAGGAAAGGTGGGGGACTATTAATACAGTGCACTTAAACCATGGGCATAGGAGGACACCCTAACACTTTGGAAAGTGGGTGCCCTCTATGGCAAAAATTTAATTATTAACTGAATTGTCAGCATAGCAGCAAGATGTTTGAAGACTTTTTGTTTGTTTGTTTGTTTGTTGTTTTTGTTTTTGCTTTGTTTTTTTGTTTTTTTTTTACTTGTCAGTTTTGTAAGCTTTTCCCCTTCATCCTCATTCCAAAAGCTCCCTATCCCCCCACTTTCCACCCATTTCTCGACTTTAACCTTTGCTACGCCACTGCATATGTATTATGTACAGAAAACATCGAATTTGACGAAAGGCAGTCGCATTTTTTGAGATTTAAAACGTATAAATTTCCAGATTACAATGTGGATTTTTTTTAAATTGAAGCAGAAGTCCAACATTTTAGACAGAAACTGATCATTCGATTCTCTGGGATCGGAATATAGAGGATTACAAAATTATGATGCAATAATTGAACCTCATGCTACTTAAATTGTGTGGGCGGGCGTCGTGGCCGTGATCGTATGATAGTTGGATTTACAACTATCTATGTAATCAGTACCTATCACCACTGATGTGAGTTCGAATCTCGATCAGGGAGTTGTGTACAACATTATGTGATAAAGTTTGTCAGTGACTTGTTACAGGCCGGTGGTTTTCCCCGGTTACTCCGGTTTCCTTAACCAATAAAACTGACAGCCACAATATCAATGAAATATTGTTGAAAGTGGCGTTAAACAGCATCAAACAAGCAAACAAACTTGAATTCTGATATATATTTTTTTATATGAAAGCAAATTGTTGCATATGTTTTTGGCAATGGACATACTCCAGCGATTCCTTTGTTTTTTGACCTATGCCAGTGGTAATTTCTCAATTTGGTCATTCATAGATAAAGGGACCATAAAGTTTAAAAAATGCATTCAATCTAGTTACTTTGTCAACCAGCTGTATTTCCAAACATACAAAAATGCTGTTGAGATGGTGAAAATTAAAATACTTCATTGATTCATTTTCTATGAATAGATAAGAGGAGTGCTCGATACGATAGATGAATTACAAGTGATTGTTAGAGCTTTTGTCTGCGCGATTTTTATTAAATTTTTAAGTTTGCTTGATTCTTGCAGAAAATATAGTACAAGTAAAAACTTGGAATGTCCTTTTGTTTGTATTCACAAATGATCAATTATATTAACCCAACAATTAATAATATATGACCCCGTGTTGCATGCGCAGCGGAGTTAAGTCGAGTAATGTAGGTTATGTCGATTAATGTAGGGCAATGTCATTTTGTGTAACATCCCTAATAAGATTCACTCCTATAAACCAGCCATGTTCTTAATGTCGTAGAAGAATACAATTTTGTACAGATTTTGATATCAATTAGCTTTGCAAACACTGTAAGATATAGCTTAATGCAAGTTAACCAAAAGTGTGTCTGTGGGAAAACATTCATGATACACTAAGGTGCACCCTTAGATAAATTTCCGTTTTCTCACACCAATTATTGGACGTAGTGGTGAAAAACCTTTATCAATATACATTGTATAGCAAGTGTCAACCATGTAGTTTAACCCGACTGGCACCTGATATACATATAACGGATACGGCCGTCGGAGTAGTCTAGGACTCTGGATATCAAATTTATAAGAAGCGATTGATGATGTACATCACAGTGGATCAACGAGGTTGAATGTCATCAAAAATGAAGAAAATAAAGTGTCAGACAGGACGTGTGGAGTCTTGTTTTAATCGTGTGATTGAACGGAATGAGACAATGTTAATTTTAAAAAAGATTTCTTACAAAAAATGATTTTTGTTGGTCATTTTGGGCGAAAACTGACTGTCTGTTATTTACTGAGAAATTGTCTGTGTTAAAAATTGTTTTATATTTATTGTTTTAGGGTGAGACACCTCTACACCTGGCAGCACGGAAGGGCCACAAAGATGTGACAGACTTGTTACTGGAGGCAGGGGCCTCACTGTCCACAGTGGACGAAGAGGTAATTAAACCCTTAGTAAAACTAAGACAATCAAATATGAAACCCTTCAAGTGTCGAATGAGGAATGTCATCTAAAATGAAGAAAATAGAATATCAGACACGTCGTGTAGGGTTTTGTTTTAATCGTGTGATTGAACTGAATCAGAAAATGTTAATTTTTAAAATGAATTTTTATGTGAGGATGACAACTAAATTGTTTATGAACTACTTTTGTAGTATAAAGTTGTGTTGTTTGTGATGATTTGATAACAAAATGTCTGTTATTTACTGAGAACTTGATTGTGTTTACATACTGCTTTATATATTTATTGGTTTGGGATAGGACACCGCTACACATCGCAGCATATGCTGGACACAAAGATGTGACAGAGGTGTTACTGAAGGCAGGGGCCGCACTGTTCGCAATGGACAAAAAGGTTATTAAACCCTCAGTAAAACTAAGACAATCAAATATTAAACCCTTCAAGTGACGAATGAGGAATGTCACCTAAAATGAAGAAACAGAGTATCAGACACGTCGTATAGAAACTTGTTTTAAACATGTGATTGAAATGAATCATAAAATGTTAATTTTAAAAAGATTTGTTAAAAAAGTGATTTTCAATGTGATGATAACAACTGAATTGTTTATACATTACTTTTGTAATATAAAATTGTGTTGTTTGTGAAGATTTGATGACAAAATGTGCTATTTATTGAAAAATTGGTTGTGTTTAAATATTGTTTTAATTTTATTGTTTTAGGACAGGACACCTCTACACCTGGCAGCATTGAGGGGCCACAAAGATGCGACAGAGTTATTACTGGAGGCAGGGGCCTCACTGTCCACAGTGGACAAACAGGTAATTAAACCCTCAGTAAAACTAAGACAATCAAATATTAAACCCTTCAAGTGATTAATGAGGAATTTCATCTAAAATGAAGAAAATAGAATATCAGACACGTCGTGTAGGATGTTGTTTTAATCGTGTGATTGAACTGAATCATAAAATGTTAATTTTAAGATTTGATGAAAAAAAGGATTTTTTATATGATGATAACACCTGAATTCTTTATATATTTCTCTTATAATATAAAGTTGTGTTGTTTGTGAAGATGTGATGACAAAATGTCTGGTTTTTTTACCGAAAAATTGTTTGTGCTTAAACATTGTTTTATATTTATTGATTTAGGACAGGACAGCTCTACATCTTGCAGCATGGGCGGGCCACAAATATGTGACAGTAGTGTTACTTGAGGCAGGAACCTCACTGTCCAGTGTGGACGAAGAGGTAAATAAACCCTGAGTAAATCTAAGAAAATAAAATATTAAACATTTCAAGTGACGAATGATGAATGTCGTCTAAAATAAAGAAAATAGAATATCAGACACGTCGTGTAGGATGTTGTTTTAATCGTGTGATTGAACTGAATCATAAAATGTTAATTTTAAAAAGATTTGTTAAAAAAAATGATTTTCTATGCGATGATGACAATTGAATTGTATATAAATTACCTTTGTAATATAAAATTGTGTTGTTTGTTAAGATTTGATGACAAAATGTGCTATTTATTGAAAAATTGGTTGTCCTTAAATATTGTTTTAACTTTATTGTTTTAGGACAGGACACCTCTACAGCTGGCAGCATTGGGGGGCCACAAAGATGTGACAGAGGTGCTACTGGAGGCAGGGGCCTCACTGTCCACAGTGGACAAACAGGTAATTAAACCCTTAGTAAAACTAAGACAATCAAATATTAAACCCTTCAAGTGATGAATGAGGAATGTCGTCTAAAATGAAGAAAATCGAATATCAGAAACGTCGCGTATCATCTTGTTTTAATCGTGTGATTGAACTGAACCAGAAAATGTTAATGTTAAAAAGATTTGTAAAAAAAATTATTTTCTATTTGATGATAACAACTGAATTGTTTATATATTACCATTGTAATATAAAATTGTGTTGTTTGTGAAGATTTGATGACAAAATGTACTATTTATTGAAAAATAGGTTGTGCTTAAATATTGTTTTAATTTTATTGTTTTAGGACAGGACACCTCTACACCTGGCAGCATTGGGGGGCCACAGAGATGTGACAGAGGTGTTACTGGAGGCAGGGGCCTCACTGTCCACAGTGGACAAACAGGTAATTAAACCCTCAGTAAAACTAAGACAATCAAATATTAAACCCTTCAAGTGATGAATGAGGAGTGGCATCTAAAATGAAGAAAATAGAATATCAGACACGTCGTGTAGGATGTTGTTTTAATCGTGTGATTGAACTGAATCATAAAATGTTAATTTTAAGATTTGATGAAAACAATGATTTTTTATGTGATGATAACACCTGAATTCTTTATATATTTCTCTTATAATAGAAAGTTGTGTTGTTTGTGAAGATGTGATGACAAAATGTCTGTTTTTTTACTGAAAAATTGTTTGTGCTTAAAGATTGTTTTATATTTATTGATTTAGGACAGGACAGCTCTACATCTTGCAGCATGGGCGGGCCACAAATATGTGGCAGTGGTGTTACTTGAGGCAGGAACCTCACTGTCCAGTGTGGACGAAGAGGTAAATAAACCCTGAGTAAATCTAAGAAAATAAAATATTAAACATTTCAAGTGACGAATGATGAATGTCGTCTAAAATGAAGAAAATAGAATATCAGACACGTCGTGTAGGATGTTGTTTTAATCGTGTGATTGAACTGAATCATAAAATGTTAATTTTAAGAAGATTTGATGAAAAAAATGATTTTTTATGTGATGATAACACCTGAATTGTTAATATATTTCTCTTATAATATAAAGTTGTGTTGTTTTTGAAGATGTGATGACAAAATGTCTGTTTTTTTACTGAAAAATTGTTTGTGCTTAAACATTGTTTTACATTTATTGATTTAGGACAGGACACCTCTACATCTTGCAGCATGGGCGGGCCACAAATATTTGACAGTGGTGTTACTTGAGGTAGGAGCCTCACTGTCCAGAGTGGACAAAGAGGTATATAAACCCCGAGTAAATCTAAGAAAATAAAATATTAAACATTTCAAGTGACGAATGATGAATGTCTTCTAAAATGAAGAAAATAGAATATCAGACACGCCGTGTAGGATCTTGTTTTAATCGTGTGATTGAACTGAATCATAAAATGTTAATTTTAAAAAAAAGATTTGTTAAAAAAAATGATTTTCTATGTGATGATAACAACTGAATTGTTTATAAATTACTTTTGTAATATAAAATTGTGTTGTTTGTGAAGGTTTGATGACAAAATGTGCTATTTATTGAAAAATTGGTTGTGCTTAAATATTGTTTTAACTTTATTGTGTTAGGACAGGACACCTCTACACCTGGCAGCATTGGGGGGCCACAAAGATGTGACAGAGGTGTTACTGGAGGCAGGGGCCTCACTGTCCACAGTGGACAAACAGGTAATTAAACCCTCAGTAAAACTAAGACAATAAAATATTAAACTTTGAAGTGATGAATGAGGAATGTCGTCTAAAATGAAGAAAATAGAATATCAGACACGTCGAGTAGCATCTTGTGTTAATCGTGTGATTGAACTGAATCAGAAAATGTTAATTTTAAAAAGATTTGTAAAAACAATGATTTTCTATGTGATGATAACAACTGAATTGTTTATAGATTACTTTTGTAATATAAAATTGTGTTGTTTGTGAAGATTTGATGACAAAATGTGCTATTTATTGAAAAATTGGTTGTGCTTAAATATTGTTTTAACTTTATTGTTTTAGGACAGGACACCTCTACACCTGGCAGCATTGGGGGGCCACAAAGATGTGACAGAGGTGTTACTGGAGGCAGGGGCCTCACTGTCCACAGTGGACAAACAGGTAACTAAACCCTTAGTAAAACTAAGACAATCAAATATTAAACCCTTCAAGTGATGAATGAGGAATGTCGTCTAAAATAAAGAAAATGGAATATCAGACACGTCGAGTAGCATCTTGTTTTAATCGTGTGATTGAACTGAATCAGAAAATGTTAATTTTAAAAAGATTTGCTAAAAAAATGATTTTCTATGTGATGATAACAATTGAATTGTTTATATATTACTTTTGTAATATAAAATTGTGTTGTTTGTGAAGATTTGATGACAAAATGTGCTATTTATTGAAGAATTGGATGTGCTTAAATATTCTTTTAACTTTATTGTGTTAGGACAGGACACCTCTACACCTGGCAGCATTGGGGGGCCACAAAGATGTGACAGAGGTGTTACTGGAGGCAGGGGCCTCACTGTCCACAGTGGACAAACAGGTAACTAAATCCTTAGTAAAACTAAGACAATCAAATATTAAAACCTTCAAGTGATGAATGAGGAATGTCGTCTAAAATGAAGAAAATAGAATATAAGACACGTCGAGTAGCATCTTGTTTTAATCGTGTGATTGAACTGAATCAGAAAATGTTAATTTTAAAAAGATTTGTTAAAAAAATGATTTTCTATGTGATGATAACAACTGAATTGTTTATACATTACTTTTGTAATATAAAATTGTGTTGTTTGTGAAGATTTGATGACAAAATGTGCTATTTATTGAAAAATTGGTTGTGTTTAAATATTGTTTTAATTTTATTGTTTTAGGACAGGACACCTCTACACCTGGCAGCATTGAGGGGCCACAAAGATGCGACAGAGTTATTACTGGAGGCAGGGGCCTCACTGTCCACAGTGGACAAACAGGTAATTAAACCCTCAGTAAAACTAAGACAATCAAATATTAAACCCTTCAAGTGATGAATGAGGAATGTCATCTAAAATGAAGAAAATAGAATATCAGACACGTCGTGTAGGATGTTGTTTTAATCGAGTGATTGAACTGAATCATAAAATGTTAATTTTAAGATTTGATGAAAAAAATGATTTTTTATGTGATGATAACACCTGAATTCTTTATATATTTCTCTTATAATATAAAGTTGTGTTGTTTGTGAAGATGTGATGACAAAATATCTGTTTTTTTACTGAAAAATTGTTTGTGCTTAAACATTGTTTTATATTTATTGATTTAGGACAGGACAGCTCTACATCTTGCAGCATGGGCGGGCCACAAATATGTGACAGTGGTGTTACTTGAGGCAGGAACCTCACTGTCTAGTGTGGACGAAGAGGTAAATAAACCCTGAGTAAATCTAAGAAAATAAAATATTAAACATTTCAAGTGACGAATGATGAATGTCTTCTAAAATAAAGAAAATAGAACATCAGATACGTCGTGTAGGATCTTGTTTTAATCGTGTGATTGAACTGAATCATAAAATGTTAATTTTAAAAAGATTTGTTAAAAAATGATTTTCTATGTGATGATAACAACTGAATTGTTTATATATTACCATTGTAATATAAAATTGTGTTGTTTGTGAAGATTTGATGACAAAATGTACTATTTATTGAAAAATTGGTTGTACTTAAATATTGTTTTAATTTTATTGTTTTAGGACAGGACACCTCTACAGCTGGCAGCATTGGGGGGCCACAAAGATGTGACAGAGGTGCTACTAGAGGCAGGGGCCTCACTGTCCACAGTGGACAAACAGGTAATTAAACCCTTAGTAAAACTAAGACAATCAAATATTAAACCCTTCAAGTGATGAATGAGGAATGTCGCCTAAAATGAAGAAAATAGAATATCAGACACGTCGCGTTGCATCTTGTTTTTATCGTGTGATTGAATTGAATCAGAAAATGTTAATGTTAAAAAGATTTGTAAAAAAAATTATTTTCTATTTGATGATAACAACTGAATTGTTTATATATTACCAATGTAATATAAAATTGTGTTGTTTGTGAAGATTTGATGACAAAATGTACTATTTATTGAAAAAATGGTTGTGCTTAAATATTGTTTTAATTTTATTGTTTTAGGACAGGACACCTCTACACCTGGCAGCATTGGGGGGCCACAGAGATGTGACAGAGGTGTTACTGGAGGCAGGGGCCTCACTGTCCACAGTGGACAAACATGTAATTAAACCCTCAGTAAAACTAAGACAATCAAATATTAAACCCTTGCAGTGATGAATGAGGAATGGCATCTAAAATGAAGAAAATAGAATATCAGACACGTCGTGTAGGATGTTGTTTTAATCGTGTGATTGAACTGAATCATAAAATGTTAATTTTTAGATTTGATGAAAAAAAAAGATTTTTTATGTGATGATAACACCTGAATTCTTTATATATTTCTCTTATAATATAAAGTTGTGTTGTTTGTGAAGATGTGATGACAAAATGTCTGTTTTTTACTGAAAAATTGTTTGTGCTTAAAGATTGTTTTATATTTATTGATTTAGGACAGGACAGCTCTACATCTTGCAGCATGGGCGGGCCACAAATATGTGACAGTGGTGTTACTTGAGGCAGGAACCTCACTGTCCAGTGTGGACGAAGAGGTAAATAAACCCTGAGTAAATCTAAGAAAATAAAATATTAAACATTTCAAGTGACGAATGATGAATGTCGTCTAAAATGAAGAAAATAGAATATCAGACACGTCGTGTAGGATCTTGTTTTAATCGTGTGATTGAACTGAATCATATAATGTTAATTTTAAAAAGATTTGTTTAAAAAAAGGATTTTCTATGTGATGATGACAATTGAATTGTATATAAATTACCTTTGTAATATAAAATTGTGTTGTTTTTTAAGATTTGATGACAAAATGTGCTATTTATTGAAAAATTGGTTTTTTGCTTAAATATTGTTTTAACTTTATTGTTTTAGGACAGGACACCTCTACAGCTGGCAGCATTGGGGGGCCACAAAGATGTGACAGAGGTGCTACTGGAGGCAGGGGCCTCACTGTCCACAGTGGAAAAACAGGTAATTAAACCCTTAGTAAAACTAAGACAATCAAATATTAAACATTTCAAGTGATGAATGAGCAATGTCGTCTAAAATGAAGAAAATAGAATATCAGACACGTCGCGTAGCATCTTGTTTTAATCGTGTGATTGAACTGAATCAGAAAATGTTAATGTTAAAAATATTTGCTAAAAAAGTGATTTTCTATGTGATGATAACAACTGAATTGTTTATATATTACCATTGTAATATAAAATTGTGTTGTTTTTGAAGATTTGATGACAAAATGTACTATTTATTGAAAAATTGGTTGTGCTTAAATATTGTTTTAATTTTATTGTTTTAGGACAGGACACCTCTACACCTGGCAGCATTGGGGGGCCACAGAGATGTGACAGAGGTGTTACTGGAGGCGGGGGCCTCACTGTCCACAGTGGACAAACAGGTAATTAAACCCTTAGTAAAACTAAGAAAATCAAATATTAAACCCTTCAAGTGATGAATGAGGAATGCGTCTAAAATGAAGAAAATAGAATATCAGACACGTCGTGTAGGATCTTGTTTTAATCGTGTGATTGAACTGAATCATAAAATGTTAATTTTAAAAAGATTTGTTAAAAAAATGATTTTCTGTGTGATGATAACAACTGAATTGTATATAAATTACTTTTGTAATATAAAATTGTGTCGTTTGTGAAGATTTGATGACAAAATGTGCTATTTATTGAAAAATTGGTTGTCCTTAAATATTGTTTTAACTTTATTGTTTTAGTACAGGACACCTCTACCCCTGGCAGCATTGGGGGGCCACAAAGTTGTGACAAAGGTGTTACTGGAGGCAGGGGCCTCACTGTCCACAGTGGACAAAGAGGTAATTAAACCCTTAGTAAAACTTAGACAATCAAATATTAAACCCTTCAAGTGATGAATGAGGAATGGCATCTAAAATGAAGAATATAGAATATCAGACTTTTCGTGTAGCATCTTGTTTTAATCGTGTAATTGAACTGAATCAGAAATTGTTAATTTTAAAAAGATTTGTTAAAAATGATTTTCTATATGATGATAACTGAATTGTTTATACATTACTTTTGTAATATAAAGTTGTGTTGTTTGTGAAGATTTGATGACCAAATGTCTGTTATTTACTGAGAAATTGTCTGTGTTAAAAATTATTTTATATTTATTGTTTTAGGGTGAGACACCTCTACACCTGGCAGCATGGAAGGGCCACAAAGATGTGACAGACTTGTTACTGGAGGCAGGGGCCTCACTGTCCACAGTGGACGAAGATGTAATTAAACCCTTAGTAAAACTAAGACAATCAAATATGAAACCCGTCAAGTGATGAATGAGGAATGGCATCTAAAATGAAGAATATAGAATATCAGATTTTTCGTGTAGCATCTTGTTTTAATCGTGTAATTGAACTGAATCAGAAATTGTTAATTTTAAAAAGATTTGTTAAAAAAATGATTTTCTATATGATGATAACAACTGAATTGTTTATACATTACTTTTGTAATATAAA
>MJUT01064318.1:329141-343883 GCA_002080005.1 Gigantidas platifrons
TGACGAATGATGAATGTCTTCTAAAATGAAGAAAATAGAATATCAGGCACGTCGTGTAGGATCTTGTTTTAATCGTGTGATTGAACTGAATCATAAAATGTTAATTTTGAAAAGATTTGTTAAAAAAAAGATTTTCTATGTGATGATAACAACTGAATTGTTTATACATTACTTTTGTAATATAAAGTTGTGTTGTTTGTGAATATTTGATGACCAAATGTCTGTTATTTACTGAGAAATTGTCTGTGTTAAAAATTGTTTTATATTGATTGTTTTAGGGTGAGACACCTCTACACCTGGCAGCATTGGGGGGCCACAAAGATGTGACAGCGGTGTTACTGGAGTCAGGAGCCTCACTGTCCACAGTGGACAAGCAGGTAATTAAAACTTTAGTAAAACTAAGACAATCAAATATTAAACCCTTCAAGTGATGAATGAGGAATGACCTCTAAAATGAAGAAAATAGAATATCAGACAACTGAATTACTTATAAATTACTTTTGTAATATAAAGTTGTGTTGTTTGTAAAGATTTGATGACAAAATGTATGTTATTTACTGAAAAAATGTTTGTACTTAAATATTGTTTTAACTTTATTGTTTTAGGAGATGACACCCCTACACCTGGCAGCAGGGGAGGGCCACAAAGATGTGACATACTTGTTACTGGAAGCAGGGGCCTCACTGTCCACAGTGGACAAACAGGTAATTAAACCCTTTGTAAATCTAAGACAATAAAATATTAAAACTTTCAAGTGATGAATAATGAATGTCATCTAAGATGAGGAAAATAGCATATCAGACATGTCGTGTAAGGTCTTGTTTTAAACGTGTGATTGAACTGAATTAGAAAATGTTAACCTTAAATAGATTTGTTACAAAAGTGTTTTTTATGTGATGATGACAACTGAATTATTATACATTACTTTTGTAATATAAAATTGTGTTGTTTGTGAAGATTTGATGACAAAATGTGTTATTTATTGAAAAATTGCTTGTGCTTAAATATTGTTTTAACTTTATTGTTTTAGGACAGGACACCTCTACACCTGGCAGCATTGGGGGGCTACAAAGATGTGACAGAGGTGTTACTTGAGGCAGGGGCCTCACTGTCCACAGTGGACAAACAGGTAATTAAACCCTTAGTAAAACTAAGACAATCAAATATATAAACCCTTCAAGTGATGAATGAGGAATGGCATCTAAAATGAAGAAAATAGAATATCAGACACGTCGTGTAGGATGTTGTTTTAATCGTGTGATGGAACTGAATCTTAAAATTTTAATTTTAAAAAGATTTGTTAAAAAATGATTTTTTGTTGTGATGACGAAAACTGAATTGTTTATACATTACTTTTGTAATATAAAATTGTGTTGTTTGTGAAGATTTGATGACAAAATGTGCTATTTATTGAAAAATTGGTTGTGCTTAAATATTATTTTAACTTTATTGTTTTAGGACAGGACACCTCTACACATGGCAGCATTGAGGGGCCACAAAGATGTGACAGAGGTGTTACTGGAGGCAAGGGCCTCACTGTCCACAGTGGACAAACAGGTAATTAAACCTTCAGAAAAAAAAACTAAGACAATCAAATATTAAACCCTTCAAGTGATGAATGAGGAATGGCATCTAAAATGAAGAAAATAGAATATCAGACACGTGGCGTAGCATTTTGTTTTAATCGTGTGATTGAACTGAATCAGAAAATGTTAATTTTAAAAAGATTTGTTAAAAAAGTGATTTTCTATGTGATGATAACAACTGAATTGTTTATACATTACTTTTGTAATATAAAATTGTGTTGTTTGTGAAGATTTGATGACAAAATGTGCTATTTATTGAAAAATTTGTTGTGCTTAAATATTGTTTTAACTTTATTGTTTTAGGACAGGACACCTCTACACATGGCAGCATTGAGGGGCCACAAAGATGTGACAGAGATGTTACTGGAGGCAGGGGCCTCACTGTTCACAGTGGACACACAGGTAATTAAACCTTCAGTAAAACTAAGACAATCAAATATTAAACCCTTCAAGTGATGAATGAGGAGTGGCATCTAAAATGAAGAAAATAGAATATCAGACACATCGCGCAGCATTTTGTTTTAATCGTGTGATTGAACTGAATCAGAAAATGTTAATTTTAAAAAAGATTTGTTAAAAAAGTGATTTTCTATGTGATGATAACAACTGAATTGTTTATACATTACTTTTGTAATATAAAATTGTGTTGTTTGTGAAGATTTGATGATAAAATGTGCTATTTATTGAAAAATTGGTTGTGCTTAAATATTGTTTGAACTTTATTATTTTAGGACAGGACACCTCTACACATGGCAGCATTGAGGGGCCACAAAGATGTGACAGAGGTGTTACTGGAGGCAGGGGTCTCACTGTCCACAGTGGACAAACAGGTAATTAAACCCTTAGTAAAACTAAGACAATCAAATATTAAACCCTTCAAGTGATGAATGAGGAATGGCATCTAAAATGAAGAAAATAGAATATCAGACACGTCGTGTAGGATGTTGTTTTAATCGTGTGATTGAACTGAATCATAAAATGTTAATTTTAAGAAGATTTGATAAAAAAAATGATTTTTTATGTGATGATACCACCTGAATTGTTTATATATTTCTCTTATAATATAAAGTTGTGTTGTTTGTGAAGATGTGATGACAAAATGTCTGTTGTTTACTGAAAAATTGTTTGTGCTTAAACATTGTTTTATTTTTATTGATTTAGGACAGGACACCTCTACATCTTGCAGCATGGGCGGGCCACAAAAATGTGACAGTGGTGTTACTTGAGGCAGGAGCCTCACTGTCCAGAGTGGACGAAGAGGTAAATAAACCCTGAGTAAATCTAAGAAAATAAAATATTAAACATTTCAAGTCACGAATGATGAATGTCTTCTAAAATGAAGAAAATAGAATATCAGACACGTAGTGTAGGATCTAGTTTTAATCGTGTGATTGAACTGAATCATAAAATGTTAATTTTAAAAAGATTTGTTAAAAAAAATGATTTTCTATGTGATGATAACAACTGAATTGTATATAAATTACTTTTGTAATATAAAATTGTGTTGTTTGTGAAGATTTGATGACAAAATGTCTGTTATTTACTGAGAAATTCTCTGTGTTAAAAACTGTTTTATATTTATTTTTTAGGGTGAGACACCTCTACACTTGGCAGCATTGCGGG
Organism: Gigantidas platifrons; assembly: GCA_002080005.1. Taxonomy (NCBI): domain Eukaryota; kingdom Metazoa; phylum Mollusca; class Bivalvia; order Mytilida; family Modiolidae; genus Gigantidas; species Gigantidas platifrons. The sequence goes on from MJUT01064318.1 coordinate 332,351, forward strand.
GCCACAAAGATGTGACAGAGGTGTTACTGGAGGCAGGGGCCTCACTGTCCACAGTGGGCGAAGAGGTAAATAAACCCTGAGTAAATCTAAGAAAATCAAATATTAAACATTTGAAGTGACGAATGATGAATGTCTTCTAAAATGAAGAAAATAGAATATCAGACACGTAGTGTAGGATCTTGTTTTAATCGTGTGATTGAACTGAATTATATAATGCTAATTTTAAAAAGATTTGTTAAAAAATGTTTTTTTTGTGATGACGAAACCTGAATTGTTTATACATTACTTTTGTAATATAAAGTTGTGTTGTTTGTGAAGATTTGATGACCAAATGTCTGCTATTTACTGAGGAATTGTCTGTGTTAAAAACTGTTTTATATTTATTGTTTTAGGGTGAGACACCTCTACACCTGGCAGCATGGAAGGGCCACAAAGATGTGACAGACTTGTTACTGGAGGCAGGGGCCTCACTGTCCACAGTGGAGGAGGAGGTAATTAAACCCTCAGTAAATATAAGGCAATAGAATATTAAAAATTTCAAGTGAAGAATAACGAATGTCATCTAAGATGAGGAAAATAGCATATCAGACATGTCGTGTAAGGTCTTGTTTTAATCGTGTGATTGAACTGAATTAGAAAATGTTAATTTTAAAAAGATTTGTTAAAAAAATGATTTTCTATGTGATGATAACAACTGAATTGTTTATACATTACTTTTGTAATATAAAATTGTGTTGTTTGTGAAGATCTGATGAGCAAATGTCTGTTATTTACTGTGAAATTGTCTGTGTTAAAAATTGTTTTATATTTATTGTTTTAGGGTGAGACACCTCTACACCTGGCAGCATGGAAGGGCCACACAGATGTGACAGAGGTGTTACTGGAGGCAGGAGCCTCACTGTCCGCAGTGGACAAACAGGTAATTAAACCCTCAGTAAAACTAAGACAATCAAATATTAAACACTTCAAGTGATGAATGAGGAATGTCATCTAAAATGAAGAAAATAGAATATCAGACACGTCGCGTAGCATCTTGTTTTAATCGTGTGATTGAACTGAATCATAAAATGTTAATTTTAAAAAGATTTGCTAAAAAAAAAAGATTTTCTATGTGATGATAACAACTGAATTGTATATAAATTACTTTTGTAATATAAAATTGTGTTGTTTGTGGAGATTTGATGACAAAATGTTCTATTTATTGAAAAATTGGTTGTGCTTAAATATTGTTTTAACTTTATTGTTTTAGGACTGGACACCTCTACACATGGCAGCATTGGGTGGCCACAAAGATGTGACAGAGGTGTTACTGGAGGCAGGGTCCTCACTGTCCACAGTGGACAAACAGGTAATTAAGCCCTCAGTAAAACTAAGACAATCAAATATTAAACATTTCAAGTGATGAATGATGAATGTCATCAAAAAGGAACAAAATAGAATATCAGACACGTCGCGTAGCATCTTATTTTAATCGTGTGATTGAACTGAATCATAAAATGTTAATTTTAAAAAGATTTGCTAAAAAAAAAGATTTTCTATGTGATGATAACAACTGAATTGTATATAAATTACTTTGTAATATAAAATTGTGTTGTTTGTGGAGATTTGATGACAAAATGTTCTATTTATTGAAAAATTGGTTGTGCTTAAATATTGCTTTAACTTTATTGTTTTAGGACAGGACACCTCTACAGCTGGCAGCATTGCGGGGCCACAAAGATGTGACAGAGGTGTTACTGGAGGCAGGGGCCTCACTGTCCACAGTGGACAAACAGGTAATTAAACCCTTAGTAAAACTAAGACAATCAAATATTAAACCCTTCAAGTGATGAATGAGGAATGGCATCTAATATGAAGAAAATATAATATCAGACACGTCGCGTAGCATATTGTTTTAATCGTGTAATTGAACTGAATCAGAAAATGTTAATTTTAAAAAGATTTGTTAAAAAAATTATTTTCTATGTGATGATAACAACTGAATTGTTTATACATTACTTTTGTAATATAAAATTGTGTTGTTTGTGAAGATCTGATGAGAAAATGTCTGTTATTTACTGTGAAATTGTCTGTGTTAAAAAATGTTTTATATTTATTGTTTTAGGGTGAGACACCTCTACACCTGGCAGCATGGAAGGGCCACAAAGATGTGACAGAGGTGTTACTGGAGGCAGGAGCCTCACTGTCCGCAGTGGACAAACAGGTAATTAAACCCTCAGTAAAACTAAGACAATCAAATATTAAACATTTCAAGTGACGAATGATGAATGTCATCTGAAAGGAACAAATAGAATATCAGACACGTCGCGTAGCATCTTGTTTTAATCGTGTAATTGAACTGAATTAGAAAATGTTAATTTTAAAAAGATTTGTTAAAAAAATGATTTTCTATGTGATGATAACAACTGAATTGTTTATACATTACTTTTGTAATATGAAATTGTGTTGTTTGTGAAGATCTGATGAGCAAATGTCTGTTATTTACTGTGAAATTGTCTGTGTTAAAAATTGTTTTATATTTATTGTTTTAGGGTGAGACACCTCTACACCTGGCAGCATGGGAGGGCCACAAAGATGTGACAGGGGTGTTACTGGAGACAGGAGCCTCACTGTCCGCAGTGGACAAACAGGTAATTAAACCCTCAGTAAAACTAAGACAATCAAATATTAACATTTCAAGTGACGAATGATGAATGTCATCTAAAAGGAACAAAATAGAATATCAGACACGTCGCGTAGCATCTTGTTTTAATCGTGTTATTGAACTGAATCAGAAAATGTTAATTTTAAAAAGATTTGTTAAAAAAAATGATTTTCTATGTGATGATAACAACTGAATTGTTTATACATTACTTTTGTAATATAAAATTGTGTTGGTTTTGAAGATTTGATGACAAAATGTGCTATTTATTGAAAAATTGGTTGTGCTTAAATATTGTTTTAACTTTATTGTTTTAGGACAGGACACCTCTACAGCTGGCAGCATTGGGGGGCAACAAAGATGTGACAGAGGTGTTACTGGAGGCAGGGGCCTCACTGTCCACAGTGGACAAACAGGTAATTAAACCCTTAGTAAAACTAAGACTATCAAATATTAAACCCTTCAAGTGATGAATGAGGAATGTCATCTAAAATGAAGAAAATAGAATATCAGACACGTCGAGTAGCATCTTGTTTTAATCGTGTGATTGAACTGAATCAGAAAATGTTAATTTTAAAAAGATTTGCTAAAAAAAAAGATTTTCTATGTGATGATAACAACTGAATTGTATATAAATTACTTTTGTAATATAAAATTGTGTTGTTTGTGAAGATTTGATGAGCAAATGTCTGTTATTTACTGTGAAATTGTCTGTGTTAAAAATTGTTTTATATTTATTGTTTTAGGGTGAGACACCTCTACACTTGGCAGCATGGAAGGACCACAAAGATGTGACAAAGGTGTTACTGGAGGCAGGAGCCTCACTGTCCGCAGTGGACAAACAGGTAATTAAACCTCAGTAAAACTAAGACAATCAAATATTAAACATTTCAAATGACGAATGATGAATGTCATCTAAAAGGAACAAAATAGAATATCAGACACGTCGCGTAGCATCTTGTTTTAATCGTGTTATTGAACTGAATCAGAAAATGTTAATTTTAAAAAGATTTGTAAAAGAAATGATTTTCTATGTGATGATAACAACTGAATTGTTTATACATTACTTTTGTAATATAAAATTGTGTTGTTTGTGAAGATTTGATGACAAAATGTGTTATTTACTGTGAAATTGTCTGTGTGAAAAATTGTTTTATATTTATTGTTTTAGGGTGAAACACCTCTACACCTGGCAGCATGGAAGGGCCACAAAGATGTGACAGAGGTGTTACTGGAGGCAGGAGCCTCACTGTCCGCAGTGAACAAACAGGTAATTAAACCCTCAGTAAAACTAAGACAATCAAATATTAAACATTTCAAGTGACGAATGATGAATGTCATCTAAAAGGAACAAATAGAATATCAGACACGTCGCGTAGCATCTTGTTTTAATCGTGTGATTGAACTGAATAAGAAAATGTTAATTTTAAAAAGATTTGTTAAAAAAATTATTTTCTGTGATGATAACAACTGAATTGTATATAAATTACTTTTGTAATATAAAATTGTGTTGTTTTTGAAGATTTGATGACAAAATGTGCTATTTATTGAAAAATTGGTTGTGCTTAAATATTGTTTTAACTTTATTGTTTTAGGACAGGACACCTCTACAGCTGGCAGCATTGGAGGGCAACAAAGATGTGACAGAGGTGTTACTGGAGGCAGGGGCCTCACTGTCCACAGTGGACAAACAGGTAATTAAACCCTTAGTAAAACTAAGACTATCAAATATTAAACTCTTCAAGTGATGAATGAGGAATGTCATCTAAAATGAAGAAAATAGAATATCAGACACGTCGAGTAGCATCTTGTTTTAATCGTGTGATTGATCTGAATCAGAAAATGTTAATTTTAAAAAGATTTGCTAAAAAAAAAGATTTTCTATGTGATGATAACAACTGAATTGTTTATACATTACTTTTGTAATATAAAATTGTGTTGTTTGTGAAGATTTGATGACAAAAAGTGCTATTCATTGAAAAATTGGTTGTGCTGAAATATTGTTTGAACTTTATTGTTTTAGGACAGGACACCTCTACACCTGGCAGCATTGGGGGGCCACAAAGATGTGACAGAGGTGTTACTGGAGGCAGGGGCCTCACTGTCCACAGTGGATAAACAGGTAATTAAACCCTTAGTAAAACTAAGACAATCAAATATTAAACCCTTCAAGTAATGAATGAGGAATGTCATCTAAAATGAAGAAAATAGAATATCAGACACGTCGTGTAAGATCTTGTTTTAATCGTGTGATTGAACTGAATCAGACAATGTTAATTTTAAAAAAGATTTGTTAAAAAAAACGATTTTCTATCTGATGATAACAGCTGAATTGTTTATACATTACTTTTGTGATATAAAATTGTGTTGTTTGTGAAGATTTGATGACAAAATGTGCTATTTATTGAAAAAATTGGTTGTGCTTAAATATTGTTTTAACTTTATTGTTTTAGGACAGGACACCTCTACACCTGGCAGCATTGGGGGGCCACAAAGATGTGACAGAGGTGTTACTGGAGGCAGGGGCCTCCTTGTCCAAAGTGGACAAACAGGTAATTAAACCCTTAGTAAATCTAAGAAAATAAAATATTAAACATTTCAAGTGACGAATGATGAATGTCTTCTAAAATTAAGAATTTAGAATATCAGACACGCAGTGTAGGATCTTGTTTTAATCGTGTGATTGAACTGAATCATATAATGCTAATTTTAAAAATATTTGTTAAAAAATGATTTTTGTGTGATGACGAAAACTGAATTGTTTATACATTTCTTTTGTAATATAAAGTTGTGTTGTTTGTGAAGATTTGATGACAAAATGTCTGTTATTTACTGAAAAAATGTTTGTACTTAAATATTGTTTTAACTTTATTGTTTTAGGAAAAGACACCTCTACACCTGGCAGCATGGGAGGGCCACAAAGATGTGACAGACTTGTTACTGGAGGCAGGGGCCTCACTGTCCAAAGTGGAGGAGGAGGTAATTAAAACCTCAATAAATATAAGACAATACAATATTAAACATTTCAAGTAATGAATAACGAATGTCATCTAAGATGAGGAAAATAGCATATCAGACATGTCGTGTAAGGTCCTGTTTTAATCGTGTGATTGAACTGAATTAGAAAATGTTAATTTTAAAAAGATTTGTTAAAAAAAGATTTTTTATGTGATGATGACAACTGAATTGTTTATGCATTACTTTTGTAATATAAAGTTGTGTTGTTTGTGAACATTTGATGACCGAATGTCTGTTATTGATTGGGAAATCATCTGTGTTAAAATATTGTTTTATATTTACTGATTTAGGGTGAGACAGCTCTACACCTGGCATCATGGATGGGCCACACAGATGTGACAAAGGTGTTACTGAAGGCAGGGGCCACACTGTCCACAGTGAACAAACAGGCAATTAAACCTTTAGTAAAACTAAGACAATCAAATATTAAACCCTTCAAGTGATGAATGAGGAATGGTATCTAAAATGAAGAAAATAGAATATCAGACACGTCGTGTAGGATGTTGTTTTAATCGTGTGATTGAACTGAATCAGAAAATGTTAATTTTAAAAAGATTTGTTAAAAAAAGGATTTTCTATATGATGATAACAACTGAATTGTTTATACATTACTTTTGTAATATAAAATTGTGTTGTTTGTGAAGATTTGATGACAAAATGTGCTATTTATTGAAAAATTGGTTGTGCTTAAATATTGTTTTAACTTTATTGTTTTAGGACAGGACACCTCTACACCTGGCAGCATTGGGGGGCCACAAAGATGTGACAGAGGTGTTTCTGGGTGCAGGGGCCTCACTGTCCACAGTGGACAAACAGGTAATTAAACCCTTAGTAAAACTAAGACAATCAAATATTAAACCCTTCAAGTGATGAATGAGGAATGGCCTCTAAAATGAAGAAAATAGAATATCAGACACGTCGCGTAGCATATTGTTTTAATCGTGTAATTGAACTGAATCAGAAAATGTTAATTTGAAAAATATTTGCTAAAAAGTGATTTTCTATGTGATGATAACAACTGAATTGTTTATACATTACATTTGTAATATAAAATTGTGTTGTTTGTGAAGATTTGATGACAAAAAGTGCTATTTATTGAAAAATTGGTTGTGCTGAAATATTGTTTGAACTTTATTGTTTTAGGACAGGACACCTCTACACATGGCAGCATTGAGGGGCCACAAAGATGTGACAGAGGTGTTACTGGAGGCAGGGGCTTCACTCTCCACAGTGGACAAACACGTAATTAAACCATCAGTAAATCTAAGAAAATAAAATATTAAACATTTCAAATGACGAATGATGAATGTCTTCTAAAATTAAGAAAATAGAATATCAGACACGTAGTGTAAGATCTTGTTTTAATCGTGTGATTGAACTGAATTAGAAAATGTTAATCTTAAAAAGATTTGTTACAAAAGTGTTTTTTTATGTGATGATGACAACTGAATTACTTATAAATTACTTTTGTAATATAAAGTTCTTTTGTTTGTAAATATTTGATGACAAAATGTGTTATTTATTGAAAAATTGGTTGTGCTTAAATATTGTTTTAACTTTATTGTTTTAGGAGAGGACACCTCTACACCTGGCAGCATTGGGGGGCCACAAAGATATGACAGAGGTGTTACTGGAGGCAGGGGCCTCCCTGTCCAAAGTGGACACACAGGTAATTAAACCCTTTGTATAACTAAGACAATCAAATATTAAACCCTTCAAGTGATGAATGAGGAATGGTATCTAAAATGAAAAAAATTGAATATCAGACACGTCGTGTAGGATGTTGTTTTAATCGTGTGATTGAACTGAATGAGAAAATGTTAATTTTAAAAAGATTTGTTAAAAAAATGATTTTCTATATGATGATAACAACTGAATTGTTTATACATTACTTTTGTAATATAAAATTGTGTTGTTTGTGAAGATTTGATGACAAAATGTGCTATTTATTGAAAAATTGGTTGTGCTTAAATATTGTTTTAACTTTATTGTTTTAGGACAGGACACCTCTACACCTGGCAGCATTGGGGGGGCACAAAGATGTGACAGAGGTGTTACTGGAGGCAGGGGCCTCACTGTCCACAGTGGACAAACAGGTAATTAAACCCTTAGTAAAACTAAGACAATCAAATATTAAACCCTTCAAGTGATGAATGAGGAATGGCATCTAAAATGAAGAAAATAGAATATCAGACACGTCGTGTAGGATGTTGTTTTAATCGTGTGATTGAACTGAACCATAAAATGTTAATTTTAAGAAGATTTGATAAAAAAAATGATTTTTTATGTGATGATAACACCTGAATTGTGTATAAATTACTTGTGTAATATAAAATTGTGTTGTTTGTGAAGATTTGATGACAAAATGTGTTATTTATTGAAAAATTGGTTGTGCTTAAATATTGTTTTAACTTTATTGTTTTAGGACAGGACACCTCTACAGCTGGCAGCATTGCGGGGCCACAAAGATGTGACAGAGGTGTTACTGGAGGCAGGGGCCTCACTGTCCACAGTGGACACACAGGTAATTAAACCCTTTGTATAACTAAGACAATCAAATATTAAACCCTTCAAGTGATGAATGAGGAATGTCATCTAAAATGAAGAAAATAGAATATCAGACACGTCGTGTAAGATCTTGTTTTAATCGTGTGATTGAACTGAATCATATAATGCTAATTTTAAAATGATTTGTTAAAAAATGATTTTTTTTGTGATGACGAAAACTGAATTGTGTATACATTTCTTTTGTAATATAAAGTTGTGTTGTTTGTGAAGATTTGATGACCAAATGTCTGTTAATTACTGAGAAATTGTCTGTGTTAAAAACTGTTTTATATTTATTGTTTTAGGGTGAGACACCTCTACACCTGGCAGCATGGACGGGCCACAAAGATGTGACAGAGGTGTTACTGAAAGCAGGGGCCTCATTGTCCGCAGTGGACAAACAGGTAATTAAACCCTCAGTAAAACTAAGACAATCAAATATTAAACATTTGAAGTGACGATTGATGAATATCATCTAAAATGAAGAAAATAGAGTATCAGACACGTCGCGTAGCATTTTGTTTTAATCGTGTGATTGAACTGAATAATAAAATGTTAATTTTAAAAAGATTTGTTAAAAAATGATTTGTTTTGTGATGACGACAACTGAATTGTTTATAAATTACTTTTGTAATATCAAGTTGTGTTGTTTGCGAAGATTTGATGACAAAATGTCTGTTATTTACTGAAAAAATGTTTGTACTTAAATATTGTTTTAACTTTATTGTTTTAGGAAAAGACACCTCTACACCTGGCAGCATGGGAGGGCCACAAAGATGTGACAGACTTGTTACTGGAGGCAGGGGCCTCACTGTCCACAGTGGAGGAGGAGGTAATTAAAACCTCAGTAAATAGAAGACAATAAAATATTAAACATTTCAAGTAATTAATAACGGATGTTATCTAAGATGAGGAAAATAGCATATCAGACATGGCGTGTAAGGTCTTGTTTTAATCGTGTGATTGAACTGAATCATAAAATGTTAATTTTAAAAAGATTTGTTAAAAAATGATTTTTTATGTGATGATGACAACTGAATTGTTTATGCATTACTTTTGTAATATAAAGTTGTGTTGTTTGTGAACATTTGATGACCGAATGTCTGTTATTGATTGGGAAATCATCTGTGTTAAAATATTGTTTTATATTTGCTGATTTAGGGTGGGACAACTCTACACCTGGCATCATGGATGGGCCACAAAGATGTGACAAAGGTGTTACTGGAGGCAGGGGCCACACTGTCCACAGTGAACAAACAGGTAATTAAACCCTTAGTAAAACTAAGACAATCAAATATTAAACCCTTCAAGTGATGAATGAGGAATGGTATCTAAAATGAAAAAAATAGAATATCAGACACGTCGTGTAGGATGTTGTTTTAATCGTGTGATTGAACTGAATCAGAAAATGTTAATTTTAAAGAGATTTGTTAAAAAAATGATTTTCTATATGATGATAACAACTTAATTGTTTATACATTACTTTTGTAATATAAAATTGTGTTGTTTGTGAACATTTGATGACCGAATGTCTGTTATTGATTGGGAAATCATCTGTGTTAAAATATTGTTTTATATTTACTGATTTAGGGTGAGACAGCTCTACACCTGGCATCATGGATGGGCCACAAAGATGTGACAAAGGTGTTACTGAAGGCAGGGGCCACACTGTCCACAGTGAACAAACAGGTAATTAAACCCTTAGTAAATCTAAGAAAATAAAATATTAAACATTTCAAGTGACGAATGATGAATGTCTTCTAAAATTAAGAAAATAGAATATCAGACACGTAGTGTAGGATCTTGTTTTAATCGTGTGATTGAACTGAATCATATAATGCTAATTTTAAAAGATTTGTTAAAAAATAATTTTGTTTGTGATGACGAAAACTGAATTGTTTATACATTTCTTTTGTAATATAAAGTTGTGTTGTTTGTGAAGATTTGATGACCAAATGTCTGTTATTTACTGAGAAATAGTCTGTGTTAAAAACTGTTTTATATTTATTGTTTTAGGGTGAGACACCTCTACACCTGGCAGCATTGGGGGGCCACAAAGATGTGACAGAGGTGTTACTGGAGGCAGGGGCCTCACTGTCCACAGTAGACAAACAGGTAATTAAACCCTCAGTAAAACTAAGACAATCAAATATTAAACATTTCAAGTGACGAATGATGAATGTTATCTTAAATGAAGAAAATAGAATATCAGACACGTCGCTAAGCATCTTGTTTTAATCGTGTGATTGAACTGAATCAGAAAATGTTAATTTTAAAAAGATTTGTAAAAAAAAATGATTTTCTATGTGATGATAACAACTGAATTGTTTATACATTACTTTTGTAATATAAAATTGTGTTGTTTGTGAAGATTTGATGACAAAATGTGCTATTTACTGAAAAAAAATTTTGTACTTAAATATTGTTTTAACTGTATTGTTTTAGGAGATGACACCTCTACACCTGGCAGCAGGGAAGGGCCACAAAGATGTGACATATGTGTTACTGGAGGCAGGGGCCTCACTGTCCACAGTGGACACACAGGTAATTAAACCCTTAGTAAAACTAAGACAATCAAATATTAAACCCTTCAAGTGATGAATGAGGAATGGCACCTAAAATGAAGAAAATAGAATATCAGACACGTCGTGTAAGATCTTGTTTTAATCGTGTGATTGAACTGAATTAGAAAATGTTAATCTTAAAAAGATTTGTTGCAAAAGTGTTTTTTTATGTGATGATGACAACTGAATTACTTATAAATTACTTTTGTAATATAAAGTTGTTTTGTTTGTAAATATTTGATGACAAAATGGGTTATTTATTGAAAAATTGGCTGTGCTTAAATATTGTTTTAACTTTATTGTTTTAGGACAGGACACCTCTACACCTGGCAGCATGGATGGGCCACAAAGATGTGACAGAGGTGTTACTGGAGGCAGGGGCCTCCCTGTCCAAAGTGGACAAACAGGTAATTAAACCCTTAGTAAATCTAAGAAAATAAAATATTAAACATTTCAAGTGACGAATGATGAATGTCTTCTAAAATTAAGAAAATAGAATATCAGACACGTAGTGTAGGATCTTGTTTTAATCGTGTGATTGAACTGAATCCTATAATACTAATTTTAAAAAGATTTGTTAAAAAATGATTTTTTTTGTGATGACGAAAACTGAATTGTTTATACATTTCTTTTGTAATATAAAGTTGTGTTGTTTGTGAAGATTTGATGACCAGATGTCTGTTATTTACTGAGAAATAGTCTGTGTTAAAAACTGTTTTATATTTATTGTTTTAGGGTGAGACACCTCTACACCTGGCAGCAT
>MJUT01064318.1:343941-362754 GCA_002080005.1 Gigantidas platifrons
GACAAACAGGTAATTAAACCCTCAGTAAAACTAAGACAATCAAATATTAAACATTTCAAGTGACGAATGATGAATGTTATCTTAAATGAAGAAAATAGAATATCAGACACGTCGCTAAGCATCTTGTTTTAATCGTGTGATTGAACTGAATCAGAAAATGTTAATTTTAAAAAGATTTGTTAAAAAAATGATTTTCTATGTGATGATAACAACTGAATTGTTTATACATTACTTTTGTAATATAAAATTGTGTTGTTTGTGAAGATTTGATGACAAAATGTGCTATTTACTGAAAAAAATGTTGTACTTAAATATTGTTTTAACTGTATTGTTTTAGGAGATGACACCTCTACACCTGGCAGCAGGGAAGGGCCACAAAGATGTGACAGATGTGTTACTGGAGGCAGGGGCCTCACTGTCCACAGTAGACACACAGGTAATTAAACCCTTAGTAAAACTAAGACAATCAAATATTAAACCCTTCAAGTGATGAATGAGGAATGGCACCTAAAATGAAGAAAATAGAATATCAGACACGTCGTGTAAGATCTTGTTTTAATCGTGTGATTGAACTGAATTAGAAAATGTTAATCTTAAAAAGATTTGTTACAAAAGTGTTTTTTTATGTGATGGTGACAACTGAATTACTTATAAATTACTTTTGTAATATAAAGTTGTTTTGTTTGTAAATATTTGATGACAAAATGTGTTATTTATTGAAAAATTGGTTGTGCTTAAATATTGTTTTAACTTTATTGTTTTAGGACAGGACACCTCTACACCTGGCAGCATGGATGGGCCACAAAGATGTGACAGAGGTGTTACTGGAGGCAGGGGCCTCACTGTCCACAGTGGACAAACAGGTAATTAAACCCTCAGTAAAACTAAGACAATCAAATATTAAACATTTCAAGTGACGAATGATGAATGTTATCTTAAATGAAGAAAATAGAATATCAGACACGTCGCTAAGCATCTTGTTTTAATCGTGTGATTGAACTGAATCAGAAAATGTTAATTTTAAAAAGATTTGTTAAAAAAATGATTTTCTATGTGATGATAACAACTGAATTGTTTATACATTACTTTTGTAATATAAAATTGTGTTGTTTGTGAAGATTTGATGACAAAATGTGCTATTTACTGAAACAAATTTTGTACTTAAATATTGTTTTAACTGTATTGTTTTAGGAGATGACACCTCTACACCTGGCAGCAGGGAAGGGCCACAAAGATGTGACAGATGTGTTACTGGAGGCAGGGGCCTCACTGTCCACAGTGGCCACACAGGTAATTAAACCCTTAGTAAAACTAAGACAATCAAATATTAAACCCTTCAAGTGATGAATGAGGAATGGCACCTAAAATGAAGAAAATAGAATATCAGACACGTCGTGTAAGATCTTGTTTTAATCGTGTGATTGAACTGAATTAGAAAATGTTAATCTTAAAAAGATTTGTTACAAAAGTGTTTTTTTATGTGATGGTGACAACTGAATTACTTATAAATTACTTTTGTAATATAAAGTTGTTTTGTTTGTAAATATTTGATGACAAAATGTGTTATTTATTGAAAAATTGGTTGTGCTTAAATATTGTTTTAACTTTATTGTTTTAGGACAGGACACCTCTACACCTGGCAGCATTGGGGGGCCACAAAGATGTGACAGAGGTGTTACTGGAGGCAGGGGCCTCACTGTCCACAGTGGATAAACAGGTAAATAAACCCCCAGTAAAACTAAGACAATCAAATATTAAACCCTTCAAGTGATGAATGAAGAATAGCATATAAAATGAAGAAAATAGAATATCAGACACGTCGTGTAGTATCTTGTTTTAATCGTGTGATTGAACTAAATCAGAAAATATTAATTTTAAAAAGATTTGTTTCAAAAAGTGTTTTTTTATATGATGATAACAACTGAATTGTTTATACATTACTTTTGTAATAAAAAATTGTGTTGTTTGTGAAGATTTGATGACAAAATGTGCTAATTATTGAAAAATTAGTTGTGCTTAAATATTGTTTTAACTTTATTGTTTTAGGACAGGACACCTCTACACCAGGCAGCATGGATGGGCCACAAAGATGTGACAGAGGTGTTACTGAAGGCAGGGGCCTCATTGTCTGCAGTGGACAAACAGGTTATTAAACCTTCACTAAAACTAAGACAATCAAATATTAAACTCTTCAAATGACGAAAGAGGAATGGCATCTAAAATGAAGAAAATTGAATATCAGACACGTCGTGTAGCATCTTGTTTTAATCGTGTGATTGAACTGAATTAGAAAATGTTAATTTTAAAAAGATTTGTTAAAAAATTATGTTTTATGTGATGATGACAACTGAATTGTGTATGCATTACTTTTGTAATATAAAGTTGTGTTGTTTGTGAAGATTTGATGACCAAATGACTGTTATTTACTGAGAAATTGTCTGTGTTAAAAATTGTTTTATATTTATTGTTTTAGGGAGAGACACCTCTACACCTGACAGCATGGAAGGGCCACAAAGATGTGATAGGTGTGTTACTTGAGGCAGGAGCCTCACTGACCGCAGTGGACGATAAGGTAAATAAACCCTCAGTAAATCTAAGACAATACAATATTAAACATTTCAAGAGACGAATGATGAATGTCATCTAAAATGAAGGAAATAGAATATCAGACACTTCGTGTAGGATCTTGTTTTAATCGTATGAATGAACTGAATCAGAAAATATTAATTTTAAAAAGATTTCTTTAAAAATGATTTTTTATGTGATGAAAACAACTGAATTGTTTATAGATTACTTTTGTAATATAAAGTTTGTGAAGATTTGATAACAAAATGTCTGTTATTTACCGAGAAATTTTCTGTGTTAAAATACTGTTTTATATTTATTGTTTTAGGGTGAGACACCTCTACACATGGCAGCAAGCAAGGGCCACAAAAATGTGATAGAGGTGTTACTGGAGACAGGGGCCTCACTGTCCATAGTGGACAAACATGTAATTAAACCCTCAGTAAAACTAAGACAATCAAATATTAAACACTTCAAGTGACGAATGAGGAAATGCATCTAAAATGAAGAAATTAGAATATTAGACACGTCGTGTAGGATCTTGTATTAATCTTGTGATTGAACTGGGTCAGAAAATGTTATTTTTAAAAAGATTTGTTAAAAAATTATTTTTTATGTGATGATGATAACTGAATTGTTTACAAATTACTTTTGTAATATAAAGTTGTGTTGTTTGTGAAGACTGGATGACAACATGTCTGTTATTTACTGAAAAAAATTGTTTTTGTTATTTACTGAAAAAATTGTTTGTGCTTAAATATTGGAATTAAGCTGAACATAGATGTTTCTTTAATAGTCCTTAACATTTTAGTTGATTCATTACTAAGGACAATTATGCTTTTTGGGCACAGTTTTTCAAACGTGTCGTTAAAGTTAACGATGATTAAGGTTAGCAAGTCACTAAAATCTAACAATGTGATTAGTGAATGATCTCATTAAATTGTATTGTTAAAAGAAATTAACGTCAAAATTAACTAACGCTGTGCTAAAAACAACAATGATACCAAAGCCAAATGGGCAGATCGATTAAGTTTACTGTTGTAATGGTTATCTTTATAAGTGAACGAAATACAAGCATGGAATATTCCTGTCGTGGTTCTTTACAAGGTGTGTGCGGTTTTTTTATCGGAACTCAAAGGGCATTGCTTTAACAAACATGTAACAACCTATGGGAAAAATCAAACAATAACATTTTCTCTGAAACAATAAATTTAATTAAACCCAAGTTTTGCATGAATATATAATCATGGGATGGTCCTGTTTAATGACATGCGTTTGTGTCAATCGGAAAATAAAGATGGATGCCACAACACAAATTTATAATGGAACCCACTGAGGAAATGTTTTTTTTTTTTTTAATTATTCTTATCTGAAACCACTAATCCATTGCAGTATAATATTTGTGCTTTATAAAATTCCAATTTTTCGGTCGATCAGAGATCCAAAATGACTGCCACAACACGAGTCCACTTCTGAAAATTTTAGTGAGTCTCAACTGAACATCTTGAGTCCATGGCTCATTTAGGTGAGTTGCAAGGATCTCTGTATACGTGGAACATATTTTTATAGGATCGCAAAACAAATGTTGTGGTCATTTAATGTTATATTATTATCGTCCATCTGTAAAATGAAAATTTCTGTGTGACTGTTGTCCTAGTTGACGGAAATTTAAACATAATAAACGTAGGTATTGATTTGGGATATTGTAACTTGATCCATTTCAACAAGAAGCCCTAAGGAGGAAACGAGATGTTCACTCAGTTATTTGTACATAGAGAGTTTTTTTTTCATAATATTTTTTTTAAGGAAGTCCGTCGGAAAACCACTTTCAGAAAATATACAGTGTTATTAACAAACTATTACAATTTTTTACATAAAGGGTGTACAGAAAGGGGTTATCTCAATATTTTAGCTACAAAAATTAATCCAATTTTAATACAGCTTTCTTTGCAAAATGAACAACTTAATGGATAATTTTGGTATTTTACTTCTAAAAGGGGGGGGGGGCAATATATAATTTTTGTTCTTCCAATTTTGATGGCTTTTAGCTCACCTCGCCAAAGGCAACGTGAGCGTTTGCCATCATTTGGCATCTGTTATCTGTTAACTTTTTTCATTTTAATCTTGTCCTCTGAAACCCCTCAGCCAAATAATCCGAAACTTATTGTATTTACAGGGACGCACTCCATATGACCTGGCAAACAGAGACATTAAGAAACTGATACAAGTAAGCTGCATTGTATTTCTCAGACTTTCCCATTTTAATCACTTGGCGTTTGTTGTTCGGCGTCTGTCCCTCCGTAAATTTGTTTGAATAATTTTCTCTTCTGAAATAACTGCTAATTTGAACCAAACCTGGCGTGAGGTGTCCTTAGAGTATATTTGATGTAATTTCAAAATTATATCTGCATATCTGACTAACCAACCAACATGTCCGCTGCTACAAGTAGACCATATCAGTAAAATACACATACAGAGAATACCAAGCCACAATTTTCAACTAAATGAGATTATTTGTTACCAATAATTCAATTTGAATGAGAGGTATAACATGTTTAAGGTTTGTCTGAAGCATAATGTGCTTTGTTGAGTTTTGTCCAAAATTTACAAATTATGCTGTTTTTGGAAGAAAACTACTTTGGAAAACATCTCCTGAAACCACAGAGGAAATTTAATTTGAACTAGGATAAAGTAGCTCTTTGGGGATTTCTGTTTAAAATTATATCGGACATCCCTGACCTTCATCCACAATGGCGGCCATTATTAATTTATGCTGATAGGGATAACAGGTATATATTTATATATATCACAGCTAAATCTGCTCACAACCCACTGCAACAACAATAATAAAAAATGGAAATACAAGTTTGTATGAGAGAAATCTTCATTTTGAAAAAAAAACTTGTTGAAGCTAGTTCAAAACAATATTTCCACGGTCTGTCGGCTTAAAGCCTAAGGTCTAAATTATGCTTAAACTGCAATGGTAATAAGCACAGTATTCTCAACAACCAGAAAGGGAAATGTCTTTGTATTTGATATGAAGTTTCCTTCTGAAATAGTTGTTCAACCTTATGCAAGACAAGAGTATATTGGGTCCAAATGTCGGTGATTATCTGCATTTCATCTATCGAAATGAGCTTGAAGAAAAGGATACAACTGATACTAAAAAGTCTGCTTCTGACTTTGTAATTCACATTGAAATCGACAGCAGAGGAAGATTAAAAACAAAACTCTACGTCAAATGTGATTACTTCACCTTTCCAATAGTCAACTTCCCTTTCCTCAGTAGCAATATTCCAGCATCACCAACGTATGGAGTTTACATTTCACAACTCGTACGTTGCTCTTAGGTTTGTGCCCAGAACAATGATTTTCTGGACAGAGCTAAATGAACCAAAACGTGATAGGAAGAATCTATGGAAGGTCCTCTATAAAGATTGCTCATTTCGCCCTGAACCATCAACAAACATGACCGCCATATGCAATTCTTGTTTCTGTTGATCGATTAAAAATCTTCCTCTCTGAAACCGCTTAGCAAAATCAACCAGAACTTTGTAGGAAGCATCTATGGAAGGTTATCAATGACGTTTGTTCATTTCATCCTGATCTGTTTACAAATATGGCAACCAATAAGGCAATGTTTGTTTCTTGTTGGTCAAATTAAAAAAAAATCTTCTTCTCTAAAACCGCTTGGCCAAATGAACCTAAACTCGGTTTGAAGGATCTATGGAAGGTCATCAATAGAGCTTGCTATTTTATACTAATTTTATTTGTTCCCAACAGATTGGTGTCCTGTATATTCTGGCTTCCTATGAAGAGCATTCATTTCCTTATATGTTCATGACTAATTGATATTAAAATGATTAAAATGTCAGTTATTTTTTTTGTTTTTATCCTAATAATAGTTATCTTTGACCAACAGTGTCTACCTAGCTAGTAGTCAGTTAAATCTGAGCATCCAGTGAACCCGTTATTCTACTGTCCATGTTTATGTTGATTGTTCTCATTCATTTTTGTGAACTTCTTAAGTGGACACGTTTATTTATAAATGCATTGCTCACTGGAGACCAATTTATCAAGAGGGATGATATTGATCTCATTAATCAGTTGAACCCCTTCTTTTTTGTTTCTGTTCCAAACCAGGACATGGATTTCAAACATCAGATGTCATGTTTATTTTTATGTGTACTTAACCTGAAAGGTGATTGTTCACATTGTTGATATTGGTGGAATTGTTGACCAACGCTGTTTCTTTTCATAATTTTCATAGTTTTCTTTATATTGGCCATTGCAGGATTGTCACGAAAGAAGAACTGGTGAGTTGAATTTATAATTTTATATATCTCTGTAGATAGATATGTATCAGTAGATATATATATATATATATTGACCACAATCCAAATGGGAAAGAGAATCAAAGACAAAAAAGAGAGAGTTTTTGGATCCGCGAGTTACGAACATTACATCCGGAGGGCATAAACAAAAAGTCCTAAATCTTTTGTTTTTTAACTTTTTAACCAGA
Source organism: Gigantidas platifrons (assembly GCA_002080005.1). Classification (NCBI taxonomy): domain Eukaryota; kingdom Metazoa; phylum Mollusca; class Bivalvia; order Mytilida; family Modiolidae; genus Gigantidas; species Gigantidas platifrons. Next base: position 351,029 of record MJUT01064318.1, read on the forward strand.
GCGTGGTCCTTAGTTAGTAAACTTCATCATTAGATTTTCTCATTGTTTTCATATTGTTTATAAATTAGTGTACATACACATTTGAATAATATAAAGTTCAAGATTATGATTTTTACGTCAGGATAGCTGATGGTCACGTGACAATCTGATCATCCTCAGATTAGATTACAGACGCTGATAAGGCTTGTCGGTCAAGCGAAATATCCGCCAACTTGATTATAATTATAGTCTTTTTGTAGACTTATTGTTATTTTTGTTATATTTTAACACATTTTGTCATGTTGTTGTGATGCATTTTAGACGTATAAATATATGTAATCTGATCTGAGGATATATATATATATATATATATAAACATCTGAAAAAGTAGCCAACGTATGAACCTACGGGATGTCGGATCGGAAACAAGTGTTAACGATTCTGTGCAAACAAACAATAATAATAATAAAAAAAGTCTAAAATGTAGCACAACAACATAAAAAAGATGTTAAAATATAACAAAAATAACTACAAGGCTACAAAAAGACTATAATTAGAGTCAAATTGATGGATATTTCGCTTGATCGACAAGCTTCATCAGCGTCTGAAATCTTATTTGAAAAATTGTCACGTGACCATCAGTTATCGTGACGTAAAAATCATAATCTTGAAATTTATACTTAATATTATTCAAATATATATGTACACTAATTTATAAAGAATATGAAAACAATGAGAAAATGTAGTGATGAAATTTACCAACTAGCTAATGACCAGGCACTGGTTAAAAGTTAAAAAACAACAAAAATTTAGGCCTTTTTGTTTATGCCCTCCGGATGTAATGTTTGTAACTCGCGGATCCAAACCCTCTCTCTTTTTTGTCTTTGATTTTCTCTCCAACTTGGATTGTTGTCAATGATATAAATTTTGGATCTACTAAAGTCATCCAATGAGTGTCCCGGCGACACGAAGTGTTGACTCACGGACAAGAGCTTCTTTTTCGCAAGGTTACTTCTGTGCCCATTCATTCTTTTGTTGAATGGTTGGACACCTTCTCCTACGTATTGCGACCCGCAGACGTGACAGTCAAGGAGGTAAACTACATTAGGTGTTTTGCAATTGACATTGCAAAAGATCTTATACTCCTTTCCTGTCGTCTTGCTATGGAACACTTGTGCGTGTTGCAATTGGAGACAGCACTTGCAACGCATGTCACTACATGGTTTACACTGGCCGACCGTCGATGAAGTTCTAGATACTGCAGCTATGACCAGTGTATCATTGATGCTTTTAGGTCACCGGAACGCTACAACGGGTAGTTCAGGCAACAACTTGGTCAGCGTTTCACTTTTTCCAATTTCTTTCCAATGATGACGGACGATACATGAAATTTTCTCTAAAAAAGGACAAAAGGAACTCGGTTATTGATCTTTTTTTCTTTGTACTCCATGAGGTAATTTCTGTTAGTTTCACTGGCCTTTGAAAACCCACTCTCTATAACTCTGTCATTATATCCCCGTATCTTCAAATGATGGCGTAAATCTCCTAGTCTGTGCATGGTGGTTTCAACAGTGGAGCATATTCGTTTTACCCTAATGGCTTGGCTGAATGGGATACTTTTAAAACAGTGCTTAGGATGTCAACTACCGGGTGAAAGGTATTGATGTTTGTCTGTGGGTTTAGAGTATAAATCAGTTGTCACGTTGCCCTCCTTGACCGTGGTGGTAGCATCAAGGAAGGATATTTTGGTTTTCGATACTTCGTGTGTGAATTTTATAGACGATGGATACTGTTGGCATGTTCGAAAAAAATCATCAAGCTCTTTATCAGTATGTGTCCACTTCATGTCAACATCATCTATAAACCGGAACCATGAAAGAGGTTGCTTAAGTAACGAGAGGAGTAATCGTTCTTCTAGGCCCCCCATAAAAATGTTGGCATAGGAGGGTGCCATTTTGGTTCCCATAGCTGTCCCATTTATTTGAAGATAGTGTTATCCGTCAAAAGTAAAATTGCTGTTTTTAAGAACCAGTGTAAGCATCTCCACTAAACATTCTGTCGGAGGTTATTGAACTGTTCGTTGTTCCCATATTTTTCTGCATGTGGCAATTCCGTCGTCATGGGGAATGTTCGCGTAGAGGGAAGTTACATCCAGGGTCACAAGCGTGGTATTTTCTGCAATTGTTAAATTTTCCATTTTTATCAAGTAGTTGGTAGTATTTTGATGTGTGATGGAAGGTTTTCAACGAACGGCCGAAGGTGAAAATCAATAAATTCCGATATGTTTTCAGTTGGGTGACCATTGGCTGACACAATCGGTCTCCCCGGGTTGTTTTCCTTGTGAATTTTAGGTAGCAGATAGAAACGGCCTGGCCTGGGATCTTCTGGAGTAAGGTACTCCATGGTCTTATCGTCTATGTGGCCACGAACATGTATAGCCTCTATGGCTCTCTTGATCTTCTGCGCAAACTCCAGTGTAGGGTCAGAATCTAATTTTTCGTAGAGTCGACAGTCGGACAGTTGTCTTTCTGCTTCTTGTAAATATGTCGTTTTATCCATGACTACTACTGCACTCCCTTTATCTGCTGGTTTGATAATAATATCATCTCTTTCCTGTAAATCCCTAAGGGCTGATCTTTCTGCCTGTATTAAGTTGTCAGTCTTTGGGACATGCACGTCAACATTGTGTTTGATATCTGACCTAATTAGGTCAATGACCGATTCTAGCCTGGTATTTTCCTAGGTTTTGGGATTCAATTACTTGTTTTGACAAATCTAGGAATATCATTGACATCCTTTACGTCCGATTCGTCTGTTGATAGGTCTTCACTTGTTTCTTTCTTTGAATGAAAATATTCTTTAATTCTAAGGCGTCTTGCAAATTGATCCAGGTCTTCATCGAGTTCACGAACATTTATTTTAAGAGGATTTGGACAAAAATTAAAACCCTTAGAAAGCAACGATGATTCGGCTGAATTTAGGGGTTTACTGGAAAAATTGACAACCATGTTATATTTTGTATTCTCTGCTTTCGTTTTCCTTCTGAAAAGTCGTGTACACGTCTTCCTCACCACTGTGTCCTCGGTGGAATCAATTGGAATTTTGGGTTTGAGTCCATCCCTTTTAAACTTTGTGTCTCGTTTCTTCGAAAATTTGGTGTCTTCTAATTTTGGAATTTCATCTAGACGACGGCATATGTGTGTGAAATCGTCTCTCGAGAGATTTTCTTCACTGGTTTTGAGCAAATCGAAAATATTTTTTCGAGATCTTTCTTTTGGTATGAGGCATCGTCCAAAAGGAGTTTCGAAAGTCGCGTTGAACATTCAAATAAAATAGTATCCCAGCGTCGGTAAAAGTTGTTAGTTTTGAGTTTGTGGCGTTACTTTGATTTTCAATCCTTTTGGTACTTTGTTCACCGAAATGTAGCAACAGAGATTTTGTATATGATGGTCAATTTTAATTAGATTTTGTTTGATATTTCTTAGATCTTTGAAATAAAAGTTGTAATCCATGAATATAGGTATATACGGATTGTATGCGAAAAATAGTTAGTTTTGATACCAGGAGTTTGTGGCGTTACATTTTGGTACTTTGTTCACCGAAAAGTAGCATCAAATATTTTTTTTTTTATCAATATGGTACTTTGTTCTCCGAAAAGTGGCGTCAAATATATTTTATATGATGGTCAATTTTAATTAGATTTGAATTAGATTTTGTTTGACATTTTTTAGATATATATATATATATACATATTTCAAATTATGAAGGTCCGAGGTCCGTAACAATTTTCTATTGACTTCATACTTTACATCGAGTGCTAGCTGTGCCCAGAGATCCCAGTTTGGAATGACCCTACCTTTACTAAGTTTATACTGGGGCACATAAGGTAAAAAATTAAAGCAAATTAAGCTGCATGCTTTAAACATTGTGAAAGTAGAACTATTTTTTTTGCAGGCGAAACCCCCGTTGTTTTTATTTCCTTTCGGAAAACAAACATAGAAACTTTAATTGATGTCAATGTGAACCATGCCACATTTGTTCTAGTGAAATATATTCCTGTTTGAACAAATGCTCTATGCAATTAGATTCTGGCAGAAGTAATTTCATACAAATTTGTGCGGTCAAGTTTGGATTCAACGGTAACCGTTATGAAAAGGAAAAATTATCTGTGTACGAAAAATGACTGCTTAATCAAGTTCGGTAGATCCATATTGTCAGGTGCGGTCAGTACTGATACATTTATTACTATTACCGATTCCAAAGTGATTAATTGGTAAAAATGGTGATCACTTTATAATGCTATGGTGTTTTCTTTACAGTTAAATTGTTAAACATTCAATCATGTTTTGTTGGCAAGGTGAGTCTTTGCCATCACTTGGCGTCCGTCGTCTGTCATCCGTTATCTTAACTTTGCACATTTGAATATTCTCCTCGGAAACCGCTTTGCCAAATGAGGTAAAACTTGGTAGGAAGCCTCTATGGATTATTCTCTATCAAGATTGTTCAATTCGTCCCAATCCGTTGACAAGCATGAACAACATAGGCAATTCTTGTTTCTGGTTGGTAAATTTCTAAAAATCTTCTTATCTGCAACCGCTGGCCAAATGAACGAAACTTGGTGTGAAGCTGCTATAGAAGATCGTCTATAAAGATTGCTCATTTTGTCCCGAACCATTAACACACATGGCCACCATAGACAATTGTTGTTTCTGGTTGATCAGTTTCTAAAAATCGTCTCTGAAATCAATTGGCCAAATGATCCAAAGCTTAATATGAAGTATCTATGGAAGATCCTCTATAAAGATTGCTCATTTCGTTGCGATCCGTTAACACACATGACCAATATAGGCAATTCTTGTTTCTGGTTGGTCGATTTATCAAAATGTCTTTTCTGAAACTATTTGGCCAAATAAAGCAAACATTTGCAGTAAGCATCCATGGAAGGTCCTCTACAAGATTTCCTCATTTCATCCCGATTGAATAAAAACATGGGTAATTCGTGTTTCTGATTGTCTGAATTAAAAAAAAAATCTTCTGAAACCTGTAGGCACAATGAATTGTTACTTTGTAGGAATGATGTATGCTGTATTTTGTGTCGATGATAAAACTAATATGGCCTCCATAGGCAGTTCTTGTCTATCATTGTCCAATTTAAAAAATCTTCTGTAAAACATTTGGTCAAATTAATTGAAATTTGAGAGGAAGCACATATGGAATGTTCTCTATTACGTTTTGTGAAAACAAAATGACAGGTGAGCGACACAGACTCAACCCACTGAACATCAAGTATAAGTAGTACAATCGTGTATTGAGAACACCACCTCAAACGTTAAATAATGATAATTTTTTTGTCGTGAATGAAACTTGACCGTTAAACTTTAGTAATGTGATATTATTGAATAAGCTTGTATTGATCTCTGACTGCATTAGTGAAGCAAAGTCAAGTAAAGTTGAGTTTAAATAACCCATCAATCAAGTAGGGAGGGGCTTAAACTCACTGTTTATAGCATGTCCCTGACAATTCAAGTTGACCGTTAAGGCAAGTTTATCATTAATCCCTTTATACAGGGACCATCATCATTTCACGAAGAGGCGAGAGTTTGGCCCATCAAACTATTTTAAGCCTGCAACTTTTTATTGAAGTGCCTGTACCCATCCAGTAAATTGAACACTGATATCAAGTGTGTTAGGGTATCGAGTTTGCCTCTTTGTATCATTTTTCAATTATATCTTGGAACTGTTTCGATAGTGTCGTGCTTTTTGCTTTCCATTGTATTGGAATAATTGGAGTTATGACACTTTGCCAAGAAATCAACAGCTGTGTTCACAAATATACCTAATATATTTTAGGAATACCAATGGAGGCGAAACAACTCGACAAAAAGGCTGCAGCTGTGTTCGCCAATCTAATAAAAGAAGAAACCTACCATCAGTTTGAAGCACGTGCTATGTTACTGGGGGAAAAGGGGACGGGTAAAACAACTGTAGCTAGATTTCTTGTGGGAAAAGCGCCTACGAAAGTCAGAAAATATACTGAAGGCATAGACCTTTATACTGCTCTGGCATTTATTGACCGAGAGACAGATGAATGGCTGAATGGTAAACAAGGTTAGTACTTGTTGATTGTTACTTTGCAACGGTTTATTTACTAATAACCCAAATAGAAGACAGTGTAAAAAATGTGTCGAAAAATATTAAGTAAAAATATACTTGAATGGAGAAAAATGGAAATAGGGGTATAAAGACCCAACTGTATTTAACATGAATTATCCCTGTTAAACGAGATTAAATCTCGTACAGACCTCAGGTTCTACAGCGCATGAAACACCCTTGTGTTTAAAGAGTAAGGCATATATACTGCAGAAGGAAAGATGTTTTTAATCCTTTCCATGACATACTGAGTAATGGGGATTCTGTTGTGAATGACATGCATCATCATTGTGTTATACAGAATCACATATACACAAAGAAAGACCAAGTGGTTTAGGAGGTCTAATGGCATAAACGTCCAAACGGACATTAATCATTGTGATATATAGATTCAAGTTTTCCTTAGAGGGATAATTTATCTCAGCTTCAGGTTCTATAGTTTCAAGGTCATTGGGTTTTAAGGTTTAATGTAGCCTGCAATAGGGGTACCATAAGAATCAGGAATAAACATTGTATCTTGCATGGCAACTGGTCCTATTCGGAGCACTGTGAAATAAAAATTATATTTTAGCCAACGAATGGTCCTTGAAAATAAACATTTGAGATAGGTTTAATAAATCAAATGAGCTAAAAAAACACAACCATACATTTCTGTAACCAGACGAACAACACCTGAAATATAGAAGAATATGATTTAAAAATATTTGAAATAACGCTTTCATAGATATTAACAGCAGAGAATATCGGAGGCATAACTGGTTCATTTTCTTTCATATTTTTAGTTGGATTTATTTTAATTTGTGTGTTTTTCTCAACATTATATGTAATAGGTGTGGCATATTCCTGTCAGAATTGTTAAAACATATAACCAACCAGTGTCTATTTTTCTTTTCCATGCAGATTTTATATTGGATGATGTCATAGTTAGTAGATCTCTGAGGCAAAATATGAATCCAATTAATCCAGAGGTGTCTGACACTCCTGTCGCCGGACTCTTAAGTAATCTCACAGAATCTTCTCTGCATGCATCAGAAAACATAGACGTGTATGTCCCTCCTACTGCTGCCGGGATCTTTAGTCAACTGCAGCAAGCATCACTGAGTGAACCAGAAAACAAAGCGGTGTCTACCCCTACCGCTTCCGGGTCCTTAAGTAAACTGCAACAATCATCACTGCATGAACCAGAAAGCAAAGACATGCATGAACCTATTGTTGCTAGGACCTTTAGTGAACTGCAGCAACCATTACTGAATGAGCAAGAACACAAAGAAGTGTCTGTCCCTACTGCTGTCAGAGCTTTAAGTAAGCTGAAACAATCATCGCTGAATGAACCAGAAAACAAAGAGATGTATCGCCCTACTGCTGCCGGGGCAATTAGCAAACTGGAACAATCAGCACTGTATGATCCAGAAAACAAAGAGGCGTTTGTCCCTACTGCTGCCATGGCCTGTAGTAGACTGCAACAATCATCACTGAATGAACCAGAAAACAAAGATGTGTCTGTTCTTACTGCTTTCGGGACATTGAATAAACTGGAGCAACCACCACAGCATGAACCAGAAAATAAAGAGGTGAATGTCCCTACTGGTGCCGGTAACTTTAGTAAACTGCAACAATTATCACTGCATGAACCAGAAAAGAAAGATTTGTCTGTCTCTACTGCTACCGGGGCCTTACGTAAACAGCATGAATCATCACTGTATAAACCAGAAAACAAAGACGTGTCTGTCCCTTCAGCTGCCAGGTCCTTTAGTAAACTGCAACAATCATCACTACATGAACCAAAAAACAAAGATGAATCTGTCTCTATTGCTGCTGGGGCCTTAAGGAAACTAGAAAAATCATCACTGAATGAACCAGAAAACAAAGAGGTGTCTGTCCCTACTGCTGCTGGGGCCTTAAGTAAACTGGAACAATCATCACTGTATGATCAAGAAAACAAAGAGATGTCTGTCCCTGCTGCTGCCAGGGTCGTCTTACGTAAAATGGGCCAATTGTCACTGCATAATACAGAAAGCAAAGAGGTGTCTGTCACCACCGATGTCGGGACCGACTGTAGACTGCAACAACCATCGCTGCATGATCCAGAAAGCAAAGAGGTGTCTGTCCCTACTGCTTCCAGGGCTTTAAGTGAACTGGAACAATCATCACTGTATGGTCCAGAAAACAAAGAGATACACGTACCTAGTGCTGAAACGGTTGTTAGAAATCCAGACATAATTGAATTTGTTAAGTCGTTCTTTCGAGTAAGAAAGGATGTAAATGAGATCAAAATATCAGTATCACAGGAACAATTCTTGAAAAAGTCATGGAAAGTCAGCAAGAACAAATTACACCAGAGAAAAATAGCTCCAGTAATGATTTGGGATTTTGGTGGACAAGATGTGTTCTACAGTACCCATCANACGTTTCTTACGTACAGAGCAATATACATGCTAGTCTTGGATGGTAGTAGGACCCTAGATGAACTGTGTACCTTCGAACAGTACCTTCCAGGAAAGGGTCAAGCTAAATCACAAAGAGGTAATAGTTTTTTTTATACATATGATGTTTAATTATTCTAACAGGACACGAAATATTACCAGTATATAAATATTATACAGCATAACATTTATTTATTTGAACAGGCTTTAAAATATCTATAAACGTGCGTCAATGTGGCAAGGTGTTCAGGACTGTTTCGTATCGTGTGCAAGTTATTTATGTTTACAATAAACGTATAACGTTGTTATTCTGTAATGTCGAAAAGAACTTCCAAATTATATTACAGAGAGCAGAAATAAACACCATTTTAAGCTTTTTCAAGTGTGTTTTCTTTCACATTCGTGTTTAGACTGTTCCCTTTTCTTACCATATACTCTACATGAATCAGGTACCAGGAAAGTTGTATAAGGTACTATTCTAGAATGACACTGAGTACCCAAAATCACACGATTACATGATAAAATTAGATTTTACTTTAAATACAAATTTACTATCTCCTTGATACATGATATTACTGACCATGACCACAAAAAACACAGAAAAGAAAGCTTAAACAGTGATGTTCAGCAATTCCATCCATATCAACAAAACGAACGATCACCTCTCATCTGAAATCTTATTATGAATGGGGACGTTGGGGTTGTGAACGTATTGTAGTGGCATTTACAACTATCTATGCCATCAATGCCTATCACCACTAAATATGTGAGTTGGAATCCCACTCATGGTGAGGTGTAATCGATACAACATTATCTGATAAAGATTGTCAGTGGTTTGCGGCAGGTTGGTGGTTTTCTCCGTGTATTCCGGTTTCCTTCACCGCCACGATGTAGCTCAAGTATTGTTGAAAGTGGCGTTAAACACCATAACGTTAACTCTCCGTATATGGACAATCAATATACAATTGTATGTCCTTCATCAAAATTTAATATTCAAAATTATCAAATTGAGAAGGAGTTACATTAAAAAACCTGATGACTAATATACATACATTTGATACAATACACGTGATCCACGAAGTTTGATATACCATTGATAATAATGAATCATCAGTACATATTAAAGACATTATAACTTCAAGGAGAGATACAGACTCTAAAGTGTCTCCAGTATTCCTTTATCATCCTACTTTTGTTTTCCAGATTATGTCAGATTTTGGATCAATACAATAGTCAGCTACTGCAAAGGTAGTGGAGAAGGATATCCTAAAATCATGGTTATTTTGACACACAAAGATAAAATAGAAGCGGTGAGTTCTGATTTTCGTGATATCCATCAAGTTACAGACCCTGGATCGTATAAGTTTACACTATGCACGAAACGCAAACGAACGAAAAACTCAAACGAAACGAACGGAAAACGAACAAACGCTTCAAACGAACGACACGAAAAACACACGATATACGAAACGAACTCTGGATACACGAAACAAACGCACGATACACGAATCGAACGCACGATCCACGAAGCGAACACACGATACACTAAACGAACGCACGATCCACGAAGCGAACACACGATACACGAAACAAACGAACGATACACGAAACGAAAGCACGATACACGAATAGTATCGTGTTATTATTTGAATGACTTTTGTGCAAATTGATGTGATTGACTTCTGTAATCTTATATTTTATAAGTAAGTTATTTATATAAATGATAAATTAATCGGTAAAGTAATAGGATAATACAATTTATATTAAATAGTTCATATTTTCAATGTGTTTAATAATTATATTTATGATTAAATTTTAAATCTCATATATTTGACTTCCAAATATGACTTTCTATTTACATAATTAAACAAAATTTATATTTATTTAATTATATAATTATACATAATTTATATTTATATAATTATATAATTATGCAGAATTAATATTTATAATTATTCGGATTCTGAATTGACAATTCCAACCAGACATAGGTGTATCAGTTATCTTCTCGGTTAAGCTGGCCAAGAGGCGTGTGGCTTCAAAAGGTCATATAATTGTTAATTAGAATGAAATTTCAAATGTAAGAGTTGACATTTCACACCTGCAGTGCATGTATTTCCCAGGTGAAACTGCCAGAGGCGTTTGTTTACATACATGTAGATGATTTCTTGTTTATTTGTCCTTGAGTAAATTATAGAAAAAAATGCATTTATTAAATATGTTTTTCCCTTATTGTACCAAATTACGGATACATGTAAATAAAGGAAATACATGTTTGTATATGTAAAATTTTGTTTACACTTTAATTAATTTTTTTTCAATAATAGTAAGATTGAAATTGCAGTTATTATTTTAAACTGGAAATCGTAGCGTGGGTTCGTTTCGTGTATCGTGTATCAAAACTGGCGAACGATACACGAAACGAAAGAATAAATTACACGCACGAAACGCAAACGAACGGAAAACGAAAAACGAACGAACGATACACGCAAACGAAACGAACGAAAAACGCAAACGATATGAAATATCTGTTAAGTTAAACGATCCCGGGTCTGTAAGTACAATGTATAAGTCGATGATGGGCGTTGTGTATTGGTAAGTTAGGCAGAACATAATAATAAGGTCTCATGAGTAAATTAAAGACAGTGTGTTGATAAGTTAGTCTGAACATGAGAATAAGGTCCAAGGAGTAAGCTACTGGATGTGTGTGTGTAAGTTAGTCTGTATATGAAGATAAGGTCTGGGGAGTAGGTTACAGGCAGTGAGTGTTGATAATTTAGTCTGAACATAAGGATAATGTCTGATGAGTAAGTTGCAAGCAGTATATTGTGTAAGCTAGTCTGAACATGATGATAAGGTCTGGGGAGTAAGTGACAAGCAGTGTGTGTGTACGTTAATCTGAACATGAAGATAAGGTCTGAGGAGTAAGCTACAGGCAGTGTGTGTGTAAGTTAATCTGAACATGAAGATAAGGTCCAGGAGTAAGTTACAGGCAGTGTGTGTGTAAGCTATTCTGAACATGATGATAAGGTCTGAGTAGTAAGTTACAGGCAGTGTGTATGTAAGCCAGTCTGAACATGATGAGAAGGTCCAGGAGTAAGTTACGGGCAGTGTGTGTGTGTAAATTAATCTGATAATGATAATATGGTACATGTAGTAAGTTATTGGTCGTGT
>MJUT01064318.1:374343-405392 GCA_002080005.1 Gigantidas platifrons
AAAAAAAAAAATTAAAACACATTCTATGGATTTTTATATTTTTAATAGTTTTCCTAATATTCACCGGGATTAGCTGGTTTTCATTTCATTTTTATTTTTAAATAATCCCATGAAGCATTAATGCCCAGTCTGTCCATAACGTCATCCAAAATAGAGAAATTTAGTGCATCATTCTAAATTAGAATCACAGAAGTCTTGTTCTTTTTCAATATACGGATTCTGATAACCCCTTTGGTATCTTCAAACATAAGACATAATAAAATATCTATAGACTGTGTAGCAAATCATTTTGTCACATACACGGACGAACAATACCATTAATAGACAACGCTGCTAATTATATTAGGGTGTTAATATGTATACAGCAAGAGAGGTTACGAATGTACATGGTGTAAGTACATTAATCAGAAGACACCAGTAGAAATCAGAGTTTAACGAATAATACTTTTTCTTCTCTAATCAAGTAATATAAGCTGCTACAAATTAATAAGAAAAGTACAAAAGGGTGTCTTGTCCGTAGACAACACAAATGTCATTTAGATACATGTTGTGGCAGATAAATGTTGAAAATAAATTGAAAAAGCAAAATAAGATATCACACTGTCGGAACAGCTCCAAAATCCAATAGAACATTCATAGAAAGAGGCAAAATCGAATTACATTTTGTTTTCTCCGCTTGCATGACTTCCTCTTCCTTCTGCTGAAAACGTTCTAGGGCAATAGGATACTCGTGGGTGAATAGATTTTCATATATCCTGTACCCACATGCTATAAATGTTTTATTATACCGAATGAAACCAAGAAAACACATCTATATGTAAAATACTACTGGTTAACATATTCTAAGTCCATTGGAACGTTGTCTGGGATATTTAAAAACCACATTGCAACGGTTGCCTGCAAATGATGCGTTCCGAATGCCTCTGACGTTTTCCTGTCAAAGAACGATAACTCTGGCGAGGCTTCCGAAGTGATGGAATAAGATTTGTATTTCACGGAATATGATTTTTGTTCTGTGTGATCACGTGTTCTGATTTCTAACCATTGTCCAATCAAGTTAATCTATTTATGGTAATTAATATATGAGGTATAATAATTTAATTTATTATCCTTAACAAATATGGTGAATCTTAACAATTAATAGGTGTTAGCAAACTAGAACAGTAAACTTTATCACAATTGCTTTACACTTCAAATCACCATTGTGTGGAAGAGTCAATTTTGACAGTTTTGTAAATAATTTAATTTTTAGGAATTTTAATCTTTACTATGTTCATAAAATATATTTTTGTAAATAAAATATTTTCATATAATTACTTTGATAACTTTTTCATTTAATTATAATATTTAAAACCTCTTAGTAATAAAATTAATAAGGGATACAACTTTGTGTTATGTTTTGTATTCTAATTAGGGTTATGACCTAAGTTCATGAAAGGTAACCCTGATATGTATCTTTTCTTTGCATATTTGATTAGTTAAGGTCAGTTTGACGAGTTATTTCCTTTCATTGGTTATTGTAGTCACCTGCATTTTTGGTGGGAAATTATTTTGTTCTTTGAGGCATTCTATTACTTTTTCATATCTTGAAAGCCAGACATATTGCCAACTGCTATTATATTCTTTGGAATTTTGATGACTATTTGAAACAGCTTGAACTATATTTCTATTTGGCACCACTAACATTCATTAAGGTATTTATACTAAACTTACTAATTGTCTATAAAATAACTTTCTCAGTGAGATTGAGTTGATTGATTGATTGACTGATTTATAAAACATATTAAAATATGATAAACTTATTTTAACATATGAAATGCAATTTAAATGTGATAAGCTTATAAAACATATCAATTCCAATAAAATGTTAAAGGTTAAATGAAATAATATTTGGAACTATTAAATATGAATTTAATATTGAGCATAATACTATTTTACCATTATAATATTAAAAAGGTGAGTTAATAACAATTCTATGTGTAATCTGTGTTTTGTGTAATTGTGCATGTTTTAAGCACAATAGTTATGAACTTAATTTTATATTCAGGTTACCATGATATAACACTGATGAACAGCTAGATACATATATTGTGATCTTGAGATATCCTGAATTCCAAGACCTTTGCACCCCAGTGTGAGGTAAAGATAATTGTTTTTATAGTTTTGCTTATTAATGCTAATTTTGCTTCTTATTATTTTACCTTATTATAATGTTTAGCTTATGCTTATTTTTGCTTAGCTTATGCTTATTTTTGTTATTACTTTGTTTGGTATTATGATGCTTAGTTTATTCTTATTTTTGATATTATTTTGTTTGGTTCATGTGAAGCTATTTGTTTACATGTAATACCACTTGTTTAATGTTTGTAAATGTCCATGAGAACCATGAGTAGATATATATAAATCATTTGTAGAGAATACATATTTTGTTAGAATAATGAAATAGAAACTTGTCCTATTTGTAATATACTTTATTCCACTGTTAGCATACATAAACTATCAAGAGTTATCTTTCTTGATCCATTATTTATAAAATTTACATTGTCATTACAGGGTCTATTTTATATGGAATTATTCCAACTGCAATAAATGCTAGAACTCACTACGTCTGTGTTTTTATTATTCCACTGAGAATTGACCCGACGAGAAATGGCGCCCAACGTGATTGTTGCAGTTTCTGGAAAATTTGGACCCGGGATCATCGCATCATTATTTTAGTGCACTCGACCGAAAAATTCGCAACATCCGGTTTGGATCCACATGTTTCACAGTGAAGTATACTTTTGCAGAAACACTGTATTTATCTGTTCATGTCATTTAAAGGTTTGCATTTATATTTTATGTTCTTTATATGTATGTTGAACTTTGTCAGTAACACGAAATGAAGATATAGTACGTTCTGAGGAAAACAATACTTAGAAATTTTCAACGAAAAAAAAAACAAAAAACAACAACGTTTTTATATGCCAAATTTTTTTGTACGTTAAAAAAGTGACAGAAAATCAGTTTGTACAAACAGATAATTTTAGTTTAACGAATAAATATAGTATAACTAATCGTAGATTTTGAATATCAAAATAAGACCACGAGCGACCGAAGTACGCATAAGGATTAAACGAGTGGGCGGAACTTGTTCCGTCCACGAGTTTAATCCTTAATGCGTATTCGGTCACGAGTGGTCTTATATTGATATTCAAAATCTACGATTAGTTATACTGTTTATTATATAGACTTCCAAAATTTCTTTTATATTATTTTATTTAATTTGTATATTTCATTCCACGCGTATGAATCTACGAGCAATGATAGTGAGTAATCAATATGACTGCACATTAAAATAAGTCAAGTGTTGTCGCTTCGATGAAAAAAATTGGAAATTTAAATGAAGGACGAGTTTCTGAATTTTATTTGAACATGGGCGAATTTGTAAAGTTGTTGTGGAAAAATTTATTGCAATTGTGACTCATGTCAGTCCGATTTATCTGAGGAACCAGGCACGATGTGTTATTATTGTCCTCAAATGAAACGTTCTGAAATCTA
This sequence comes from Gigantidas platifrons, assembly GCA_002080005.1. Classification (NCBI taxonomy): domain Eukaryota; kingdom Metazoa; phylum Mollusca; class Bivalvia; order Mytilida; family Modiolidae; genus Gigantidas; species Gigantidas platifrons. The sequence goes on from MJUT01064318.1 coordinate 377,884, forward strand.
CCTGGCTGGGCTTTAGTTTGAAATACATTTTCATTTGTATTGCCATTGGAATTTGGAACATCTGTTTGGACATCTAGAATATTAAATTCTGGCATTTCTACATTTTCTACAGCTGCCGTATAAATGATCAAACATTATGTTTTTTTTTTAATTTTTTTAATTTTTAGATTGTTCAAAGCAGACGATTTTTCATTGAAAAGGGGTGGTGAAATGAATTAGGAAACTGACAATCTACAATGCACTTTTAACATTGCCGTTGTTTGTTTATATTTAAATATGTTGCGTTATGCTAGTGAAATGATTCGATTTAGAATGAGCAAGTGTTTGATTTTAATGTATAAATAAAATGATTCAATTAAAATAATTTATAAATGTACTAAAACTTTATTTTCATTTGCTTAATTGTTTCAGTTGTACAATCATGTATGTAACACAACAAGGGACGTAACCACTACACTTATAGTTGTCTAAAAGTAGTTCTGGTGGGAAAAAACTGATATTTCACATGTGAAATATCGGAATATATTTCACGGATAAAACTCCATAATTCACACCTATCTATATAATAATATATAGTTATTAGTATTTGTTAGTAAGTACATATAGAAGATAATACAATTTTTTAAGCATGATACATATGACAAGACCGTAGCCTTGAATATATTTACGATCAAATAATAGATGGTCATATTATATTTATCAATGTAGTTTCTAACAAAAATACAGATTTTCGATTATGCATTTTTTGGGGATTAAATCTAATAATAATATTTTGTTTTAAGTATTTTAGGATATAAGAAAAAACAACTTTTGGATAACTACTCAGTTAGAACCAAGAAAATAATAGAAAAAAAGAAGAAAGATAAATAAATAATTGAAAAAAATTAATGTAATGTAATAATAATAATAATAATAAACCTAATCTTTATCAACACTTACTTCGTGTTACATTAGCGTTTATATAACAGATAGAGAAAACCGAAGAGATAATAAAAAATGGACAATCGAGGGAAACTGGCAACATAGGGTACCTAAGGAAAACCAAAAAAGAAAAAAAACACACACCACAATATGTGTTGTACACCACTACGCGCAAACAACCCCAAATAACGTAAATAGGACATGAACCCTCCTACAAACAACCGGGGGTAAAAACGAACCGAAAATAATTTTTATGCAGAAATTGTAAGCGACATCACAACACGGAACTCAGAACGTAAAGGCACATAATAGGACAACACATTTTTTTTAAAAGATGAACAACACAGACCCACCAATATACTGGGGGTCACCTCAGGTGCCAGGAATTGTAAGTAGTTCCTGCGTCTTATAATACACTCGCATACATAAATGAATGGATTCATTTTGTGCTGATTGGCGATGCGAAAAAACCCTCTAGCGAGCATGGGTGAATGATTTTTCGCTTCATGGAACTTTCTAATTATATGTGAACACATATTGTAATTATTATCGTACAAATGTTTCACCATATGAACTAAAATAAATATTGATATCAAATTAATATTTTATTCAATTATCATTTCTAGACGAATTAAATTCATACCAGATCAACGTATATGTGGACAGACTTCAATGTCAACATAATATACATTTGAGGACGGAATAAAATTACCCAACACAATATAGATTTGAAGACGGATTAAAATTACTCAACATAATATACCTTTGAGGACGGATTAAAATTACTCAACATAATATACAGCTCAGGACGCATTAAAATCACCCAAAATAATATACATTTGAGGACGGGTTAAATTCACCCATCATAATATACTTTTGAGGACGGATTAAAATCACTCAACATAATATACATTTGAGAGAGGATAAAAATTACTCAACATAATATACATTTGAGAATGGATTAAAATCACCCAACAAAATATACATTTGAGGACGATTAAGATCACTCAACATAATATACATTTGAGGACGTATTCAGATCACCTAATATAATATACATTTGAGGACGGATTAAGATCACCCAACATAATATACATTTGAGGACGGATTAAGATCACCCAATATAACAATTGCAGCCCATTTTACTTATATAACTTGATTTTGAACAGTTTATGCTTTTCATAAAACTATTTGCGGTTTATTAAGGTAAACTGCTCCAAACCACGTTAGATCGTATAACCTATTCAAAAATTTTAAATATTCCTTAAATAAAAAAAATGAGAAAACGAGCTACAATATTTTGTTCTGTGTGTTGCTATATTAGTTCCTGGTCCAATAGTCGACTTATGCAGAAATTAAACTGCTGTTGAGTCCATTTCACTAGATATGTTCTGCTTCAACGTTCGTTAAACTAGTATTAAGATAGCAATAAACACCGTCCTTTTGAAATAATCCCACTCTATATATAAGTACGTCTAAAGTTTGTACGCGAATGCTGATAACCCACATGTTTTAAGATAACAATCACACAGTATATACAAATCCGTCTCAAGTTTGTACAATATTGGGGATGACCCGTATGTTTGATTTTTTCTATCAGGTTGTCATCGGTCCTACCTAAAAACTCAAGAAGAAATATATTAAAACTATTGACAAAATAACAGATATAGATGTACATATGGTTATTCTATTAGAAACAAGGAATTTGTTTTAACCAACGTTTATTCGTTTCGTAATTCGAGCGTCAGCATTCCTGACAAGATAAATGATTTTTTATTTTGGATATTTTCAGCCTGTATGGTCTGTGTATTAATTGTACCGCAGTTTACGGCTATATCTTGTTCAAATGAAATTTTAATGATTTTTCCCAATATATTTTATATGAATTGAATCCTGTCTAATCCAAATATTATTTTAACCGAATACTAAATTTAGTTCCTATATATGAAGTTTTTGAACATTCAGTGTGTCTAATCCGAACAACCTTTGTCAACCTGTCTAATATGAACATATTTATTCAACCTTTCTAATCCTAACATCTTTATCATACATGTTTAATCTGAACATTTCCAATTAACCTTTCGAATCTCAACATTTTTTGGAACCTGTCTAATCTGAACACCTTTTTGGAACCTGTATAATCTGAGCATCTTTATATAATGAAAAGGTAGGTATCAAATGTAGTGCGCAAAAAAAACAGCATTTCGAAAAAAAAATGCATCAGGTCAAAGCCACAATATAGAAAGCCATATAATTTAAAAGTTGTCGGCAGCAAGAAAACCAAAGGCCCTACACAGGATTGCTAAAATCAGATAAGGTCATCTATGCTTAGGGAGAAAACCTTAGCTTTAATAATAATTACATGATTTAAGAACTGTAAATTTCGATAAAAAATATATCTGGCTTGTCTAATATGAACACCTTCACTTAACCTGTCTAATCTGAACACCTTCATTTTACCTGTCTAATCTGAACACCTTCATTTGATCTGTATAAGCTGAAAACATTTTGTAACATGTCTAAGATGACAACCTTCTCATTCTGAAAATAACAGCTAGTGCTAAGCGTGTTCAATCTAGAAAGGTTTCACTTGTACCATGCCGGTACGATTTATTTCTTAAAATCCAAACTGTAAAACTGTTCATAGAAAACAATGAACGATACCCTTTCCCCGTTCGTTGCCATGTATACTTTCGAATAAGACGAAGAATAATTTGAAGATACCAAAGGCGTAATCAGAATACGTAAATCACAAAGGGAAATACTACACAAAGGCCAAAATAAAAAGTACAAAAGGACAAACAACGATCTACAAAAGAAACACATAAAACTAAAGACCGAGTAACACGAAACGGGATGAACTCAAGTGCTAAGATAGAGCAACACGAAACCATGATGAGCTCAGGTGCTAAGATAGAGTAACACGACCCCGGGATGAACTCAGGTGCTAAGATAGAGCAACACGAACCCGGGATGAACTCAGGTGCTAAGATAGAGCAACAAGAAACCGGGATGAACTCATGTGCTAAGATAGAGCAACACGAACTCGGGATGAACTCAGGTGCTAAGATAGAGCAACACGAAACCAGGATGAACGCAGGTGCTAAGATAGAGCAGCACGAACCCGGGATGAACTCAGGTGTTAAGATAGAGTAACACGAATCCGGGATGAACTCAGGTGCTAAGATAGAGTAACACGAAACCGGGATGAACTCAGGTGCTAAGATAGAGTAACACAAACCCGGGGTGAACTCAGGTGCTAAGATAGAGTAACACGAACCCGGGATGAACTGAGGTACTAAGATAGAGCAACACGAACCCGGGATGAACTCAGGTGCTAAGATAGAGCAATACAAAACCAGGATGAACTCAGGTGCTAAGATAGAGTAACACGAAACCAGGATGAACTCAGGTGCTAAGATAGAGCAACACGAACCCGGGATGAACTCAGGTGGTAAGATAGAGCAACACTAACCCGGGATGAACTCAGGTGTTAAGATAGAGTAACACGAAACCGTGATGAACTCAGGTGCTAAGATAGAGTAACACGAAACCGGGATGAACTCAGGTGCTAAGATAGAGTAACACGAAACCAGGATGAACTCAGGTGCTAAGATAGAGTAACACAAACCCGGGGATGAACTCAGGTGCTAAGATAGTGTAACACAAACCCGTGATGAACTCAAGTGCTAAGATAGAGTAACACGAAACCGGGATGAACTCAGGTGCTAAGATAGAGTAACATGAAACCGGGATGAACTCAGGTGCTAAGATAGAGTAACACAAACCCGGGGTGAACTCAGGTGCTAAGATAGAGTAACACGAACCCGGGATGAACTCAGGTGCTAAGATAGAGCAACACGAACCCGGGATGAACTCAGGTGCTAAGATAGAGCAACACTAACCCGGGATGAACTCAGGTGTTAAGATAGAGTAACACGAAACCGGGATGAACTCAGGTGCTAAGATAGAGTAACACGAAACCGGGATGAACTCAGGTGCTAAGATAGAGTAACACGAAACCAGGATGAACTCAGGTGCTAAGATAGAACAACACGAACTCGGGATGAACTCAGGTGCTAAAATAGTGTAACACAAACCCGTGATGAACTCAAATGCTAAGATAGAGTAACACGAAACAGGGATGAACTCAGGTGCTAAGACAGAGTAACACGAACCCAGGATGAACTCAGGTGTTAAGATAGAGCAACACGAACCAGGATGAACTCAGGTGCTAAGATAGAGTAACACGAAACCAGGATGAAATCAGGTGCTAAGATAGAGTAACACGAAACCGGGGTGAACTCAGGTGCTAAGATAGAGCAACACGAAACCGGGATGAACTCAGGTGCTAAGATAGAGTAACACGAAACAAGGATGAACTCAGGTGTTAAGATAGAGCAACACGAACCCGGGATGAACTCAGGTGCTAAGATAGAGCAACACGAACTCGGGATGAACTCAGGTGCTAAGATAGAGTAACACGAAACAAGGATGAACTCAGGTGTTAAGATAGAGCAACACGAACCCGGGATGAACTCAGGTACTAAGATAGAGCAACACTTTACCGAGGTGAGCTCAGGTGCTAAGATAGACCAACACGAACCCGAGGTGAACTCAGGTGCTAAGATAGAGTAACACGAAACTGGGATGAACTCAGGTACTAAGATAGAGCAATACGAAACCAGGATGAACTCAGGTGCTAAGATAGAGTAACACGAAGCCAGGATGAACTCAGGTGCTAAGATAGAGTAACACGAAACCAGGATGAACTCAGGTGTTAATATAGAGCAACACCAACCCGGGATGAACTCAGGTGCTAAGATAGGGCAACACGAAACCGAGGTGAACATAGGTGCTAAGATAGAGCAACAAGAACCCGGGATGAACTCATGTACTAAGATAGAGCAACACGAAACCAGGATGAACTCAGGTGCTAAGATAGAGCAACACGAAACCAGGATGAACTCAGGTGCTAAGATAGAGTAACACGAAACCGAGGTGAACTCAGGTGCTAAGATAGAGCAACACGAAACCAGGATGAACTCATGTGCTAAGATAGAGTAACACGAAACCAGGATGAACTCAGGTGCTAAGATAGAGCAACACGAAACCAGGATGAACTCAGGTGCTAAGATAGAGCAACACGAACCCGTGATGAACTCAGGTACGAAGATAGAGCAACACGAAACCAGAATGAACTCAGGTGCGAAGATAGAGTAACACGAAACCGGGGTGAACTCAGGTGCTAAGATAGAGCAACACGAAACCGAGGTGAACTCAGGTGCTAAGATAGAGTAACACGAAACCAGGATGAACTCATGTGCTAAGATAGAGTAACACGAAACAAGGATGAACTCAGGTGCTAGGATAGAGTAACACGAAACCGGGGTGAACTCAGGTGCTAAGATAGAGTAACACGAAACCAGGATGAACTCAGGTGTTAAGATAGAGTAACACGAAACGAGGTGAACTCAGGTGCTAAGATAGAATAACACGAAACCAGGATGAACGCAGGTGTTAAGAACGAGTAACACGAAACCGGGATGAACTCAGGTGCTAAGATAGAATAACACGAAACCAGGATGAACTCATGTGTTAAGATCGAGTAACACGAAACTGGGATGAACTGAGGTGCTAAGCAGGTAAGAGTAAGCAGGTCCTGCTCCACTAAATTCATGTCATCTTTAAAGTTAAATGATGATAATTTTACATAACATTCACGTCTATAACATTACTATTATAATACATGTCAAGAAGAGTTTGTGGATACCAAAGAAGGAACCAGAAACCGCAAATCAAAGAAGGACAGACAATATAATGGATAAAAGAAAGAAAAAAACAATGATCTACAAAGCATTACACAGAAAACTAAAGATCGAGCAAAACGAACCCAATTAAAAACCTGGGTATGAACTAGTTGCTGCTGAATGGCAAGCAGATCCGGCTCCACTAGTGACACCCATCTTGTCACTGTTAAGAGATACGAACGTCACTTTTAAGCGATACGAACATCATATAATATCGTGTTGAACACCAGTATGCCTAAATAAATACAAATAACATACCATGAACTCTCTATATAATAAATAGGATAAAAGACAAGTCGGACAACTTTGTAAGTAAAAATCATAGCGGACTGAAAACGGGAAGACACCGTATTTGACAACATGAAAAACACGAATCCCCCAAAAACACATTTGGCGAACTTTGGTGCTACTAAAGAGTAAACAGTTTCTACTCCATTAGTGGCACCCGTCGTGTTACTCTTGCTAGAAACCTGTTGGTATGTCATGGATGAGGAAATAACCGGATAATGATAACGGCGACCGGAACATATCCGTGGTCATTTGAGAGACAGAGATTCCGTAGCGCTTAACCAAGTCATGGTGCCGACTGTAAAACTTTCCACGTGATGACATCAATTTAACCACTATGAACACTTGGTTCAGAAGCTGCCTTGTTAACAGCAACACTCTATCATGATAAATCATGGAAGGAACAAACACAACGGCACTTCAAACAGCCGTGTATGTCTCTGAAGGGTATTTTGCCATCTAATCACAGGTACACCGAACAGAAGATAACTAATATGAACCTTTGAGATGTCCCCTTACTGACTTAGTTATTGAACTTCCCTCAACAAGAACATTGCACTTGACAACGTACAAATAGATAAGTAATGCCCCTGTCACAGAAACGCCCCCAACGGTAACAACAACTGGAATCACAACTGAAAAAATACATATTATCTAAGAATGTACATGTATTATATTGTATAATATGTTATAGCATTGTATAATATTTCATAGAAGTGTATAACATTTCATTGGTTGCATAATATTGAATATGATTGTATAATATTGTATTAAATTTTGATATTGTATATAATTATGTAAGCGATCATCATTAAGAATGTTATCAATAATATATGGAAAATATCACGAACACGTTAAGCAATGCCTCTACGGAACAGCTGAAATCCTCCGACAAATATTGATACGGCTTTTGTGGCCATGCCAATAGAACACAAAACTGACTTTATGAAGACAGCCATTACTGACAATCGTAACACCACTGTTTTAATCGTAGATATGCAATATAATTGTGTGAACATGTCAAGAAAACTATTCGCCCAAGTGCTGATGCCAATAGTCTTTGCATTAGAACAACACTGTAAGCTAGTCTTTTACAGTGGTAGATTGCTGAAGCAACTTGCATAATATAATTATACATGTACGACACATTATTTTGACTCTGTGACAGACAATTTTGTTTATTCCTACTCTCAAATTCTCCGACACATTCATCATAGGCATATATTAGATACACTTACTTGTTGTTAATAGGTCATCGTCATTGGTAGCCATGTCATCAGATGCACTTGTGTTTTCTGTGGTGACATGCGTGGCAGTTGCGTCAGTGACCGTTGTGGTGGATCTTGTTGTTGTAGATTATATTGTAGAAAAATCAGGTGTTGTTGCCACCATGGTGGTGGCTTTTGTTGTGGAAGGTTCTGTTGTAGTGGATTTTGTTGTGGTGGGCTCTGTTGTGGTTGTCTCTGTTTGTACAGCACAAGTTTTACAACAAGTAACATCTCGTGTGTTAGCGATATAACTGGGACAATCGTCTGCTACACAGTCATTCGATCTGTCGCCATATTCACAATCTGTTAGAAAAAAGCCATCAAATTGTATATTTGTTTTTATTCAACCGAGAGATTTTCATACGCACTGTAAAACAATCACTCTGTAGAATTTTGGCAAGCCTTTATTTTCTCGCATGCACCAATTAGCTTGGTAATAAGACTCAAGTGGTGGTCAATAATTACAACTATATTAACAAAACAACCAATCACATCTTATCTAAAGAAAGTTTAAAGAGATAGTAATAAAATCCACTTAAAATCAATAAGACGAACAATCGCCTCTCATCTAAAATCATTCAACATAAACAAACTGCCACATATAACGTTAAGTTTATTCCTTGTTACCTGATTAGTTAACATCGCTAAGAGTTATAAAATCTTCATACGTCATTAACCTGTTATATTTGGTAGACCTGATTAGTTAACATCGCTAAGAGTTAGAAAATCTTCATACATCATTAACCTGTTATATTTTATAGACCTGATTAGTTAACATCGCTAGGAGTTATAAAATCTTCATACATCAGTAACCTGTTATATTTGGTAGACCTGATTAGTTAACATCGCTAAGAGTTATAATATCTTCATACGTCATTAACGTGTTATATTTGGTAGACCTGATTAGTTAACATCGTTAAGAGTTATAAAATCTTCATACATCATTAACCTGTTATATTTGGTAGATCTGATTAGTTAACATCGTCAAGAGTTATAAAATCTGCATACGTCATTAACCTGTTATATTTGGTAGACCTGATTAGTTAACATCGTTAAGAGTTATAAAATCTTCATACATCATTAACCTGTTATATTTGGTAGATCTGATTAGTCAACATCGCTAAGAGTTATACAATCTTCATACGTCATTATCCTGTTATATTTGGTAGACCTGATCAGTCAACATCGTTAATAGTTATAAAATCTTCATACGTCATTATCCTGTTATATTTGGTAGACCTGATTAGTTAACATCGTTAAGAGTTATAAAATCTTCATACGTCATTAACCTGTTATATTTGGTAGACCTGATTAGTTAACATCGTTAAGAGTTATAAAATCTTCATACATCATTAACCTGTTATATTTGGTAGATCTGATTAGTCAACATCGCTAAGAGTTATACAATCTTCATACGTCATTATCCTGTTATATTTGGTAGACCTGATCAGTCAACATCGTTAATAGTTATAAAATCTTCATACGTCATTAAGCTGTACATGTTGTATTTGGTAGATCTGATTAATCAAAATTGCCAAGTATTCTACTTTCTACATATTATTCTTTGCAAAACGGCAGTTACCTATTATTCCTGTAAGATAGTTCTGACATATCGTACAGCAATGGATCGTATTGTAGTAATTTTTATAACAGTAGAACGGACTTGATTGTACATCTGTAGAACAGAAGGGGGCATCTCCTAACACACAATTTGCTGTGGAATTAAAAAATAAAGTTAATGATGACGTAGGTTCAACAATGAAAGCTCACACCGTTACAATATATCCCAATGTATTCAATATTTTTTGTTTTCTCTCATTTGGTACAGTGTATAATCTTTAACACCGAACATTAACTTTAATATTTGCAAATAAGATAAATATAAAGAGGTGTTCCGATTATCACTTGATATCCAAATATAATACAAACTGAGATGTTCCTAATTGTATTTGTATTTATAACCAAATATTAAATAAATCTAGATTTGTTCCGGCAAAAGCTACTAAAACAAGGCTGCGTTGCTCCTAAGATGAAGTCATCGCTACAAAAAACATACGGTCGTCATCACGAACAAATATCTCAAATTGGAATGGATGCTTTACTATTTGCGTAGAATTTTATCTCTCCTCTATCGCTGCCACGACTTTTAGCGGACTTGACTGTATGTATGAGTAACATGATGGATGTCTTATAAGTAGCAGTAATTACTTTCCCTTTGCGAGCACCTGAGTTCACCCCAGGTTTTTTTTGCTGGGTCCATTTTGCTACTCTTTTTAGCTTTTTGTGTTGTCTTAATGTGTGCTTACGTTCTTAATTCCGTGTTGTGATATCCGTTATGATTTCCGCATAAACCGATGTTCGGTAGGTCTTTATTTCCAGTTGTTTATAGGAGGGCTCATGTCTTATCTACATTACTTGCGTTTGCTTTCGCGTAGTGGTGTCTAGAACATTGTGTGTTGTGTTCCTATTTTGTTTGTCTTCGTCTTGTGTATCGTGTACTTGATGTTACCACTTTTCTGGATTTTCCATTACCGATTGCCCCTTCTGTTTTCTATAGCGTGTATCTATACACAACTCCACATGAAAGGGCTTGGATTAGGGATATGATGATTAAAGACACGTTCAACAATATGTCAGCCATATCATGGTGGTCAGTCTTATTAGTGGAGAAACCCGGGTTAAACCACCGACCTGCCACAAGTCACTGATAAACTTTATTGCATAATGTTGTATCGAGTGTTCCTCGCCTGAGCAGGATTCGATATAACAACGTTAGTGGTGAAATGTACTGATTGCACATGCAGTTGTAGATCCAACTACTATACGATCACGACCACGCCGGCTCAAAGTGAAAGATTTATAGTCAATCACTATCTTGTTCGTCGCTATGCGATTTTTTCCATGGTCAAATACCAATAAATAATGACGTCATGATCAATTTCATTGGTTTGTGTCATTCAATATTGCTTAACGTCAAGTCAGCTGTTTTTCTTCTGATACACTCATGATGATAACAGCTTACACACAATAAATCGAATAGGTAAAAGGTGGAGCTCTGTTAACAGGCCACTCAGACGGACAATGTACTCACAATTTAATTGGTATGCAATAAACGTTAGTTTCTGTGACTCATGAATTGTTAATTTCCACAGTTCCTGAATGGTTGATTACCATGGCTCCTGAATCTTTAATCGCCATGATTCCTGAATGGATAATTTTACTGGAGGATATATATTATATCTTGGTAGATGTTTAATTTTTAAAGCCATATGTTTTACAGATTCCGAATGTGGTTAGCCGCGTTTTATCTAATGTCATATCAATATCATCAAACCTATTTGACGTCACAAAACAATAGACATATGTAATCTAGCATTTCCAGACTCTTGTAAAATTGGAAGAACGAGCATTGTATGCAAAATTGGAAGAACGAATATTGTATGCAAATTTGGAAAAAAAACGAGCATTGTATGCAAAATTGGAAGAACGAGCATTGTATTCACAATTAGAAGAACGAGCATTGTATGCAAAATTAGAAGAACGAGCATTGTACACTAAACCATAATTTAGTAATACTTACGATCTGCTGACTTGGCTCTGGTATCATTACAACATTTACCACCAACACACCACTACAAATACACAAAGACAAGAAAATATATTAGTCTCTGCACAACTATAAATACACACAGACAAGATAATATATTAGTCTCTACACCACTATAAATACACACAAACAAGAAAATATATTAGTCTCTACACCACTATAAATACACACAGAAAAGATAATATATTAATTTCTACACCACTATAAATACACACAGACAAGATAATATATTAGTCTCTACACCACTATAAATACACACAGACAAGATAATATATTAGTCTCTATGCTACAATCGTAATCTTAGTCTTTCCTCATACATGAATTATCACCGGGTTTATAACAAGAATAACATGACAGGTGTCACTAGTGGAGCAGGAATTGCTCACCCTTCCGGAGCACGTGAATTCATACTCGGTTTTAAAGCAAGTATCCCGGTAATAGTGCTTGTCAGTGGTCTATGGCATTGTAGGTGGCTTTCTCGTGGTATCTGGGTTATAATTTTCTCAGTTACTTGAGGAAGGAAATCAGCTTTCGCTATCTCTCCCGGAAATAGATTGACATTGACTTGTTGCTGATAGGTGGCCTTCTGTGTTTTTGTTTTGTCATTGACTTGTCGGGGGTATGATGCATTCTCTAGGTATCCCAGTAATACATTTTTCAGTGACTTGTTCCAGGTACGTTACTTTCTCTGTGTCTCCCACTGACAGTTTGTCGGTGACATATGGTGGGTAGGTGGCTTTCAGTGTGTCTCCCGCTAACACTTTGTCAGTGACTTATGAAAGGTATGTGGCTTTCTCTGTGTCTCCCACTGACACTTTGTCAGTGAAATATGGCTGGAAGGTGGCTTTCTCTGTGTCTCCCACTGACATTTTGTCAGTGTCTTATGGCAGGTAGGTGGCTTTCTTTCTGTCTCCCACTGACACTTTGTCAGTGTCTTATTGCAGGTAGGTGGCTTTCTCTGGATTTGTAGCTTTACTCCACCACTATGATAAAACTTATATATTGTGGCGTTAAACACATAACTAAGCTGAAAAAAGTTGAGATTTTTTCATTAATTATGTTGAATAAAAAGCTGTTAGTTAACTATTTGGGTTAAATAAAAAAAAACGTTGTTGGCTAAAGACCACTATTGCATCATAATTATGTTTCTGCATATAACTCAACACAATGTTAAGTGGGATAATACGAATCCGAATTAAATTATTGATTAACTACAAATACCTGGCCATCACCACAAACAGTCCCGTCCCACGGGAGATGAATACTACAATATGATGGATTGTCTGGTATCAAACAGTAAATGTATTTACATACTGTGGTAGGATCAGCATAGGGTAGATACTACAAATAACACATATATTTATCATTGAAATTTACAGATCCTTAATAATGTAATTATTATTGATACTTATATTATCTTCACTCATAGATGACGTAGTCGACTTTGCTAAACTCTTTGGTTTTCTTTCTTGCACATATTTGACTTTCAAATCTTTTGATTTTGAGCGTACCTAATGATGGTTATTCAAGAAACATATCGCTCACACTAAATTATATATTCACATTTTAGTGACCAAAAATATTAGTTCTGACGCAACAATGGAACAGCAATACAGTTAGAGGATGTGTACAAGAAAAAGTTCCAAGATATCAAAAGAATAATCAGACGACCTAAAGCAATGGACAGACAATACAACGGCCAAAAAAAGGACATGCAATGATCTACAAAATACTATACAGAAAATTCAAGATTGAGCAACATGAAGCCCACTGTCAACCGAGGGTAAACTCCTGTGCTCTGGAAGGGCAATCAGTTTCTGCTCCACTAGTAACACCAGTTGTGCTACGTCGACTAAGGTGCAACTATTAAACTTCACACTATTATATTAAGTCTTTGATTTGCTCTAAGCAATGCTATTTTTTTAATTGTAGCTTAACTTAAATTGTGACTTACCCAGGCTCGTTTTACTAACCCGTTCACCTTATAATCATTCTTATAATCTGGTGAATTATTTTTGTTTTAGTTTTTCAGAAAACAGAATTTACTCAATACTCAATATAAGGCCACTCCCACGAAACCACAAGTCAACCTGATCATCAGCCAGATTTCAGAAGCCTCCAGATAGTAAAATACTACTAAATTGTCCCTCTCAAGAAAAGCCAACCATATTATTTGACCACTTTCTCCTGCCACGCTTGGTTCCAATGGGCCAAGTGGTTTCGGGGAGAAATATTGAAACATGAACAGTTGAAAGAAGACGACGATCACGACAATGACGACACAAAGTGATGATAATATCTCAAACGACTCTTTGAGTCATGTGAGTTAAAAATGTGAGTCTATATTCACTCTTCCATTTAGATGCATATATAATTCACTATCATTAAAATTTCCATGTTAAACTTATAAAACACATGTAGAAAAATTTGAAAAAAAAAAAAAGGCTTAGCGACCGTCGGTTGAGGGTCATGTTACTATTGTGAAACGATGTTGTGTCTGTTCAACATAAATAGGTATAATTTATCCCTTTTCCTGCATTTCTATCTCATGATGGATTTTCAGTATTATTCCGAGACATGCGCCCTACAATATTATTATATTATTATATCATTTTGTCATTTGCGATTGACACTGTAAATTTAATTGTTTAATTTTTAAAGGTGAAATTAATCTGCACATTTTGACTTTGATCCTGACCCTGTGTAAGTAGTATTTTCATTGTCACTCTGAGACTTACCCTGCATAAATACGAGCTTCCGCTTAGGTAGTGTTGACATTGTTCGTTTGGCTCATAAATTTGACCATTAAACGTTTTGTTATACTGATCAAGTGCAGTAGATTCATGAGTTGCTGATAAAGATGTCATGCAATTAATGGCATTACTACAAAGAAGACAAAACAAAGCTACGTCAAGTTTCAAGTATAACTCAGAACTATATTATGGTCCGTGCTTTACTGGTGGTAAGACGACAAAACAAGCATACGTCCACTGTTCAAGTATAACTCAGAACTATATTATACATCAAGTGTTCAAGTATAACTCAGAATTATATTATACAGCAAGTGTTCAAGTATAACTCAGAACTATATTATACATCAAGTGTTCAAGTATAACTCAGAACTATATTATACGTCAAGTGTTCAAGTATAACACAGAATTATATTATACGTCCAGTGTTCAAGTATAACTCAGAACTATATTATACGTCAAGTGGTCAAGTATAACTCAGAACTATATTATACGTCAAGTGTTCAAGTATAATTCAGAACTATGTTATACGTCAAGTGTTCAAGTATAACTCAGAACTATGTTATACGTCAAGTGTTCAAGTATAACACAGAACTATGTTATACGTCAAGTGTTCAAGTATAACTCAGAACTATGTTATACGTCAAGTGTTTAAGTATAGCTCAGAACTATATTATGGTCCGTTCTTCACTAGTGGAATGTGCATATATTTACGTATATGTAAGACAAGACAAGCCTACGTACAGTGTTCAAGTATAACTCAGAACTATATTATACATCAAGTGTTCAAGTATAAATCAGAATTATATTATACAGCAAGTGTTCAAGTATAACTCAGAACTATATTATACGTCAAGTGTTCAAGTATAATTCAGAACTATGTTATACGTCAAGTGTTCAAGTATAATTCAGAACTATGTTATACGTCAAGTGTTCAAGTGTAGCTCAGAACTATATTATGGTCCGTGCTTTACTGGTTGTATGTGCATATATTGACGTATATGTAAGACATAATAGTGTGTCCTGTGAAATTGTGACCGGTTGTGTTATATTTGTAATGAAATCCTTACACAGACAGAACGAAGTCCTCAGATTGCATCATAGGAGACAATTATAAGAGCGGACACTATTTACTGTTACATATACTGGTGTTAAGCACGATTTCTGTATCACATGATAGTCTTATCATTCATCATTACCTCGATGAGTGCCACTAGTGAAAAAGGAAATTCCTACCCTTCCGAAGCACTTGAGTTCAACGCCGCCGTTTATGTGAGGTTCGTGTTGCTCAATCTTTTATTATATGTGTTACCATATGAAGATTTTTTCTTTTACGATTTGTTCTTTTTTCTTTTGGTCATTGTATTGAAGGAAAATAAATAAACAATGGTCCCTTTGACCAGGTCCTTTTGGCTGTGATCTCTACATATTATTTGAGAATAGACGATTGACATGTGCATTATCAAATGCATGTTGTCTTAACTGTGTTTAGAAAGCATTGAAGGGTACTTGACCTTTCGGGTGTTGCATTTTTGTTCATGTTTTTTCACTTCTACAATATTTCCATAGAGCCAAAGCTCAACCTCCGAAGTGTGACAAGGTCTATGTTGATCAGTTTTACTTTTTTTGCATTTATTCACACAATGTAGGATGTAGGAGAAATCCTGCTAAAGTTGGAGCTAAGCACTAATAAATCATTTTTTTCACATTGGTCTCTTTGATTTATTTTTGGCGGCATATGTCTTTCTAACTTGATTTGTTTTCTTTGTATTTGATGTCTTTGTTTCTTGCCTTTTAATGATGGAGGAGACATATGCATAACTGAAGTAAGTCATCAAACTTCCATAAATCATTGACAAGACTGTGTCGAGTTCACCTCCTGTACCGTAAGAGACAAACAGGGGTGATGACACACACTGATTGTTAATGTTTATAGAAACAGATTGTTAACATGCGATGGCGGACATGGTGAATTTGTGCTGCTCGATTTTTATACAGGGGCCGTCGTGACCGTGATCGTATGGCAGTTGGATTAAAAACTACCTATATAATTAGTGCCTATCACCGCTGATGTTGTGAATTCGAATATCTATCAGGGCGAAGTGTACAACATTATGTGATAAAGTTTGTCAGTGACCTGCGTCATGTCAGTGGTTTTCTCCGGGTCCTCCTGTTTCCTCCACCAATAAAATTTTGACCGTCACGATATAACTGAAATATTGTTGAAAGTGGCATATAACATCATCGAACGAACAAACAAAAACGACACTGAACAACGAGTTGTCCATTAAATGGATTTATCAATATTAGGTCATCTTTATAAAAATTTCGTCATTCCGAGAGATAGAATATTCGCATTCCTCCACGTTAACTACGAAATGAAATGCAAATATACTCTTTACACCTTCCGGATTTTATTCTAATATTATGGGTTTTTTTTATGTTTCATTTAGAAATTATTTCCCTGCCGACGGTCAAAATCGTTTCCATTCTATACAAGAGCAACAGAAATAACAAAGAGTTTGAGTATATTTTCTAAACATCTGTAGATAGTTGAACCTTTTAAAACAAACACAGGATAATTTTGTAACAAATAAAAAAGTGACAAGCTGCTACAGCACTTAAATTTTGTAATTCTGAATATTGCAAAAATCTAAGTGATTTCCGTTGACCTTTACATGAAAGGGACGTAACTCTTATTATAAAATGTGAAAAAATGTATAATATTAAAATCCAGTCGGAAATATACAATTGGTCTACTTATAGATTATATAAACTTATTGACATTGTATGTAGAATTTACCTATCCATGAAATCAATATATGTCTGAAAGTATTCAACAGAACAATTTGAAAAGATGTAGTGGTTAGTTCCCTTTTCACTGGTTGTTGCACCAACAGATGGCGCCATCACATGTCTCTCGTCCGAGGAACAATTATTCAAGTTGTATTGACCATCGTGTCGTGCACCTAAGCTGAAAAAGGTAGAAAGCAGTACATTAGGGAATACTTGTAAAACATATACCATGGTCGGAATACTACGACTGATCACGTTGCGATACTCCCCATTGTCCGTGGGTCAATTCATACAAAAACCGTCTTTTCGGGTTTGTTCCGTATCTAATCTAGTAGCTTCCAAAGTACATTAACATCACTCATCAAATCATTTTCCTATTAGACAAATTTTACAGATCATGAAAGAACTGACTAGCCCATATAACATTAATTCTCCAAAATCTGCAGGTAATTGTCACTCGTTTTATGTCCTAGATTCATTTAAAATTGTTGTAAGAAAATCCTTTCCTTTTCAACCCTTTTAAACTTTTGATTGGCTATAAAACAGTTCGTCGGTACAAATGAAATGTTTTGAAATGACTACAATGATTTCTAAAGCAAGATGTACTCGATACCACATTCGGTGATAAAGTTTGTCAGTGACTTACGAGAGGTTGGTATTTTTTTCTGGGTACTCCGGTTTCCTACTCCAATAAAACTGACCGCCACGATATAACTGTAATTTTATTGAAATAGGCCCTGAGCTCTATAACCCTATCCTTACACTAGTAACAAGACCAATATCGTGTCTGGACCTGCGTTGCTGCAAAACATTCCAGTAATGTATGCATTTTTATATACTGATATATGCCTGGACACAAAATCTGGATGGACAGACACACAGATAGACGTGATTCCTTTATACCCCCAGTCTTTGTTTATGGGAGTATAACAACAGCTGAGCATCTTCAATATGTAAATAAACACTGTGCAAAGTTTGAATAATATTAATTGAACACTTTTTGAGTTTTAGATTACACATACTAGGTATCGCCCATGTGATAGAGTGATAAAAAAATAACAAGTTCAACATGCACAAAATCTAAGAAAACATTTGTCAAAACTATCCATAACAGGAGGTGCATGTCTTCAGTATGTATCAGAACACAATGCAAAGTCTTAATAGTATTGATTGAACACTTGCAGTTTTATATTACATCAACTTGGTACAGTCAATGTCATATTGTGATAAAAAGTTACTAAGTTCAACTTACGAAAAATTTGTCAAATCTGCCTATGATAGGATATGCACATCTTCAATATGCATACAAACATTGTGCAAAGTTTAAATACTATTGATTGAACATGATTAGAGTTTTAAATTACACCAACTAGGTATCGTCAATGTAATATAGTGATTAAAAATGACAAAGTTCAACATACGGAAAATGTGCGTAAAAAATTGTCAAATCTGCTCATAATAGGAGGTGCACATTTTCAGTATGTACACAAACATTGTGCAAAGTTTAAATACTATTGATTGAACATGGTTAGAGTTTTAGACTACACCAACTAGGTACCGTCAATGTCATATAGTGATAAAAAATGACTAAGTTCAACATACAGGAAATTAAATACAAAAATTGTCAAATCAACTTTTAATAGGAGGTGGACATCTTCAATATGTATACAAACACTGTGCAAAGTCTGAATAATATTGGTTGAACACTGTTGGAGTTTTAGCTTACACCAACTAGGTACCATCCCTGACATATAGTGATAAAAAATGACTAAGTTTAGCATACAGAAAATTTATGAAAACAATCTTCAAATCAGCCCATAATAGGAGGTGCACATCTTCAATATGTATACAAACACTGTGCCAAGTTTGAATAATATTGATTCAAAATTGTTTGAGTTACAGATTACACTAAGTACGCACTGCCTTGCTGGGACAGACGTGCGTACGGACGGACAGACGGAGAAAGCAATTCCTAGACCTGCTTCCGCCTTCAGCGACGCAGGTGAAAAGAAAAGCAGATTTTTTTTTCAAAACTATTTCTATTCCATCATTTGAATATTTCAAAATTTATGTTTCCGTTTAATTTATATCCCTATAGTACTAGTGTAGCGATATCACCTTACAACAAGTCCACAAAATCGAGTTCATCAGTATTCTCCTATCCATAGTAAATATCTAAAGGAATTATGCGTTTGTGACAGCTGAATGAACAGTTGCAATCTGACGAGTGTGCTGTACATTT
The DNA here is from genome assembly GCA_002080005.1 of Gigantidas platifrons. NCBI lineage: Eukaryota > Metazoa > Mollusca > Bivalvia > Mytilida > Modiolidae > Gigantidas > Gigantidas platifrons. The sequence continues at coordinate 397,566 of MJUT01064318.1, forward strand.
GTATATGAAGATCAAACTCTATTTGTTCTTAGACTAAGCTTACTTGTGGCCAAGTTCGTGAGCAACAACATGACCAATTCTGGCTTCCAAATGATCTTCCTGAATAGAGTTATCATAAAATTGGTTTATTTGCTTCCGACATAGTCCTGAGAGCCAAGCTAAGCCTATAACGATATTAATAATGTCAATCATTTTTTCTCTTTAATATTCGTGATGCAAAAATATCAATCTAGTATAGCACACAACTTCATGACTGATTACTGGGTTTATAACAAGAGAAACATGACTGGTGCAACTAGGTGGAGTGGAAACTGATTACCTTTCCGGGGTACTTCACCCCCAGTTTTTACATATATTTGTAGGGATTCGTGTTGTTCATGTTTTCAATTAACATCTCTTCTAGTTTTTAGTTCCGTGTTGTATACTACGAGTTCTGTGTTCTTTGTATTTATTTACGCATTCTGGGGTCCATCACTATTTCCTTGTCAGACGATGTTCCTTTAATTTAACAATAACACAAAGAGTTCCACTGGTAGAGCAGAAACTGTTAACCTTTCCGGAGTATATGAGTGTACTCCTTATATCTAACTTATAGTACTGATATCATCAAAGATCTTTAGTTCCTATCACGACATCCCTGATAGTGATTGCTGATAACAAGAAGCCTATTACACCGATAGTTCCTAGTGGTTAAGTGGGACCGTCGTGGTTATGATCGTATGATAGTTGAATTTAGAGCTACCGATGCAATCAGTGACACTAACGTTGTGAAATCGAATCCCGCTCACGCGAGGTATATTCGATACAACATTATGTGATAAAATTTGTCAGATACTTGTGGCAGGTTGTTGGCTTCCTCGGGGCAATACGGTTTCCTGCACCAATAAAAGTGACCGCCATGATATAACTGACATAGTGTTGAAAGTAGCGTTAAACACCATAACCCTAGCCCTAACACTAGTACTTAAGTTGAAAACATCACTTCAAAACTTTTATGGTCGCAATAATGACTGACGGTAAGGATATCGTTGCTATCGCCAACTTTCTTTTGGCCATTGGTTAATCGCTACGGAATATATATGCCATGGATCAACGTGGATGTTCCGTTTGTCATTTTCCATGACTTATTGCCGGATTTGTACCAACGAACGGTNTGGTGCTTAAGGTCAAGGGTATTATGTACAATTAATCTTTTATTATAATAAAAAAAACATCGCTGAAACTAACTGTCATATAGTACGTTATCTTTGTTCGATGTCTGCTAAGGAGCAAGAGTGTTCTAGTCTTATGTGTTCAACCCCCTCCTTCCCGAAATGCTGCTGTCATGTAAATGATTTCTTTATATTAAGAAAAAGTAGTGTTAGGGTTATTGTGTTTAACTCCACTTTCAATACTATTTCAATTATATCATTGCAGTCAATTTTATTGTTGGAGGAAACCTGAGTGCCAGAAGAAAACCACTGAGAGTTGCAGAATTCGACTTCACAACTGTAGTGGTGATAAGCATTGATTGCATAGATAGCTGTAAATGAAGCTACCATACAATCACGACCACGAAGTAGCAACATTTCTTCATCACAGTATTACAAACATTACACATTACACCTACCAAGTACCTTGTACCCTAATCTAGCGTCTACTGAAAAAACAAACATTTGCACTTTTTAAAAAGATTACACATTGCAATATGATTAAGATCAGCTTATACATCACTCTACGTTCCCCTAACATTTGGCAGAAACCACATTAGAGATTATATCCATATACAAATTCATATATCAATACGTTTTTAAGAAAAATGAAAACCAATCGGTGCATATGTGTTGCAATAATGAAAAAGCAGCGAAAGATGTAATTATTATACCATCGGGTTTTCATTGTCTCTTCATGCGTTAGTGTTGTACTGATTTAATGACGATTCGACAAACTCCGTAAACAATGTCGATAATTAATAAGATGGTGTCCATTTCTTGATCAATCTCAAAATACGAGCAGTTGCACGATTTTTCACCGGTGCGCGTACATTTCATAACATTTATAAGTTACAGAAACAATTTTTAAAAAGACATCAATCATATCTGAGAGTTTTGTTGGGTAAAAAAAATTTACGATTTGGCAGATAATTCCCCTTTAAAAGCAATACAAATATGATTTAGTACCACTACTAAATGTCCGAAATAAGGTGGTTCCGAGAAAATCGCATGGAACAATAATTCATGTATGGCTTAAGATTTGCAGAAACTCTTCAATTGTGCGAATCCGGGTGATCATAATAAACAAAAATTTGAAATCGTAATTTAAAATATAACAGTTTACAAAACAGTGTTTTAATTAATAGGACCGGTCCCGCTTTTTACAAAGATATCACCACAGCAACTTGAATGAAAGAAGATATCTGAAGACCATATACTCTCTCTTCTTATCCTTTTGGATCTTTACACAGGTGTTCTCTTCGCGATCTGCATCCTAAAAAAGTTACGTATGCCGCGGTCCATAGCGGATGTTTCACTAAATGTTAGGTGCGTGCGAACAATTTTATAAATAACGACTAAATATATAATAAAGGGGATTTCCAAACATGAGCTGATATAATAGATATTTAACGTTAATATATATGCCGTCACGATCCAAAATTAATTAATTATGCGATGTAATAATTGATATAATATTGTAATATGGTTTTTCTGTCACATGTTTTTTCTGAACTCATTGAAAAAAAACCGACAAGGAAAGGAGAATAACTGGAGAAAATCGCCGGCTGTCGGCTTTTAATGACATCACTGGTTCATCACAAGTCTTATAATACAACATTGTCGTAACAATTCTAAAAATACTACACTGTCTGAACAATTCTAAGAATACCACACTGTCGAAACAATTCTAAAAATACTACATTGTCGAAATAATTCTAAGAATACCACACTGTCGGAACAATTCTAAAAATACTACATTGTCGAAATAATTCTAAGAATACCACACTGTCGAAACAATTCTAAAAATACCACACTGTCGGAATATAGTCTAAAAATAACACACTGTCGAAACAATTCTAAGAATACCACACTGTCGGAACAATTCTAAAAATACCACACTGTCGGAACAATTCTAAAAATACCATATTGTCATAACAATTCTAAAAATACCACTCTGTCGGAACAATTCTAAAAATACCACATTGTCGAAACAATTCTAGAAATACCACACTGTCGAAACAATTCTAAAAATACTACACTATCGAAACAATTCCAATATCAAATATCAAACTAGTAGAAAGAGGTGTGATTGGTAAAACACACATACACGTGACCACTCACTATCCTGAATAGGAACAGACAAGTCAATAAAAGTTATTTCAATCAGGTTGTAAAGCCTCAACATAAACGTTTGTCCGATTGTGTGGTACCAGTGCAAACTGATGTCGGACAAGTATGTCTTGTATCACGGTTGTCCGACGGGACAAGTGAAAAAATCACTATTCTACCTTTTGAAAATTATTTTTTATGATAAAAATGTGTTGCTTTGTCATTTTTACAAACTTAACTTCATAAATAATTAGTTTAATGTGCCTAAAAATATCGGTTTCCATTGAAGTACACTATCGCTAATTATAACGGTGAACCAAGAGATATTCCGAACATATACTTGATCCGTATCTTTTCAGCGACTTGATTAAAGGATAACTGGTATTGATTATAATGAAATATAAATCATTTTGTTTATTGTGTTTCCTTCCCCTACACAATAAGTCGCTGGAAACATAAATAAAATGTCCTTCTGCATGGATCTATATCCCCTGATCTTAGAATGTACGACTTACAACAAGCAGCGGAGATAAATTCAATCAGAAATGCTAAGGTATATGACGTTAATTTTCATTGAGGGACATTCAGTAGCTGATTTTGATACACAATTTGCATTAAATAGATGGTGAACAACGACGTTCAAAGCATCCTGGATTCAATCCACATTATACGATTACCGCTTAGATGTTGCTGCTATTAGAGAACCAAACTTAGAAATATACGATTAGACACTCATACCATGATGGCATGGCTTGATGTCAATGACTTTATGACATATGTCTCAGTGTATGTTGATTTGCTGATTAAAGATTTCATTATCATAATTTATGTTAGTATTAATAATGACAGGATGTGATAATGTTTGTGTGACAATAATCAAAACATTTTACACAAATTGCTGATAATTATTCTCTAGCTTTTGTAATTTTTTTAATTTTTTTTGGACAACTAAAATATTGAGTCGGACAAGTACTTTGTTTAGTTAGTTGTCCGAAGGGACAAGTCAAAAAATATGTTAATGTAGAGGCCTGGTTGTACATATTTCACGTACCCAGTAAATGCCATAGCTTGGTCATAATCTGGAAGGCCTGCCACCACTTCCAGCCATGCCTTAAATCTGTTAAGAGCCTCGTCACCATCTATCCATAATCGATCGCCTGTACGTTCTGTTTTAAGACTCTCTGTCCAGTTGGATGCAGAAGGCTCCTAAAAATAAATAACATTTCTATATTTTCTTTACATGCAATACGCATGTCAGAAAATATAGATTTCGTCCAATAATTTACTTATGACGAGACTATAGGCGGATGCACGCGTATGTCGTAACACGGAAGGATATAATTTTCATATATGACATCACTGGTTTTAAATACCATAATCTTCGGTCATGGACAATACTGTAGACCACCACACTAGGAGAAATATAACAAGTATTACACAAACAATCAGCAATAAAATGAAAGGGGACCACCCAAGAACCATTTTGAGGTTAAAAAAAGGGGAGTAACTCTGGTTAGATTTGTTGAAAAATCATCATTATCGAACTTGACCTAGATATTCATGAGTTACATTTACATTCCAAACCTAGTTTCAATCTGACTTTTTGTTCACAAGTTATAATTTGGAAAACAAAAAAATACCAATTTTGAAGAATAAAAAGGGATGTAACTCTGGTAAGATTTGTCGAAAAATTATCGCTATCAAATTTGACCAAGATATTCATGAGATACACTTACATACCAAACCTAGCTTCAACCTGACTATTTGTTCCCAAGTTATCATCTGGAAACCAATTATTTGGCAATTTTGAGGTATAAAAAGGGGCATAACTCTAGTAAAAATTGTCGAAAAATTGTCATTATCGAACTTGACCTAGATATTCTTCAGATACACTTACATGCCACACCTAGCTTCAATCTGACTTTTTATTCACACGTTATCATCTGGAAACCAATTTGGGACACACGAACGAAGTATAAAAAGGGATGTAACTCTGGTAAGATTTGTCGAAAAATGATCGCTATCAAACTTGACCTAGATATTCATGAGATACACTTACATACCAAACCTTGCTTCAATCTGACTATTTGTTCCCAAGTTATCATCTGGAAACCAATTATTTGGCAATTTTGAGGTATAAAAAGGGGCATAACTCTAGTAAAAATTGTTGAACAATTTTCATTATAGAACTTGACCTAGATATTCATCAGATACACTTACGTGCCACACCTAGCTTCAATCTGACTTTTTATTCACAAGTTATCAACTGGAAACCAATTCGGGACACACGGACGAAGTATAAAAAGTGATGTAACTCTGGTAATATTTGTCGAAAAATGATCGCTATTAAACTTGACCTAGATATTCATGAGATACACTTACATACCATACCTAGTTTCAATCTGACTATTTGTGTCCAAAGTTATCATCTGGAAACCAAATATTTGGCAATTGTAATGTATAAAAAGGGGCATAACTCTAGTAAAGATTGCTGAAATATTGTCACTTTCGAACTTGACCTAGATATTCATAAGATACACTTACACGCCACACCTAGCTTCAATCTGACTTGTTATTCACAAGTTATCATCTTGAAACCAATTTGGGACACACGGACGAAGTATGAAAAGGGATGTAACTCTGGTAAGATTTGTCGAAAAATGATCGCTATCGAAATTGACTTAGATATTCATTAGATACACTTACATACCAAACCTAGTTTCAATCTGATTATTTGTTCCCAAGTTATCATCTGGAAACCAATTTAATTTGACAATTTTGAGGTATAACAAGGGGCATAACTCTAGTAAAATTGGTCGAAAAATTGTCATTATCAAACTTGACCTAGTTCTTCATAAGATACACTTACATACCACACCTAGCTTCAATCTGACTTTTCATTCACAAGTTATCATCTGGAAACCAAGCGCACGGACGGACGGACGGACGGATGGATGGACGGACGGACGGACAGACGGACGGACGGACGGACGGACGGATAATACCCATTTCTATCGTCCCCTTCGACGAAGCGTCGGGGGACAAAAAGACAGGAAAAGATTCACCTAGAACATTGGTCATGCTTTGAATAAACTGGAAGCTATCCTTGGTGTTAATCGTATAGTAGTTGGATGTACAACTAAATAAGAGTGTAGATCTAGTACAAAGTAGACATCATTACCATCATTTCATTGAATATAACTTGATTTTGCCATGACATAGCAGCAAAATTGTTCATTTGGCATTAAACAGCAATCACACAGTCATTCACTTCATCGTGACTGTACAGTATACCTGAATGAGAAAACGATGAGGTTCAGTTTGTACTAGAGGAACACATAAAGTTGGATTTGCATTGTAATAGCTCACTGAAACAGCAGTCCGTGGGTTAACATAGTGTTCGACTGCGGCATATTATCCTGATTCTGAGCCAAACAGTCTATACTGTTACTCCTTGATGGAGAAGCAACAAATGCCGTTCTAATAAGTGTTTGATTTGAAGCGATCGTGTCTGGAAACATACAATCTACCGTACTCGAGACGAGAACTGCTACTATTACACCATCGATGGGAATCATCCATGACCTTTCATGATAGACAAACAACATCTACTAAAATAGTTAATACTTACATCAGCAACATAAATACCAGCATACGCAATCTCAATATCCCAGGGTGCACCACGTATAGTCTCGTAGTGAACATTCATCTACATTATTAAACAAAAGATCATGTTTATATATCATATCTGCAGTAGTGAAGGTAATTGGTTGTTCATTAACTTACCTTATCAATTAATTTTTTTAAACTTGTTTTCGAATCCCTTTAATTATTTGTATTGTATCATATTACAATTTATGTCATTGTACTATATGTACTAATTAATAAAATATGTTTAAGCTATTTAGTTTTGACATATCTTTGAAAAGGATGATGTGATGTCCTAAATCATGACCTATTCTGACCAGAAACTTGTATAAATACATATTTATATTTAATTATAAATGAGATTTGTTGTTTTCTGGTTTGATTTGTTATGATGTTTAATGCCACTTTCAACAATGTTTCAGCTATATCGTGGCAGTCCGTTTTATTGGTGGAGAGTACCGGAGGAAACTACTAACTTGTGTCGTAAGTCACTGACAAACTTGATCACATAATGTTTTACCGAGTACACCTCGCCATGAACGGGGTTCGAACTCACACCTTTAGTGGCGATAGGTACTGTTGCACGGGTAGTTGTAAATCCAACTGCCATTCGATTACGGCCTCAACGGCCCCTGTATCGATTTTGATATTCTGATGTGTAAAACAATATCCATATAATCCAATAATACTGTCCGTTTTTTTTATTAGGGGGAAGGTGGGGTAAAGGGCTGGAATAAGAAACATAAGTAAAGTGTTACATTCCTGTCCGTCTTTGTATACATTGATAGTAAAATTATGTATATATTATATTATTGATAACATTTCTGACTTTTTGCAATACGACACACTTTTACATTAGGTCATTTACAGAAAATTC
>MJUT01064320.1:13346-23578 GCA_002080005.1 Gigantidas platifrons
GGTATTTCATCTACGGAATCGAACCGTTGCCGCATAAACCACTGCAACTGAAATACCTGGATTGCGAAGAATCAGCTCACAAACAGTCCGCAACCGGCTTCGACAGCATGGCATTAGACCCAGAAGGCCGTATTTCGGAGCGGTATTGACGCCGTTACACAGACGTGAAAGAGTCCGTTGGTGCAACAGATTAAGGGGCTGGACATTCCGAAACTGACGAAGCATTTGGTTCAGCGTCAAGTCTCGTTTTCTGCTGCAGAAACGTGATGGTAGAATACGTGTATATAGGCGCCGGAATGAAAGTTTCACTTCCTCCTGTGTTCAGGAAGTGGATAGCTTCGGTGGAGGTAGTATCATGATGTGGGAGGCTATCTCAAATGACCGCAAAACAGATCTAGTACATGTCCCGGGAAATTTAACGACAGTAAGGTACAGAGACGAAATTCTGCAACCTCACCTCATGCACGTAATTGACCGACACAGGGAGGTATTCCAACAGGACAATGCTAGGCCACACACAGCTGTGACTTTTTTTGTACTCATCCTCTGAAGTATGGACTGCTAATTTTTCAATAATAAACATTCTGAGTCGATATCTAAAAGTGGAACTGCACAATTTTGATTTAAAATACATGTATTACAATACCTAAAATCCCCTTATGCGTTTCTTTTTTTGCAGAGTGTATAAGCATAAAAGTATACATATTATTAAAGTTTATGAAGGATCAACTTCTTAATTGTGTTAAGATGGGATATAGTCCCATGGTGTACATTGAAAATCTCTCGTTTGCTTGTCTGATTGATTGTGGTTGTCAATTTTATTGGTGGAGGAAACTGCAGGACCCAGAGAAAACCACTAACCTTCCGTAAGTCACTAACACACTTTATCACATAATTTGTACCTCTCGCCCTGAGCGGGAGTCGAACTCACATCAGTGGTGATAGGCACCGATTGCATAGGTAGTTGTAAATCCAACTACCATACGGTCACGGCCACAACGGCCCCGGCAATCTCTCGAGTACAATATTTTATTTTAATCCGTACTTAAATAAGCTGTCCCATGAGGTACGTATTTGTTATTATATTCTATGCGATAGTGCATTCTATTACTTATGCTCAACATTTATGTGATAAAGTTTGTCTGTGACTTTTGGCAGGTCGGTGGTTTTCTGCGGGTATTCCTCCAACAATAAAAAAACTGGCCGCCCAGATATACAGCGTGTGGCCAAAAGTATTCGCGCATGTAAAAAAAAAAACCTTTATAATCAACCAAAACAATATTTTTTCAAAAAATTATTGTGAAGTCATTTCTGGATAGATTTTAAAAATTTTTACACCCAGACATTCAGAATTGTCTTTATTTTGATTGTTTATTTGCTCATTATGTTTATATGCGCGAATACATTTGGCACCATACTGTAACTGATATATTTTTTAAATTGGCGTCAAATAGACTAAAACTTTCCCATGACAAATTAAGACAGTCTGACAGTCACGTAGGAAAACTTCTTACTGATTCGTATATGAAACGGAAGAAAGCCGTACAAGAAGCAGTTCAACGGAAAATTAATGCAGATAAAATGCGCTTATTTAATAATAAATGCATTAAGTCTAAAAATAAAGCTAAAGGTTTCTGGGAAATGCTACGCGATAACAAACTATTATTACCCCTTCTCAGATTATAGATCCGGTCGATAAAACAACTATTATCGACAAAAAGGGCAAAATTGAAAAATGTCTTATAAAACATTTTGGCGATATTGGGAGAGACTCGATTCATCAAAATGAAGCCCATACGAATTATGTTAAAAAAATCATTTCCCAAGCACAAAACGATAAAATTCCGACAAAAAATATGTTTTCTCTGAATATACAAGCCGATATTGTTCAACGAGCTCTAGTTTCATTGAAATCTGGCAAAGCGGTTGGTCTTAACCGAATTCCAAACGAGTTTCTAAAATTCGGTGGTGACATCATGATTACCTCTCTTACAAATCTGTTCATAACCGTAAGTGATCTTGAACAGACCCCATCCGATTGGCAAAAAGGTATCATTATTCCAATTCATAAGTCCGCATCTATTTATGATCTAAATAACTATAGAGGTATTACCCTGACCTCAAACGTGTACAAAATGTATGCAAGCATTCTGGAAAATACTATTATGACTTTCCTCGAGGATAAAAATGTACTCAGTGAAAGCCAAGGTGCGTTTAGAAAAAACAGACGTCCCGAAGACCACTTATTCACAATAAACGGTATATGCTCCCAAAGAAATTCATCTAAACTAAAAACTTATATAGCTTTCCTTGATCTATCGAAGGCATTTGATAGAGTTTGGCGTGACGGCCTTTTTTACTTATTATGGAAAAAAGGGGTACAGGGGAAAATATGACGTCTCTTAAAAGAAATTTACAGTAATGTAGAGAAAAATGTAATCTTTGGATCGTATAAATCTGAATGGTTCGATGAAAACTTTGGAGCAAAACAGGTATGTATTCTCTTCCCTGATCTATTCTCAATGTTGATGAAAGACCTTTCAGATATGCTTGAAAAAGAGAACATAGGAGTCTCTCTTTCGTCAAAAATAATAAATTCCCTGATGTACGCCGATGATGTCGCTCTTATCGCAGAATCTGATTCCGACCTCCGGAAAATGTTAAAAATTTCAAATGATTTTCCTTGTAAGTGGAATCTAAAATTTAACCACTCACAATCGAAGGTTTTAGTGGTAGGTCAAAGCATTGACAAAAACAGGAAATGGTATCTCGGTAATGAAAAAATTAATGAAACCGATAATTACAAATATTTAGGTGTATATTTGTCTAGAAATTTTAAGCCAACTCATCATACTCTTAAGTATCTAAAAGAACATTTAGAAAATAAACTAAACGGTATGGTAAGGATCCTAAGAAAACACGGCGACTTTAATAGGGTAGAATTCGGAAACGCTTTATGGACCTCAGTAATACGTCCATGTATTGCACATGGCTGTTCCATATGGCTTCCGTCGTCGGAAGCGCAGCGTAATTTACTACAAAGCATACAATACAAAGCGGCAAAAATTATTTTACGTACAAAAATTAATATTCCTATAAGTGCTCTATTATTAGAGTTAGGATGGGAACCAATCAATGCTTTTTTAGACAGGCAGAGAATCTCTTATTTTTCAAGATTCTCTGAACTAAATTCAACAAGACTGTGCAAGCAAACATTTGATGAATTATTTGGTAAAAATATAAGGAATTGCCTTATTTTGATTATATACGGTCTTTATTTGAGTCGGTTGGTCTAGATCATTTTATAAATGGAAGTTTTAATAAAGGTACATTCTATAAATTTGTCGGTGAATTTACACGAAGAAAAGAACTTGACAATATAGATACGAAATCAAGCTTGCATTTGTACAAAACGTTTAATATCATAGGTAGAACCCAAAAATATTTAATCAATATAAATGACTTTCGCGGTTCAAGGCTCAAACTTCGAGCTCATCTGATATGTACCTGATAATCCTTGTCTTGCGAAAAAAAATTACTAATAATTAATATTTATAATTTTTGTCCATGTTCTATTCGTTTACTGCCTATAAAATATACCGTTTGTAGTACTCCATAAATGACCATATATTTGTAAGCCTATAGCTGCAAACAAGGCGTATCGCAGAAAAATGCAACGTTTTTTGCACGGAAAGACGCTTGATAGGTAGATTTAGAATTGAAGAGAAAATCATAAAATATAAGTTAACTGTTTGTAGTACTCCATAAATGGCCATATATTGTCGATTTGTAGGCCTATAGCTGCAAACTAGGCGTATCGCAGAAAAATGCAACGTTTTTTGCAAGGAAAGACGCTTGATAGGTAGATTTAGAATTAAAGAGAAAATCATAGATATGCTGTTAAGATAGCAATTACCTTTACCGCTTTCACTGATTTAAAGCACAGGCGCATGTGGCATGGATTTCGTTTCCTCCTCCTCCTTTTCTCTACTACCCCCCTTTTTTCAAAATTTTCATAATCATTTCTTTTTCAAAATTTTCATAATAATTCGTTTTTCTCACTTTTGAGACAGACCCGTTCCTATTTTTAGCGATGTGAGATTGTCTTATCTTGCACTAGTGCAAGACAAAAAAATCACGTGCGTTTTACCGGCAAATACATACTGTACAGTTTTATGTCAACTGCCCCCAGTTCTCCATGCTTCACCAATAAAACCACGATTCTATTACATAAGTATTTTTAAATTAATGTATGTATACTATTCTGCTAGCTAATAATTTAACTATCGTGCCCCTTTCATGTTTCACGGTGTATGACTTTCAAGTCAATGTTTGTTTACTTTGAGTAAATAATAGAGTGCTCTCCCTTGTTAGTAACTAACGTACCTCCCTTTGACCAAATTCAAATATTTTTGCACAACCACAGGTGTAGTGTTGAGTTACATTTATCATATATTTATTAAATACATTGTATTTTATTATGAAATACATTTAAAATACTGCCAAGATACGGATGCATATGAATAAATTGAATATTGACTTCAGCAATGGAAACAAAATTTGCGGGAAAACGCTCGATCGGGAATGTAAGCAAAACAATTAGGTAACAGCTGATAAAAGTGAGAAATAAAATCAAACACCGGCAAAAAGTGCAAGACAGGGAAATCTCCGACACCCTCGGGTGTCGGAGATTTCCCTGTCTTGCACTTTTGCCGGTGTTAGATTCTATATATCTTCATTTGAAAATATCAGTAGACGTTATACATCATGAATAATACGTGTATTCTGTGTCCACCGTTTTTCGACTGATACAGTATGAACATTTTGAAAAAAAGGGGGTAGTAGAGAAAAGGGGGAGGAGGAAACGAAATACATGCCCCATGCGCCTGTGATTTAAAACAGTTTTCTTTTATATTTTTTTTTCGCTCTTTTCGTAATTGTGTCTTGTAAAGCTAGATCATAGCAGACGATATTTTTGCATCATACAAACGACAAGACTTTGAATGGTTTTTTTTCTGTCTCATGTGTACAAAAATGTATTTAAACGGGTTGCATGGCAACTGAATCAATATTGTTTTAAATAAAAATCATCTTTATATTCCTTTTTTTTTTCTTTTTTTTTGAAACCATGAGCGACATGATCAACGAAATCGTGTGACGACAGCTTTAGGGGCGAAACAAGAAGGTCTAACGATTGTCCATTTGTTAACTAAATTAATCGTTTCATGTAAAGATCATGTACACGGTTTCCTTTCTATTTTTTTTGTGAGGGGGGGGGAGGGGTTGGATTATTTTTAAACTGGATAGTTATTTTTCATTCAAATTAAAAGGCTGTACTTCACTCTGTAATGACCATTTATCTAACTTAAGTAGGATATGTATTTTATAGAACTACATCTATTTTGCTAATAGATACAACCTATGTGATACAAGATGCACTTTAGTCGGAACTAACTTTCGTGACGTCATAGGTTAGGAATGCGAGAAAACCCCAGTGACGTCTTTGTAAACATTGCGGAATCTCCGTCAGGATAATCGCAACGTACTCAAGATTTATCTTACTAATTTTAAATATTAAAGACATTCTTTTCACATTACTGGGAACTGCACCGTTCAATACATAATCAATTATTCGGCAACCAACTGTATTCGCCACCAACTTGAGAAATGCAGGGCAAAGATTGTTTACTCTGACAGTGACAGCGATCATGAATGAATGACTTGACGTAACAATACATGTGTGACGTAAACAATAGAAATCGTGTGACGACAGCTTTTATAGGGGCGAAAAAAGAAGGTCTAGCGATTGTAAATTTTTTAAATAAATTAATCGTTTGATGTAAAGAAGCTGTACGGAGTCCTTTTTTTTTAAACTATTTTTAAACTGGATAGTTATTTTTTATTCAAATTAATAGGCTATTTCCGGTCATTCCCTCCGATTGTCCATTCTATGCTGAAACTTAGAAACCACTTCCGGTTGGTATTGTTAGTATATTGATTCATCTCCTTACACACATGTTGCTGTTTAGCTCGCATCTTGCGATGCTCGCTACCAATAAACGATTAAAAAATCTAAAAAGTCCATTGTTAAGTAAGATTAACAGCCACTTCACATAAGTGGCGGGGTTTAACTAGTTGTATTGGCTAAAACCTCCCTCTTAGTGAAATGATGCTGTCTTGCAAGTTGATTTAAAATACAGTCGTTCATGTTATCTCCTTAACTAGGCGTCATTTAAAATTTGACCGCAGCACTAATAGCGAAAATAGACAATTTTTAACCTTCATATCAAATATATCAACCCTTATATCAACATGAAGCTTACTTAATGCTCCACCCGTGACACTCGTGGTGTTATTGTTAAACGACATAAACAAACACATTACTACAATAGATACAAGATGTCGGTGCATTTTGATGACATCAATGGGTAACCAACCAGAAGCCGTAAATCGAAGGATAAGACGATACAATGGCCAAAAAAACACACAAAAAACAACTATCTACAAAAAACTAAAGATCGAGCAACATGAACTCCACTAAAAACAGGGGATGAACTCAAGTGCTCCAGAAGGGTTAGTAGTTCCTACTCCACACGTGACACCCATGGTGTTACTGTTAAACGACATGGACAAACACAGTACTACAGTAGATACAAGATTTTGGTACATGAATACACGTGGATATTAAAATCTTTCTTTCACTTTTTGGGCAATTTTCAGAAATTGTTCTATTTTCAGTTGTTTTTGCAATTTGACCTCACAAGGATATGAAGAACTCAAACAGCTTGCTACTAAGACACTTCTAAATTAGGACAAAATGTTTGCCCAGATTTATATATACAACATGAACAAATTATTTCTCCATTTCAACGAAGGGAAACGTATTGCTTTAGTAGGATGTCTTCTTCTTCTCCTTGTCCTTCATCTTATGCTCAAACAACCCTGTCCACATTCGAGACGAGATGGCATTATCTTCAACTCATTGAAGACGGTCCGGTCCGTCTTTGGTAGCAGATGTATACAATATAGTTGATTGTTACTGGCAAAAATAAAAAAAAATTGCTTCCGAAAATAATGCAAAAATAATAAAGATATATATAAATATAGAGCTGTGATTTAAACAAGAGCTGAAATTCCAACACATAATAAATAACATCGTGTCTCTTACATAGTTCTGTAATATGAGACGGTGCATGTATCTGTACAATTGAAAGCGTTTTATCGACTTTTTAGTATTCTGTAAATAATACTTGTAACAGCTAGTTAGTAGTCTCCAGACACTGTCGAAACATGCAGCTGCACTTCGACTTGCTGGTGATTTGCTCCGTAATTATTTTGAGTCTTCTTGATTATGGGTATGTACATGACAATTTAATTAATCAAGACAGAGCTCTGAAGTCACGCTATTGTTTGGACAGTGGGTTATTTTAAAGACTTTACAGTTTAATGTTTTGTTCTTGCGTATGCGAACTTTAACCTTTTACCATTTAGACTTAAAAAACATGTTCTAAATATTTTGGAACTTGTAAATTCTTAAAAATAATCAACTCGACCCTCAGTGGCTCGTTGATTATTTCTCAGAATCTACAGTATCAGTATCTACATATCAACCCTTTGAATCGGACCAAGTTTGCGCACTAAATTAGATATTACGTTTTTATGAAATCTGTCCATAGTTTCATTTTTAACAAAAACTCAAATCTCAAAATAAAAAAGTGGTTCATTTAAGGCAAAGTTAAATATACTGTTCAAAAAAAGAAACGCATAACCCACTTTTATTTTTCAAAATGCAAATTCTGCGATTTACCAGGTAAAATTAAATGGCCAGTTTAATCATTGATTTTTCAAAGGTAAGTTATACATTTTAAATGCCTGGACTGGGTTGCACAAACCCTCAATTAAATTTAAGTGTCAACTAAAACTTAAGTGACACTTAAATTTACTTGAAATGTACATGAAATTAATTTACACTTAAGGCTTAATTGAGACTTAAATTTAATTGAGGTTTGTGCAACCCAGTCCTGTTCATTAGATTTGGCTCTCTGCCACATGTGCACAGCGCCTCTGAAAAATGAATATCCCATGTATCGCACCGAAAATTCGGTAACGTGTTTCACGGACATTTCGTGGTTAATTCAACTGTTAAACTAAGCGTATAAAAGAACCAAGTTTGATGCTTGACTTGTATTACTAAGTTGATATGCTGCCATCCCAAGGTTAGACCCTGCCACTCGAAATATCGCTATCGGTTCTCTCCAAGCCGGAGAGTCCCAAAATCAGGTAGCACGAACTCTGAATGTTAACCAGAGCACCATTTCCAGGCTATGGAACAGATTACAACAAACTGGTTCAACAAATGACCGCCAAAGGAGTGGAAGGACTCGCATAACTACTGCTGGGCAAGTTCGGTACATTTGGGTATTTCATCTACAGAATCGAACCGTTGCCACATCAACCACTGCAACCGAAATACATGGATTGCGAAGAATCAGCTCACAAACAGTCCGCAACCGGCTTCGACAGCATGGCATTAGACCCAGAAGGCCGTATTTCGGAGCGGTATTGACGCTGTTACACAGACGTGAAAGAGTCTCGTTTTCTGCTGCAGAAACGTGATGGTAGAATACGTGTATATAGGCGCCGGAATGAAAGTTTCTCTTCCTCCTGTGTTCAGGAAGTAGATAGCTTAGGTGGAGGTAGTATCATGATGTGGGAGGCTAATTTTTCAATAATAAACATTCCGAGTCGATATCTAAAAGTGTAACTGAACAATTTTGATTTAAAATACATGTATTAAAATACCTAAAATCCCCTTATGCGTTTCTTTTTTGCAGAGTGTATAAGCATAAAAGTATACATATCATTAAAGTTTATGAAGGATCAACTTCTTAATTGTGTTGAGATGGGATATAGTCCCATTGTGTACATTGAAAAATCTCTCGTTTGCTTGTTTGATTGATTACGGTGGTCAATTTTATTGGTGGAGGAAACCGCAGGACCCACAGCAGTGGTGATAGGCACCGATTGCATAGGTAGTTGTAAATCCAACTACCACACGATCACGGCCACAACGGCCCCGGCAATCTCTCGAGTACACTATTTTATTTTAATGCGTACTTAAATAAGCTTTCCCATGAGGTACGTATTTGTTATTATATTCTATGCGATAGTGCATTCTATTACTTATGCTCAACATTTATGTGATAAAGTTTGTCTGTGACTTTTGGGAGGTCGGTGGTTTTCTGCGGGTATTCCTCCAACAATAAAAAAAAATGGCCGCCCCGATATAACTGAAATATTTTTGTAATTGGCGTCAAACACCATAACACTAACTCCTATTGCTTATTTGATAAAAATTTCTAGAATATTCGCTGAATAATGTCACACTATTGTTCGGACAGTGGATTATTTTTAAGAATCTACAGTTTATTCTTTTGTTCTTGCGTGTATGAACTTCAACCTTTTACCATTTTAGGCTTAAAGTCCTGTTTTAAATATTTTGGAACTTGTAGAATCTTTAAAGTTATCAATGAGACCATAATGGTCGAGTTGATTATTTTTAAGAATCTACAGTTGGATTGTATTCTCCATTACGTATCAACCCTTTGAATCGGATCAAGTTTGCATACTAAATTAGATACATGTGTATTACAATTTTATGAACTCTGTCACTAGTTTTTGTTAAAAAAAACAACTCAAATTTAAAAAAGGGGGTTTCGTTTAGACAAAGTTAAATGTAAACGTAAAAGTATACATATTATTAAAGTTTATCAATAATCTACCGTTTAATTGTTTTGAGATGGGATCAAGTAGCATAGTTTACATATACAATCCCTCGAACATACTATTTTTTTATTTATGTTAATGCGTATTTAAATAAGCTTTTCTATGATCCATGTTTTTGTTATTATATTCTATACGATATTGCATTCAATTTCTTATGCTTAACACAGTTTGTCAATGATTTGGGGCAGGTCGGTGATTTTCTCCGGGTACTCTGGTTTCCTCCACCACTGAATAACAAACGAACCACCACGATATAACTGAAATAAGGTTGAAAGTGGCGTTAAACACCATAACCCTAACAGCTATTGTTCATGCGATAAACACTTGTACAATATTGGCTGAATGATTGTTTTACTAACCAAACGGGTTTCCGTATATATACAAGGCACAACACTTTAGCAGCTTTTTGTCGTGTGACTGATTGATTGGTGTTTAACGCCAACATT
>MJUT01064321.1:8923-23642 GCA_002080005.1 Gigantidas platifrons
ATGACTTGTTTTGACTTTGTTTATTGACAATAACTGCTGGTTACCATGACTTGTTTTGACTTTGTTTATTGAGAATGACTGCTGGTTGCCATGACTTGCTTTGACTTTGTTTATAGACAATGACTGCTAGTTACCATGACTTGTTTTGACTTTGTATTCTGACTGTGTTATCATTTTGTAAGGGTTTCAATGTTTTAGCACCAATATCATAGTACTTCTTTTGCTCGGTACGACTCAAGTTCATTTTATCTATAACTTTTGATAAATTAGGGGAATGGGGTACCAGTTTATCTGGAGTGCAAGGAAGGACTGACCTTAGACCTCTACTCATAAGTAACCGAGATGAGGAAAGCCAGTATATGACAATAGTGTCGTACGATACACTAGTAGACCAATATAACCGTCTGTTTTATTTTAGTGACAGATTAACCAGTCTAAAAAAAACCGCTAACTCTAATCAACAGGTGAACAAACAGTACATGTTATACCATGAATCAAACCAGACCAAGCTATTGTTTCTCCAGATGATTGATCTAATACCCTAGAACTTGGTGGGTCCGTGTAGCTCATCTTTTTATTTTTCCGTGTTCCTTTTATTATCCGTGTTCTGTGTCTTGGGTGCCCTGTGCTGCCAGTGACTATGGATTGTCCATTTTTAATTGCTCCTTTCGATTTTCCTAACATTTATCGAATTTCTCACCGTTTGTTACTTTTTAACGTCTGATGGGAATCAAATAAATGTGAGGGGCCGTCGTGGTCGTGATGGTAGTTAGATTTATAACTACCTATGCAATTAGTGCATATCACCACTAACGTTGTAAGTTCGAATCCTTTTTAGGCAAGGTGTACTCGATACAACATTATGTGCTCTGGAAGGGTAAGACGTTCCTGATCCATTAGTGATACCCGTCGTGTTGCTTCAGTTACAAACACAATGATAGGTCATTAATGAGGAAAGGACTATGAACAGCTTACGACAAGTGGAACACATCCGTGGTCATTTGTGACACAGATATTACATAACGGATAACCAAGTCATGGTGGCGATCGTAAAAAATATGAAAAGATTACTTCAACTTAATCACTTGGAACATTTGTTTCTGTAGCTTTCTTGTTAGCAGCAAATCTCTATAAAGGAATCCTGATAGGAACCACAAGCTCTGGAATGTAGGGTCAACTGTGAGTTACATAATTGCTTTTTATCGCCAAGTGAGCAATTTTGTTAGCTCTGTCATGGTGAGAGCAAAGTACTTCTGTACGAGATTAAACTAGGTGATGTTGAAGTCGCTTAAACACCCATGTAAATATAGCCGATATATAAATCCTATCATTTATGACACAGCGTTCCTACTAACGTTGTGAGTTCGAATCCCACTTAGGCATGGTGTACACGATAAAACATGTGCTAAAGTTTGTCAGTGACTTGCGGAAGGTCGGTCGGTAGTTTTCTCCGTGTCCTCCACCAATAAAACAGTCAGCCACAACATAACTGAAATATTGTTGAAAGTGGCGTTAAGCACCACTAACCACTACATTCCTTCATTCAGTAGTATCAACAATAGAAATGTTACCAATAAATGTATAGAGCCGAACATCTGAGGAAAACAGAGAAGACAAATGTTATAAATAAAATCAGTTGCCATGAATTTAAATATTTATTATACTAGTTATAGTTTTTAATTAACCAAACTAGTTCCGTCCAACCTAGGACGAAATCATGATAAATGTCTGTTTCATATAACTTCCCTAGATTATTTTAATGTAGACAATTATCAATTTTTATCTCAGTACACATATGTGTGTGTATGTATTAATACGTCATCATTTCATGTGCTGCTGTATTCATCTCTATGGGATATGCATGTAGTACAATCCCTGTTGTCATTAAAGCTGGGTAATTTACAATATTAACGATTTGATATACATTTTTGTGGTTTTTATGTTTTGTGTAAATAAAACAGCTTGTCACAATTTTGGAAAATGTCATTGTTTATAACCTCCCATTTTGTTGCAAGTGTTTCTGGATTTTCCATTCTTGATTGCCCCTTCGGTTTTCTCTAACCTTTACATATTCCTAATATTAAGAGTTTTTAGAATGGAAACACACATGAAACAAATGTCGTTGGTGATTGCCATGACAATATCCAACGTTAGAAACATGACGTGTTTATCCTCAGCACTATATAAAATGGAACTCTTCTGTTTAAGTTGTTAAGCTGACTGGTCTTATTTTGTCTTCCTACCAATGGAACACTTGTGTCACAGTAACAGCTTCTCCATTTTGTAGAAACCCTATATAATGGATGAAAAAAATGCAATAAGTACAAAAGTCGACATTAATTGATATCTTGGTCGTGTTATGTTTATAAGAATTTAATGGTTTCGGATTAAAGAAACTTCATCTTTTTCTAGGAGGGAGTGAGTGAAAGTTATTAAACACCAAGTGATGCCAATCTCGCTACCCTGCAAATAACCTTGTATGCACTAGGCGTATAAATCGTACTACTTTTCACATGTCAGTTACATTAAAGTTTGATAAAGTTATATTTTAAACAATTTTCTATATTTCAATTATTTTCATGGATAAAAGTTAAAAGTTTTAATTAGATTTGCATGATTAGATTTTACTTAGTATGTCTTCCATATTGGATTTTCGTGGACTATATTTTTGTGCGGTTTATATATATTTAACTTCCGGCAAACAATTTAAGAATAATTTCTACTATCTACGTACGAGGTTATTTGCAGGGTAGCGAGAATGACCGAGTAGTTATGATTGCAAGTGATGAGTTTCTCAGCTATAGCATGACGAGAACAAGTTATTGTTTGGTGATGACGATAATATTTGTTTTGTACTAGACCAACACTACTGAAGTTGTGAGTGTTTAACGTCACTTTCAACAATATTTCAGCTATATCGTAGCAGTCAGTTTTGTTGGTAGAGAAAACCAGAGCACCCGGAAAAACCACTGACCTGCCAAATTGACAAACTTTATCACATAATGTTGCGTGGAGTACACATCGCCTGAGCTGGATTCGAACTCACAACGTCAGTGGTGATAGGCACTGATTGCATAGGTAGTTATAAATCCAACACATGATCACGATCATCCCTGTATTATATTAAAATTATTAAGAAACATTTAAAATTGAATCTGAAAGTGTAATATTGCATGTACCAAAATAAAATGTTGATTGGTTGCTTTTTAATGTCAAGTCAGCAGTATTTGAACTACACTTATGGGTCAAAAGTATTTCCACACTAAGATATTTCCCTATATATTTCATATTAAACCACTTATTTTCAACACATTTTCCTGAAGTCATTCCTTGTCTGATTTTCATGAAATTTTCAGCATTAAACCCAAAGATAAATATAGTTTCTTCTTCCTATAATTTTCATAAAATTTTATACTTTTCCTTATGACATGATTTAAACACAAAGTTACATTTTTTTCATCAAATCTTGCTATATGATCATAGAAAATTGTGACGTCGAGAATATATGTTTATGTTTAAATCATAAATGCTTGTAAATAAAAGTTAAAAAAATTGCATGAAAATATGTAAATAAACTCCGATCAATTCTGCTTTTAAAGGTGAAAATATCAAGAAAATCTGATAAGGAATGACACCTGACGAGAAGAATAACTGGCGAATAGGTACAAAATGACATTAGTATACTGTAATATTAGAATAATATCTTACGCAATTTCCCATGGCACACCAAACACAACACCACGTGGTACTGACCACACTGTATCCCTGTCTGATATATACATGTTTTGCTCTGTTACCGAAAGCTACGCACAGAAATATCACCTACAGAAAAAAAGGCATATAGTGAGTAAATGTTGTTGAACGTCAAGTTATAAATTATTATCAGCTATGTCATGGCATCAGTTTGTTCATTTTGATGAGATAATGATGTCTATTTTTAACTAGAACAACACAGTGAGTTGAAATTGTGAGCTCACCGAGAGAGGAAATCATAGATGTAGTTGTCGCTGCACCAGGACAAAATGATCATGACTCGGAGCCAACCAGTCTCTGTTCTTACTCATAATTATTGAGTGCAAATTGAAGAATCAGAAAATATCAATGGCATAGTTTGACCCCGACATGGAATTGAATGCAATTCATTATTTACCTAAATAAATATATTCTTCGAATATTGGAGATTTTTATTTGATCAAATACCCCTGAATCCATTACAATGTCTATTTGTGCGTTAAACAAACTTGGTAAACGAAGATCTAAGGTCGAAGTTTTCCTGCAACAAGTTTGTGAAAAGGGTAGGGTTAAGGTGTTTTACGACGCTTTCAACAATATTCCAGTTATATCGTGACGGTCAGTTTTATTGGTGGAGAAAAACGGATTGCCCAGTGAAAATCACCGACCTGTCACAAGTCACTGACAAACTTTATCTCATAATGTTGTATCGAGTACACCTCGAACGAGTGGGGGTTATGGGTTAGGGCTAAGGTGCTTAACACCACTTTCAACAATATTTCAGCTATATCATGGCAGTAAGTTTTGTTGGTTGAGGAAACCAGGGTACTCGGAGAAAATCACCGACCTGCAGTAAGTCACTGACAAACTTTATCACATAATGTTGTATCGAGTACATCTCGCCATTAGCGGGATTCGAACACACAACGTTAGTAGTGATAGGCACTGATTGCATAGGTAGTTGTAAATCCAACTACCACAAGATTACGACCACGACAGGAAATTTGGGTTGCAGTTTTAATATCGATCGAGAATGTCGTGGCCGTGATCGTATGGTAGTTGGATTTACATCTACCTATGCAATCAGTGCTTGTCACCACATACGTTGTGAGTTCGAATCTCGATCAGGACGAGGTGCTTAACATTATGTGATAAAGTTTATCAGTGACTTGAAACAGGTCGATGGTTTTCTCTAGGTACTCCGGTTACCTCCACCAATAAAACTGACCACCACGATATAACTGAAATCTTGTTAAAAGTGGCGTTAAACACCATCAAACAAACAAACAAACAATGAATATATCGATCGATAGATCTTTTATATGAAGTTAGTTTTATAGCTATGTCAACACTTAATATGTTTTATGATATGATCATATACTTTAAAATACGACAAACAACGGTTCTATACAACATTTGAATAGATTCTAGATTCAATCAATAAAGTTTAAATATCTTAAGATACGAAGGCACCCGGAAGTACAAACGTACTACTTTGTAATATGATTGTGAGTGGTAGGGAAATGATTCTCACAGAGAAGTAAGTTAATTCAAAATATAATGATATAATGTTATAATGTTGCTAACTCTAATATGTTACAGACAGGGCCAGATTATACTATAGGCTAGTATAAGCTACACCCTAGGGGACGTCAAGCTTGAGGCGCCTCTAGGATATGATTTTAAAATGTAATAATATTTCTTTTCATAAAAATGAGTATAATATTTTGATATTTTGCATTGCTGAATAATTCATTACACTTAAATGTCGCTAAAATATACCACGAGTAAAGAAATATTCAAGACGGGTGCGGGCGAGTTAGAGGGTTCCTCCTTCTAAGATGGGGGGGGGTCATAATTTCATTAACCTAAAAGCCCCAATAGGTCATAATCAGTTCCTGACTATTGACATTGAATTTTGTCAACGGTGGGTGCAGATAATATCAAATGAAACAACAAAACTACAAGTAAGTTCGAAAATAGTGAGTGATTGTTGTTTAACGCCAATTCAGGAATTTGTCAGCTATATCATGGCGAGAACAAGTTAATTTTCGATGAGATGAAGAGGAGGTCCGCTTTGTACTAAACCAGCACGCTGAGTTGGATTTTTATAGTGTTAGCTCACTGAAACAACAGTCCGCGGGTAGACATGTCGCTCCACTCGGACACATTATTCTGATTTCGAGCCACCGATGCGGTTAGTTCAAAAATATAATGTTTAACTGATTATAATGTTGACAACATTCGAGTACATTATATATGTGATTGTAGACAATGTGGAAAGGAATGACCCGGAAGTAAAAGAAACAATGACTAAACAACCTCAAGTCCTAAGCAATCACAAAACAAGTTTTGATATTTAGTGTGACTACCACAAGACGAACAATTCATCTGGCATACACAAGTACCACTATTGGTACAGGAGCTGATTACCCGTATGAAGAACATTAGTTCACCTCTACTATCTTGATCAAGCTCTAGTTTTCTGTGTAGTGTTTTGTAGACAATTGTTTATATTTTTTTACCTATTTCTTTTGAGTTGGCTGTCCTTCGTTTAAAGACTTCTAATTGCCCTTTTGATTTGATATCTTCAAGCGTTTCTTTTAAGCACAAAATGACAAGCGCATTAGTTGATAGAAATATAGGTCCTGTTTTGTAACAGGCACACACATGTGGCGGGATTCAAACCTGGTAATGAGATTCAAACATTTCCCTCTTTAGAATTAAATCACATCGAACTCTAATAAAGACTATTTATATTGTACATTTTCGTAGATTAGTATTGCATCGGTGTTTTTTTTTTCTTCAAAAAACGCATTTTTATTTATTCAGATGTATGTAAGATTGACTTTGTGGGCTGTAGTTACTTTACCATATTTTGTGATAGCAACATCCGCTGGTAAGTTCTATTATTATTATTTTTAAAAGTTTTAAGATACCAAATGAGTTCTCAGAGGCCTTAATTTGAAGAAGGACAAACAATATTATGGTCAAAGGCAAGGAGACAAAAAGACAGACAATGGTCGACACAGCACTATACAGACAACTAAAGACTGCATTACCAGACCCACTAATACATAGGACCCACTAATACATAAGTCACACTAATACATAGGACCCACTAATACATAGGACCCACTAATACATAGGACCCATTAATACATAGGTCACACTAATACATATGGCTCACTAATGCATAGGCCCACTAATACATAGGACCCACTAATACATAGGTCACACTAATACATAGGACCCACTAATACATAGGTCACACTAATACATAGGGGTCACTAATACATAGGACCCACTAATGCATAGGGCCCACTAATACATAGGACCCACTAATACATAGGACCCACTAATACATGGGAACCACTAATGCATAGGCCCACTAATACATAGGCCACACTAATACATAGGGCCCACTAATATATAGGACCCACTAATACATAGGCCCACAAATACATAGGACCCACTAAAACATAGGACCCACTAATACATAGGCCCACTAATACATAGGCCACACTAATACATAGGGCCCACTAATACATAGGCCCACTGATGCATAGGCCACACTAATACATAGGGCCCACTAATACACAGGGCTGCGTGAGATATATGCAGCTCTTGTTCTGCTAGTATACTTGTTGTGTTATTGCTGAACGATACGAACATAATCTGTTATGGAAATCGTGTTGGCTTCATGAAATCATTTTCTTCGTGACAATTTCACTGGTCAGTGTAAACCTATATTTTATTGTGAAGTTTCCATTGGACATCACTGGATTGCTTAATCACATAATGTGGAATCGAGTACACCTCGAATAGACAGAAGTCCAACCCATAAACCTTATTGACAATAAGCAATGATTCCATAGGCGTTACTGAAACAGTTATAATATATTTTAAAATCCCAATGGGAAACGGTCAACCATACCCTAAAACCAAAGGTGGTACAAACAATATCATTGACAATATACAAGGGATGCTCCATAACAATACATTTAGATGACAAAAGAAAATTACACCAACCTCACATGTGGAGTAGGAACCTTTGGTTTTTAGTTGGGTTCGTGAAGCTCGATCTGCAGTTTTATGAGTGATGTTTTGTAGATCGCTGTTTGTCCCTTTGTACTTTTATTTCTTTTAGCCATTGTGTTGTTTGTCCTTCTTCGATTACGGCTTCTGAATACCCCATTGGCATCTTCAATTTTATTATCATTTTATTATTTCAGTAAGACATAATATAAGACTAACATCACAACAGACAGTGTTGTTCATTTTCATGTTTATATTGTTTGTCCGCTTTGGTCGAGTAATGATTCGAGTGTTCGCTTAGATTGTGGTGGATCGTCAGTTCGATCGTTGATCGGATCAAGTAGACGACTGTGAAATTGGTATTCGCTTCTTTTCAACCAAGCACGCAGCATTAAAGAGTAGGAATCAGAATAATGTATATCTGCATAGAATGACATGTTTAACTGATGGTTGGTTGGTTGATGGTGTTTAACGCCACTTTCAACAATATTTCAGCTATATCGTGGCGGTCAGCTTTATTGACGCGGAAACCGGAGTACTCGGAGAAAACCACCGACCTGTCGCAAATCACTAACAAATTTTATCATATAATGTTGTATAGAGTGCAACTCGCCATGAAAGTGGTTCGAACTCATAACTTTAGTGGTGAGAGACACTGATTGCACAGGTAGTTGTAAATTCAATTACCATGCAATCACGTAGGTCCCCGTTTAATTGATGGCCTCATTGAGATGGTAACACTAAATTCCTACTGCGTGTTTTGTCTTATGAGAGAACAGACGTAACCATCACTTCACGACAAATAATCTTGTTCTGATCATGATATAGCGTTAGACACCAAACTCACTACCTCACTTTATATTACTGGAGCTACATCTGTCTTATGTTGACGTTAGACATCAAACTCACTACCTCACTTTATATTACTGGAGCTACATCTGTCTTATGTTGACGTTAGACATCAAACTCACTACCTCACTTTATATTACTGGAGCTACATCTGTCTTATGTTGACGTTAGACATCAAACTCACTACCTCACTTTATATTACTGGAGCTACATCTGTCTTATGTTGACGTTAGACATCAAACTCACTACCTCACTTTATATTACTGGAGCTACATCTGTCTTATGTTGACGTTAGACACCAAACTCACCACCTCACTTTATATTACTGGAGCTACATCTGTCTTATGTTGACGTTAGACACCAAACTCACTACCTCACTTTATATTACTGGAGCTACATCTGTCTTATGTTGACGTTAGACATCAAACTCACCACCTCACTTTATATTACTGGAGCTACATCTGTCTTATGTTGACGTTAGACATCAAACTCAACACCTCACTTTATATTACTGGAGCTACATCTGTCTTATGTTTACGTGTAATGACGTTTCCTTCTGGAAAATTGTTAATTTACTTCATTGATTTCATAACTAGTATTATTCATGGAAGTATTGCATTGTCTGTGCATCAAGTCTATTCTCTTCTATTATATTACTGGAGCTACATCTGTCTTATTTTGTAATGATGTTTCCCTTTGGAAAATTGTTAATTGTTAATTTACTTCATTGATTGATAGCTAGTATTATTCATGGAAAAATTGTATTGCCTGTGCATTAAATATATTCTAGTCAACTGTTAAGTAGTATTTGTTTTACTGTTGCATATTGTATGTACATATATGGAGCTTTCAATTTTAATAAACCATTCATTTTATTTTTCATTTAATTTTAACTTTGTATTTACTGACGACATAGGTGTTGATGGTAGTTGGGGGTCATGGACAAACTATACCTCTTGTTCAGTATCGTGTGGTGAAGGAACACAGATCAGGAATCGTACCTGCGATGATCACGCACCAGCCAATGGAGGAGCTGTATGCCAAGGCGCCAATAACGAAAGGATCGTTTGTAATGGCGGCATGTGTCCCAACATCAGCGCTAGTTGGAGTTCCTGGAGTAATTTCAGCTCTTGTTCAGAATCATGTGGTGACGGATACACGGTCAGGAGCCGTACCTGTCAAAGTTTAGATATCGAAAACGAGGCAGTAGATTGCAATGGTACTGAGATAGAAAACATACCATGCAATGAACGCTCATGTCCAGCTGTTAATGGTAGTTGGGGTGCTTGGTCTAATCATAGTTCATGTTCCGTAAGTTGTGGTGCCGGAAGCCAGTCTAGGATCAGAATGTGTGATAGTCCAAAACCGGAGTATGGTGGATTATTCTGTGTTGGTTCCTATATTGAAACCCGTCCATGTAATGAAGATGATTGTCCTGGTAAGAAAATAATGTTTGTTTGGTGGTGCTTAACGCCACTTTCAGCAATATTTAAGTTATATCGCGGCGGTCAATATTATAGGTGGAGGACCCGGAGAAAACCACCGACTTGTCGCAAGTCACTGACAAACTTTATCACATAATGTTATACACCTCGCCCTGATCAAGATTCGAACTCAAAACATCAGTGGTGATTGGCATTGATTGCATAGGTTAATCCAACTACCATACGAACACGGCCACGACGGTCCCTGTAAGAAAATAACACGTAGACCATTGTACAATTAAATGTTATATACCATTTCAAGTTTTGTCATCCACCTATCATTAACAAAACAAGTATTGAAGATACCAAATGGGTAATCAGAAGACAACACTATCTAAAAATATACGACCGGAAATAGCATACACACAAAATTGTTTTTCATGAACATGAAAGGCTATTCCAAATTACACTTACGATACAAGTTCAAGCTAAAGTAAAGAAACAACGCTTTTATTGCTGTTCTACATTTCACAGTCGGGTTTTCAACATTTCATACCCTAAAATGAGCATGAAATTGTCCTAGCGTGAAGTTGGGTGGTACATGTTGCTACTGTCTATTAACGCCACATCTAGGAATCTTCGCTATACGGTTTCGAAAATTTGCATTTATTTGTTAACACTGAAGTATACACTCCGACAAAAGTTAAGCACCACCCTATATTTTTATCGATATATTTTTTTACATCAATACTGTTAAAACAATTAAATAGATATCACCATTTTTCTTACACTTCTTAAAAGACTACACCAAGGGCTCTAAAATTATCAATCTACGAAGTATATATCATCCTGAAAGACGACTATGACGTGCCAAAAATGGGGTTAAAAACAGTCGCTGGAAAAACGTAAAACCAGTTTGTCTTTGATGGAAGTTTTTAACATTGCATTAAAATGCAGAGTCTTCAGATTTTAAGAACTTTTAAATGCATCTATTGTGCGTATGTGTAAGGCATAAAAATCAATAACGAGTATATCCACCGCGTTTATTGTGAAGTTATGTAACACGCCTCGTCATGCTTCGAACAAGACGCCTAAGCCGTTTTTTGGGGGAACTGTTGCCACTCCTGTAAGATAGAAGTTCTTAATTCGTCAATATTATGACATTTTGGATTGCGTTGGTTAATTTTTCGGCCAATAAAGTCCCATACATGCTCTATAGGGTTCATGTCTGGCGACATCGCAGGCCATGGAATTGTCTGAACAGCCTCTTGCTGTAAAAATTGTTGTAAAATTCGAGCTCTATGTGGCCTAGCGTTGTCGTCCATGAACATTGGCCTGTCAACTGTCAGCCAATGCATGATTGTCGAAACGGGGGACTACGCGTGGACCGAGCACATTGTCACGGTATTTTTTCGCCTGTCAGATTTCCATCAAGAACGTACAAGTCCAACTTACAGTCAAAGGAAAAACAACCCCAGACAGTTACACTCCACCCCCAAAAGCAGTTGTGCCCAAAATGTGGTTGTCCTGAAATGAAGTGTTTCGTTGGCGCCAAACACTTGCACGACCGTCGGTAGGGCGTAGCAAAAAACTACTTTCATCAGACCAGTGGAACCGTCTCCATATGCGAATAGTTCACCCCAAATGATCATGTGACCAGTCAAATCGAGCACGGCGATGACATAATGTCAACCGTGGACGTTTTATGGGTCGTCGCGCTCGCATTCCCTGATGGTGGAGGCGTCTGATTACAATGCGTGTGCTAATGTGGCATACAAACGCTATATTACCACGAAGTGCACCAGCTGTACTGAACGGCCGTTGCCGCGCCCGTCTAGATATGAGCCGGTCCTCTCTCGGCCTCATTTTGCGAGGTCTATCTGCACGTGGACGGTCAGTAACATTCCCCGTTTGACGAAAATGCTGCATCAGTCGTACAATGATGGAATGGTTAACCCTGAAGTGGTCTGCCACCCTTCTATGGCTAAAACCACCGTCATGCATGCCAACAACTTGCCACCTTTCTGGTATTGTGAATTTTCGCTGCACCATACCAAACCAATAGAAAATGAAACTTAAAACTCTACGCACAAAAAATCAGCTTTCGTTCGCAAACACAAATGTTGAAAAGTACACGTGGCAATTTACACACTCTGTCATATACACATAATTAAATATCGATCAATAATCTGTTTCACAGGTAAGTAAGTATGTGTGTACAGGTAACGAAAACAGCAAACCGATTTGAAATAAGTCCATTATTAGAAAAGATATTATTGAAACAAGTAAGGTGGTGCTTAACCTTTGTCGGACTGTATATTTACTATATGAATTGACTTGGATATCGGACACCAATGAAGACATTTGTTGTATATTTGATATTTTAATTGTACAATGCATTATTATGCAATTAATTACTCTTTGTGAGGTAAATTCAAGGAAATGTTACTCTAGGTGACCTGACATGACCGTGGCCAGCGGTCGAGATCAGGTCAGGTCAGGTCACCGAGAGTCACAGGCTATTATGTTTTTGGATGAAGTCAATATTGCTAGGTCATATCTATCACATGATCAATAATGACTTCATCGCAGATCAATCTGTCAAAAATAAACACAGGTCACGTGATCCAAAACAGCCAAATGAAAACGCGTATAAAGCAATGCATATTAATGAGGTATAGTAAGCTATAATTTAGTATTCCTTTCTTTTTATAAAGGTATGGACAACAAGGGACGTACATTTATAATTGGATTCATGCCAAATGTTCCAGGTGGTATAAAATTAATACTATTTATAACGACAGACTATGACACTGACATCAAAGTGAAAGTAACAACACCACTGTTTAATGAAACATTTGTAAAAACAGTAGTTGTTAGAAAGTTTGTTGTTGGGAAGATACAGATAAACACTCTAATGATGGGTGGTATGGGCTCTATTGAGAAGAAAGGAATACTAATAGAAGCAGAGAAAGACGTAGTTGTATATGCAGTTAATAAAAGAATATCTTCCACTGATGCGTTTCTGGTATTACCTGTTGACGCCTTAGGCCAGGAATATTACGTTTCTTCCTGGGGTCAAAGATCTGCGTTCATGATAATTGGGACCGAGGATCAAACTGATGTTAGTGTAAAACTTGGAAGCAAAAGTTCCTCAATAACAATAGATGGTAATGATTATGGACCAAAGACCTCAGTTAAATTCCAGTTAGATAAATTTCAGACAATGTATTTCATGTCTAATTGGGGAGACTTTACTGGAACTCATGTTTACGCTACGAAACCAGTATCATTACTCGGAGGGAGCTATTGTACGACAATTGGTAACGGAGGGTGTGATCATATCGTACAACAAATGCTCCCTTTGGAAAGATTAGGTACAGACTTCGTTACCATTGGGATGCCAAATTGTAATGCTCCGGATACGTTTAGAATTGTTTCCAGTCAAGGCAATACAGTTGTCAATATATCTGGTCGTCCATCTAACACATTATATGAACCAGGAGACTTTTACACTTTTAATATACCAGACGGTGAATCTAAAACCATATCATCAAACAAGGCAATCCAAGTCATATTGTATGCAAATGGCGGTTGTGATAACAAGGACAATGGTGACCCTGCTATGATAATTTTACCATCCATTCAACAGTTTTCCTCTGATTATACATTCTCTACCGTCAAGCTTGATAATGGCGATTTTATTAATTCTCTGACGCTGGTAATAGCAGACAACCAAATCTTACCATCAACTTCGTGGAAATCGGTGCAAGGCAGGAATGATATAAAATATACAGATTTTGTCATTTCTAGTGGCGCACACACCGTATATCACGTGGACCCGTCCGTAACATTTCTTGCTATTTCTACAGGAATACAAAAGTTTAATTCTTATGGTTATCCTGCTGGATTTAATTTTGTTCCTATGACAAACGTAAGTGTATTGATATTTAAAAAATGTCTGAAAACGAAATTAGACAAATGTAGACAATTTTGAAACCAACGCTGTTCAGGTTTATGGGTTTTATGAAGTTTAACGCCAATTATGACAATATTTCAGCTATATCGTGATGGTCAGTTTTATTAGTGGAGAAGCCAGAGTACCTGGAGAAAACCACCGGCCTGTCACAAGTCACTGACAAACTTTATCACATAATGTTGTATCGAGTACGCCTTGCCTTGAGCAGGGCTCCAACACACAACTTTAGTTAGACGATGTTAAGAAAATATTGAAAATATAAAAAGAGTAGACAGAGGAAGTAATTAGAAGAAGAGCCAAAATAATATGGTGGGAAACGATAAAATACTATGGTGGGAAACGATAAAATACTATCGTGGGAAACGATAAAATACTATGGTGGGAAACGATCAAATATTATCGTGGGAAACGATAAAATACTATCGTAGGAAACGATAAAATACTATGGTGGAAAACGATAAAATACTATCGTGGGAAACGATAAAATACTATCGTGGGAAACGATAAAATACTATGGTGGGAAACGATAAAATACTATGGTGGGAAACGATAAAATACTATCGTGGGAAACGATAAAATACTATGGTGGGAAACGATAAAATACTATCGTGGGAAACGATAAAATAATATCGTGGGAAACGATCAAATACTATGTTGGGAAACGATAAAATACTATGGTGGGAAACGATGAAATACT
>MJUT01064322.1:1457-22841 GCA_002080005.1 Gigantidas platifrons
AGAAAAAAAAAGGGATCAAACAAACACGTAATTTTAGTTAAACTGAGAATGTATGTGTCTAGTATTAATGTTGTGGTTTTCCTATGTATTGTCAGCCATATTCCGTATTTTTTTCTGTTCTTTTCGTATATCTTCTTCCATTTAATTTTTGATGCATTTGTCAAAGCTTTTCGTTCTCATTGACTCTACATCTGTTGATAAGCTACCTTTGCTTAATCGGTCAGTGGCCTGATAAGGATAAAGAATAAATCAACAAAGTAATGTCCATGAAAACAAAAGTATGTTCACAGAAAAGAAATTCATGAAAGTAAATGTGTATTTATAAAAAAAAAAATGAGTAACGCACCAAAGGTGCGAAAGCCGAGTTGCGAACATATGGATGGACAATGCCTAGTAATATAATTCTGAACCTTAGTCTTTGCTGTGATATTTATTTATTTTGTTTAGTGCTAGAATCTGCTTGCTTGCTTTCGAGAGCTTTTTATTTGGAAGTCTGTTTATTTTATTTGTATGTGCTTAAGCTTTGTTGCCAAGCTTTCTGAAAATGCAGTTCGGTGGTTATTTTTGAGGTCATAGATGAACTCGTCACATCATGTTTGCCCTGTATATCAATTTTCGCTGAAATCCGGGCAAGGTCAACCTTGACCTTTCTAAAAATACAGTTCGGTGGTTATTTTTGAGGTAATAGATGAACTAGTCACATCATTTTTGCCCTGTATATCAATTTTCGCTGAAATCTGGGCAAGGTAAATTTTTCGGCATTTTGGTGGCCATTTTGAAAATCACAGCCAAATTGGAAATTCCGGAAGTTCCGTAAACATCCATCTTGTAGGAATCTATTGTTGTGCCAAATTTGGTTAAGAACACTCAGACAATGTTCTGGTTAAAAAGTATCAAATTACTGTCCTATATTTAGAAAAAGTGATCTTCACCTTTGACCCACAAACCTCAAGTTCATGAGATTTGTTCCTCCCAGCATGAGGCATGTGTGTACTTAGTTTCTTGTACTTGAGATATTGTGCGGAAATGCAAAAAGTATCAAATGTTTGTTTTATTTTTAGAAGTTGTGACCTTGACCTTTGACCTACAAACTTCTATATCAATAGGCTTCCTCCTCTCACCATCAGGCATGTATGTACTAAGATTCATTTAGATCCGACATTTCGTTCTTAAGATATTATGCGGAAACGCAAAAGTATCAAATTTTTGTTCTATTTTCAGAAGTTGTGACCTTGAACTTTGTCCTACAAACCTCAATATCAATAGGCTTCCTCCTCTCACCATCAGGCAATGTGTGAATCAAGTTTCATTTAGATCCAACATTTCGTTCTTAAGATATTATGCGGAAACTAAAAAAGTATCAAATTTTTGTTCTATTTTTAGAAATTGTGACCTTGACTTTTGTCCTACAAACATCAATATTAATAGGCTTCCTCCTCCCACCATCAGGCATGTGTGTACCAAGTTTCATTCAGATCAGACATTTCGTTCTTAGGATATCATGCAGAAACTAAAAAAGTATCAATTTTTTGTTCTATTTTTAGAAGTTGTGACCTTGACTTTTGTCCTACAAACCTTATTATCAATAGGCATCCTCCTCTTACTATCAGACATGTGTGTACCAAGTTTCATTCATCTCCGACATTTCGTTCTTAAGATATCGTGCGGAAACGAAAAAGACCCAAACATTTAGTTTTTCAATTTCTGAGAGGAGGAGGAACTTGGTTATGTATGGACCCAAACATTTAGTTTTTAAATTGCTTGGGGGAGGGGGAACTTCGCTATGTATGGACCCAAACATTTTGTTTTTCCATTGAGTGGGGGCGTGGGACTTTCGATATATATGGACCCAAACATTTAGTTTTTCAATTTCTGAGAGGAGGGGGAACTTCGCTATGTATGGACCCAAACATTTTGTTTTTCCATTGAGTTGGGGCGTGGGACTTTCGATATGTATGGACCCAAACATTTAGTTTTTCAATTGTTTAGGTAAGTGGTAATTTGAATAGGTATGGACCTAAGCATTGATTTTTTCAATTGTTCGGTAGGGGAAGTGGGGAACTTGGAAATACGAGGATATATCCAACATTTAGTTTTTCCAATTGTTTGGGGGAGTGGGAATTTGGACATGCATGGACCCAAACATTTAGCTTTTCGATTGAGTCGTGGAGTGGAAACTAAGATATGCATGAAGTCTTAAAAAATCATTACACCTTGTAATTAGGAATTCAAATTCTTCTCAATAAAAATTATAAACAACACAAAGTGTCAAGTTCCATCATTCCTTTTGCAAAATTTAAGAGCACTAAACATATACAATGAGTACTAAACCTCTACAAACAGCAATATGTAATAAATATATACACAGAACTATTACTTTTTCACTTGATAAAATGTTTGGTTGATATTCAATGGTGTTTTACTATGTAACAGTAGATTTTATGACAACATCATAGGTATTGAACATCAAACTATCTGATAAATTGAATACAAAGTTTTGTTTTTCAAGATTAGCAATTTTTTCAAAGTGATTCGCACCAGTAATTGCAAATTGTCATTTCGAGGACTGAAACAGGACAGCCAAAATCGACTTATTCTTAAGCTTTTTACACAAACTTGAATACATCGCTGGACATTCATAATCATAGTGACATATTTGTTTAATGACATTATATATTTTTTATAGATTAGAGTTGTCTCACTTTGATTGTAAACACATTCTCCATTTCTCAGTGTAAAATTTATAAGTACTTTTTTGTCTTGTTTTTTATGATATTTCCTAATCAAACAATCATTGAACAATTATATTTGTGTTTCTTTATTATTTTATTGCTATTTTATTTGATTGGCATTGGTTTAAATAAAGTTGTCTTGTCTTGTCTACACAATCGATGTACCGGGGTTCGCTTAGTGTGATTTGTGGGTGTGTACTATCAGTATCAATGGGAGATCATTATCCAACACAAAATACCAACCTCTCAATAATTAATGTATTATTATTAAATTATTAAATTACAGATTTGTGTAATTAAATACTATACCTCTTTGACTAAATAAAGCAGGTGGTTTGGTCTTACGATCCATAGTTTTGTGTGGTGATCATTTGTGTAAATTCGTCGTTAACAAGCCACTTTCAGTTTCGTTTTTATCCATCTTTTGTGTTGGGACCATTCAAGCCATGCTCATTCAAGAAGAAATAAAACACTGATGTGGCCGCCGACACACAGAACACCCGCGTATATTGCTCTCTATGAATCTATGATTATCTCCGTATACATGTAATGTCCATTTGTTCTTGGTTTTCCATGACGTATTTATTTCCTGGTTCACATAGGCTACCCAACACCCGAGTCGATCATGCATGAGACTGTCGAGTTATGTCCCCTCGCTCATACACTAAGTCCCCTTTCCTCAATATGTGATAACGCAGCCTAATCATACATGGGTTGGTTTTAGTCTAGTCAATTTAGTGTATAACCTGCAACTAATTGCAACACAAAGTTTCTTTTATCGGAAATTTAGTCTATACTGGTCAAGGACCAATTATCGCCAAGTACCAATTGTCGCCAACTTGCACGTTACTCGTGAGCGCACGCGAATTTTCTGGCCATTTTTTTGCAGACGACAATAATAAATGGTAACTAAGCATACAGCAAAATCCTACATTTGTATATTGCCTAATTCGAAAGAAATCAGGTAAAACCCCATTAGAAACCATACCTCTTTATATAAACCTCGCGGGCGTCCCGTCAATGGTGCGGAGATGCCAGTCGCTATTATTAACAAAAATATTATAGCAGATTGGTGTTCTAATGATCGCAAAATACTGGTGACACCTTCATTTCTTTGTGGTAAGGCCATTTCTTTTAACTTCACTGTTGATTTATATATATTTTCCCACATCTAACAAGATTGCGATAATTGGTACTCTTCCCTCCCGATTCAGTGACAAAAATTAACAACTTTACAAATGCTTTATGATCCCAGTTGATTGTTGTGTGTTGGATTTGGCGTCTTTATATTCCTAGTTGAATGTTGTGTTTTGGATTTGGCATCTTTATATTCCTAGTTGAATGTTTTGTTTTGGAGTTGGTGTCTTAATGTTCCGAGTTGATTACTTTGTTGTGGAGTTGTGTGTCATACGATATGTTGTAATGTCATTTATTTATAAGCTTGTCGTTCTGGTATTGTTTTGTGTATCCATTACAGATTTTTTGTGCTTGTACTGTTCCTTCTTATTTGCTTTGGGTATCTGAATTTGTATTTCTTTGTACTTTTCTCTGTAATTGGTTTTGTGTAGCCAGATTTAAATTATTTTGTACTATTCCCTGTTATTGGTTTTGTGTATCCAGATTTTGATTTCTTTGTACTGTTACTTTTAGTATTTTACAATCAACGTCTACCCTTCAGAAGCATTTGAGTTCTCCCCCGGTTTGTAGTGGGGTTCGTGTTGCTCAATCTTTAGTTTTTTTTCTGTGTAGTGTTTAATAGATCATTGTTTGTCCTTTTGTCCTTTTTGGGATTGTATTGTATGTCCTATTTCTGTTTACGGCTTCTGATTACCACTCTGGTATTTTCAAACCTTTATTTTTATCTGTTTAGAGTAAAGTTCGTGTATATAGGTAGAACTACGCTGTCTGCAAACGGGAGAAACACTACATTTTTCTATCAAACATGGAAAAGGGGGGAGCTTGGCTATGATTTGGTCACACTTCCTTCTAGTTATATAAATGTTTCAGATACAAGTGAGACAGGCTGCTTATGCTCCTCTGGATAAACATGGGGCGGATAAATTGTGTGACATGTAATTAACAAAGTAAAAATCTCATACACATTCTAAATTAGAAAAAAATACAAAAAACATGATTGAGAAGGCTTACAACAAATTGTTTATTATGAATAAATTCCTTTAACAACGCAATGTTCTGGTCTAGTCAACTTTAATAGAACTGAAACATGATATTGATGTTAACATAACCTGTCTGTGTGTAAATATTAGCTAACTCTTAATAATAGAATGCCTTTTCATCGATCGTCACACATCGCTGATTCCACATATAATGGTTATGAATGACCCTAAATATATGCAGTTATAAAAGTGTAATAATTTTTTCAATTGGTGGTAGTGGGGGAGGGGAAGGGGTGGGAACTTGGACATGTATGGACCCAAACATCTAGTTGTTCAATTCAGTCGTGGAGTGGGAACTTGGAGATGTATGGACCCAGACATCTAGTTTTTCAATTCAGTCGTGGAGTGGGAACTTGGGTATATATGAACCCAAAGTATTATTTTTTTTTAAATTATTTCGGGGAGAAGGACATGTGATATGTATGGATCCAATCATTTAGTTTTTCAATTGGTGTGGCGGGGGGCTTAGACGTGTATGGGCTCAAACATTTAGCTTTATAATTGTGTCGTGGAGTGGGAACTTAAATATATATGAACCCAATCATTTAGATTTTCAATTGGTTAGGGGGGACTTTGATATGTATGGATCCAAACATCTAATTTTTCAATTGATTGTTGGAGTGGGTACTTGTATATGTATTGACCCAAACATTTTGTTTTTTCAATTGTTTGGGGGGACTTAGATATATGCGGATATATCCAAACATTTATTTTTGTAATTGTGTCGTGGGGTGGGAACTTACATATGCATGGAGCCAAATATTTAGTTTTGTAATTGTGTCATGGAGTGGGAACTTAGATCTATATGGACCAAATAATGGTCGGTAGGGGGAGGGCGAACTTAGATATACGCGGATATATCCAAAATTTAGCTTTTCAATTGTTTGGGGTAGAGGGGACTTCGATATGTATGGACCTAAACGTTTAGTTTATCAATTGTTCGGTCTTAGAAGGGGGAAATTGGTAATACGGGGATATAACCAAACATTTAGTTATTCAATTGTTTGTGGGAGTGGGTACTTCGATATGTATGGACCGAAACATTTAGTTTTGCAATTGTTTGGGGCAGTGGAAACTTGGATATGTGTGGACCCAAACATTTAGTTTTTTTCAATTGTTTCGGGGAGTAGGACATGTGATATGGATGGACCCAATCATTTAGTTTTTCAATTGGTTGGGGGGGGGGGGCTTAGACATGTGTGGGCCCAAGCATTTAGTTGAGTCGTGGAGTTGGAGCTTAGATGTGTTTGGACCCAACCATTTAGTTTTGTAATGGTGTCGTTGAGTGGGAACTTAGATATGTATGGATCCAAACATTTAGTTTTTCAGTTGTTTGGGGGCGGGGGAACTTGGTTATGTATGGACCCAAACATTTAGTTGTGTAATTGTGTCGTGGAGTGGGAACATACATATGTATGGAGCCAAACATTTAGTTTCGTAATTGTATCGTGGAGTGGGAACGTACATATGTATGGAGCCAAAAATTTAGTTTCGTAATTGTGTCGTGGAGTGGGAACATACATATGTATGGAGCCAAACATTTAGTTTCGTAATTGTGCCGTGGAGTGGGAACGTACATATGTATGTAGCCAAACATTTAGTTTCGTAATTGTGTCGTGGAGTGGGAACGTACATATGTATGGAGCCAAACATTTAGTTTCGTAATTGTGTCCTAGAGTGGGAACGTACATATGTACGGAGCCAAACATTTAGTTTCGTAATTTTGTCATGGAGTGGGAAATTAGATATATATGGACCGAATCATTTAGTTTTTCAATTTTTTGGGTGAGTGGGTACTTGGATATGTATGGACCTAAACATTGAGTTTTCAATTGTTCGGTAGGGGATGAGGGGAACTTGGATATACGTGGATATATCCAAACATTTAGTTTTTCAATTGTTTGCGGGAGTGGGAACTTCGATATGTATGGACACAAACATTTTGTTTCTTAATTGTTTCGGGGAGTAGGAACTTCGCTATGTATGGACCCAAACATTTAGTTTTTCAATTGTTTTGGGGAGGGGGAACTTCGATATGTATGGACCCAAACATCTAGTTTTTCAATTGTTTGGGGGAGTGTGAGCTTGGATATGCATGGCCCCATACATTTAGTTTTTCAATTATTTGGGGGAGTGGGAACTTTGATATGGAAGGACCCAAACATTTAGCTTTTTCAGTTGCTTCGGTTAGTGGGAACTTGGATATGCATGGCCCCAAACATTTAGTTTTTTCAATTATTTGGGGAGTGGGAACTTGGATATGTAAGGACCCAAAGATTTAGTTTTTCAGTGGTTTCAAAAATTGTATGTACATTAAACCTAATATTCGTTTTTTTCAGAGATTTGTGTTTTAATTCATTATTTGAGGAGTTGAGCACCACTTCAGAATTAACTATACATGAACATCGTGTACACTGGATTACTATGTGTGTTTACTGTCTTATGTTATTTGGTGTATTACGTAACAGAATGCAGTCATAATATATTATATGTACAAAAGAACTCCATTTTCAAAGCATGTATGGACCCAAACATTTAGTTTTGCAATTGTTTGGGGGGAGTGGGAATGGGAACTTTGATATATACATGTATGTGCCAACATTTAGTCATCAATTGTTTGGGGGGAGTGGGAATTGTGATATGCATGGGCCAAAATATTTAGCTTTTCAATTGTATCGGGTAGTGGGAACTTGGATATGTATGGACCCAACATTTAGTTTTTCAATTGTTTAAGGGAGTGGGAACATACATGTGCATGAACCTAAACATTTAATTAAACAATTGTTCGGTTAGGGGGAGCGGGGAATTGGATATACGCGGATATATCGAAACATTTAGTTTTTCAGTTGTTTGGGTGAAGTAGGAAATTCGATATGTATGGACCCAAACATTTAGTTTTTCAATTATTTTGGGGGAGGGGGGGGAACTGCGAAGAGAAGAGAAGAGAATGGCGGCAGGTGTAAACAGGTAGATAGAAGGGTCCGATTTTTTTTCTCTGAAAAGTCATATTGTGAGATGATATACGATACCAATTTTATTTGAAGGATTCAGGAAAAGTTTCTCTGAAAGTATGTGTGACTTTATATCTTCTTTAAATTGATATTACGAAAGAGATATTTCAATTGTAAAAATTTTCTTATTGTCGTCGATATTGAGTTGAGATCTACTCACCATTGTAAACAAACTTGTGTGTACAACTGTTATATATTTTAAAATGGCTACACCGTCAAATGTAAACAAAACAATAAATGATGAAAAGATTACTCCTGATGCTAAACGAGTAAAAAAAATTTCTGGGTCCGATGGTGAAAAAATGGATTCAATCAACGAATCGCAGCAGCCGCAACCCGAAAGCCTTGATACCCAGTCTTTAATTATGTGCAGTAGTGACGGTCAGTCGGTCGATTTAACAACTGTAATAAAAAATGCTATATTGAATCCGGAATTGTTTAACATGATGTCTACGTTACTGACAAAATATATAGAAAGTTCAATAAAAACTGCTATATCCGAGGCCACTGTGGGTCTTTAAAACAAAATCGAAGCACAAGAGAAAGAAATTTCAGATTTGAAAGCTGAAAGCAGTCAGATAAAAATTGAAAACAGACGACTAAATGATAATGTCTTTGGTCTCGTGGTGGATATTGAGGAGTTGGAGCAATATGGTCGGCGAAATTCTCTTCGATTTCATAATGTACCGATTACCAAAGAGGAACTGAATAAAACTGATGACAAGATAGTAGATATTTGTAAACAACACCTCAAAATAGACATAACTCCCGATGATATCAACAGGTCTCATATAATCGGTAAAATCCACCATGAAGGATCTTGCCAACTTATTTGTCGCTTCCGTAACTGGAAGATAAAGAATCAAATTTTTAAGCAAAAGAAACAGCTAAAATCGAACGCTAACAAAATTTATATCACGGAAGTTCTAACAAGGTACAGACAACAACTTGTATCCAAAATACAAATAGCGCGAAAGGAGAGGAAAATAGAATCCTTCTGGACAAATGATGGGCGAATTTTTCTTAAGAAAACATCAAACTCACCAAAAGTCCTGCTAAAATGTGTTGAAGATATTAACTATGCAATAAACAATTAAATAAATACCACAGTCTTTAATCTGTACAAGTCTATCTTTTAATTACACAATGAAATGAACTGTTTTCCAAAAAAAAAAAATAAAATGTTTTGTAATTTAAAGAAAGTAATATACTTTTTATACATGAAGTATCATTATGTATTTATCTATTTTTGGTGTTCGTTTGAAATAAATATTGATTATAGCCCAACATTTATATAATGATAATAAAAAAAAAAATAGATATGTTTTTGTTTCAGAAAAAAAATGACCTTTAACATCAAAATAATGCAACTTTTGTTTGAGTTATTCATTGTCTTTTTGTTGTACATTATTCATGTGTCCAAATTTGGATTTTTTTAAATTTACATTTACTTTGTTGAGATTGTGTTTTGGTTGTTTATTTTTATACAGTATTTAACCGTTGTTTGTCTGATTGCACGAGTGTGTATTCAATTATTGATTGATCGAGACCTGGTAGAAATGATTGATCCCGGTTAGTGTACCAGTATTTAAACAAATGTCATGTGATTACATGTCACACAGAGTCTCGATCGGTATATTTTATTCACGAGTGTATTCTATTGTGAGAAAGAAAATGTTTTTTATGACCAAATTTAAACCTTTTTGCTGTAATTTAAATTTATTGTTTCATACATTTTGTAATCTTGTCGTTCATATTGTATTGAATTATTTGTTCAAATCGTTTTATACAAATTTATGTTTTACATTGATCTTGTTGATTTTAATTTTGTTAGATAACGATATTGCTGAAAATCCAGGCCCTTTCTCTGATGAAATCTCTATCTTTCATGTAAATGCTAGAAGTGTTAGGAACAAGCTTGACTATATAGAATCTGTTGGATTTGACTCCTCACTGATATGTATAACAGAAAGTCATTTAGATGACAAGGTGTTAGATGATGATATAAAGTTAGATGGATACTATGATAAACCCTTTAGAAAGGATAGAAACTGTTTTGGTGGTGTACTTATATATGTGTCAACGACTTTAAAAGTAAAACGACGAGTTGATTTAGAATACGATAACCACGAATTTATATGGTTACAGTTAGATTTTTCGAATAAATCTGTATTAATCTGTATAGTTTATCGGACACAAGGGGCAATTAATCCATTTTGGCGCGATTTTCAACACTCGATTGAGCAATCATTTAATTTTACCCAACATGTAGTAGTTACCGGTGATCTGAACGTAGACTTATTGCATGAAAAAAATCACGTTCTTAACGATATTATACAGTTATATAACTTAAAAAATTTTGTCAAGGAACCTACTAGAATTGACATAGTTTCTGGAATCGAAACTTTACTGGACCCAGTTCTGGCTTCTGATGATTGTGACTGCAGGTTTGTTGAAGTTATTGATATAGATAGAACTATCAGTGATCATAAGGCAACAAAATTATATCTAAAAATCCCAGATGTGATACATAAATCTTATCAACGTTTAGTTTGGATATACAAGAAAGGCGATTTCGTGAAATTTAATAATTTGATCTCTCAATTTGATTGGTATAAGTTGTTGTCTAATTGTACAGAAAATATAAACATGATGTGTGTGCGATTTACAGAAAAATACTTGGAGTTCGCCCGAGAGTGTATCCCAACGA
The DNA here is from genome assembly GCA_002080005.1 of Gigantidas platifrons. Classification (NCBI taxonomy): domain Eukaryota; kingdom Metazoa; phylum Mollusca; class Bivalvia; order Mytilida; family Modiolidae; genus Gigantidas; species Gigantidas platifrons. The sequence continues at coordinate 12,088 of MJUT01064322.1, forward strand.
AAACAATTACAATACGCGACCGTGATAAACCGTGGTTTAATTCTGGTATTAAAAGGGAAATGAAAATTCGCGATTCTCTTCATAAAAAAATGCGCAAACAGCCGAATATTAATAACATATGCAAATATAAGGTTCAAAGAAATAAAGTTAATAACATGATTATCCATGCAAAGCAACAGTTTTTTTCTTAATTCAAACGATTTTCTTGACGAGAATTCGTCAGATCCGAAATTATTTTGGTCTCTTGTTAAAAAGCTAATGGGTAATGTTGGTCGTAGTTGTACGATGCCACTCCTGTTAGATACAGAAAATGATAATTTATGTGTCGATGATATTGATAAGTGCAACCTCCTAAACAGTTTCTTTTGTTCCATATCAAATTTGGATGATAATAACTGTAATCCACCTAACTTAGAGTTGAGAACAAATTCAAAGTTAGATCTTATAGAATTTACAATTAATGAAATTTCAGATATATTAAAGTCCCTAAATATTAAAAAAGCCTCCGGCCACGATTTGATCAGTCATCATATGTTAAAAAACACTGCAAATACTGTTAGTATACCGTTAAAAATTATATTTGATTGTTCCATACAAACTTCAACTTTTCCGGACCATTGGAAATTAGCTAAAGTTATGTCATTATTTAAAAATGGCAACAAGTCCTTAGTATCCAACTATCGACCTATATCTCTACTTAGCTGTGTGGGAAAAACATTTGAAAGAGTGGTTTTCAAGCATGTATCTAATTATTTTTTAGACAACAAACTGTTATGTAAATATCAATCAGGTTTTGTACCAGGATGTTCAACAGTACACCAGTTAATTGAAATATTTCATAAAATATGCATATCCCTAGATAAAAAAGATTTTTTTTGTTCAGTTTTTTGTGATATATCGAAGGCATTCGATAGAGTGTGGCATAAATGTCTTACTTAAAAGTTAAAGTCTTATGGTCTAAGTGAAAGTTTAGTAAAATGGTTTCAAGATTATATTTCTAATAGGAAGCAAATTGTGTTCATTAATAATTCAGAGTCAAGGATAGGGTTACTTAAAGCAGGTGTTCCTCAGGGCTCGTGTGTTGGGCCCATTACTTTTTCTTATATACATCAATGATATTTCTGATCATTTATCTAGCTTGGTAAGACTATTCGCAGACGACACTTCATTGTCCTATTCATCAACTAACCTGCTTCAAATTGAAAGAAAATTAAATTCTGATATGAATATATTAAATACATGGGCTGAGACATGGTTGGTAAAATTTAACCCACAAAAAACAGAATTTGTCATCTTTAGTAATAATAAAAAAATAGACCAAGTAAACATTCTTTTTAATGGTGAGAATATTAAACAGGTAGAATATCATACTCATTTAGGTGTTTGTCTTTCTAGTAACTGTAAATGGTGTTATCATATTAACAACGCATGCCAAAGGGCGACCAAACGAATACACATTTTACGAAAACTTAAATACTTATTAAGTAGATCCCATTTGAGCAAGATTTATAAAACATATATTTTACCAATATTAGAGTATGGTTGTGACTGTTGTACTCTTTGGATACTGTTGAATTCGTGATACTCAAAAATTATAATGTTTGCAACTTGAAGCAGCAAGGATTGTAACGGGTCTACCTAGTTATTCCAGTGCTGAAAGTTTATATTTTGAAACTGGGTGGTCAAAATTGGAAGACCGTCGAAAGTCTAGGAAATTAAATTTATTTTATAAAATTGAAAATAATATGGCTCCCTCATACTTATCTGACTGTTTGCCAACTACTATTGGAGAAACAGTAACATATAATCTCCGTAATAATGATGACTATCGCACTCAGAGGTGTCGTCTGCAAACTAGTTCCAAGTCTTTCTTTCCTTCCACTATAAAGTTGGGGAATTCCTTACCTGATAGTGTTAAGTCTCTACCCACTTTTTCCAAATTTAAAAAAAAGTTCAACCTGTCCAAATTCCGGTGGCTTCATTTTATAATATTGGTGATAGGAAAACTAACATAACACATACTAAGCTAAGACATAGATGTAGTGGCCTTAATGCCGATTTATATAGAGTAAATTTGAAGAATGATCCACGTTGTGTATGTGGTCATTTATTTGAAGATGCTATTCATTTTTTTCTTGAATGTCCACTTTATCAATACGATAGAACTTCTTTGTTTAAATGTTTTAATAACATTGTTCCCATCTCTATAGAATATATACTCTTTGGATGTAACGAAATTAGTGAAGACTTGAATACTTTATTGTTCAAATCAGTGCATAAATTTATTCGACAAACTTGTAGATTTAATAATTAATAATTCCCAACCGTGATATTATCTCAACACAATTTGCTAGTTTTTACTCCACCCCCCTTTTTCTGTTAAATAATAAAACAATATTTAATATGTATACTTAGTTTGACATTATTTTGTTTAATTTACTAATTATAATTGATATAGCCTGTACATTTGCTGTCATTTGATTTGTTTTATTTATGCTATTAATGTATTTGTATGGAGAGGGACTAGTAAGTTTTAAAAACTTGTTCCCAATCCAATTGTATATATATTGACAATAAAATCATTATAAAGTAAAAAAGTAAACTGCGATATGTATGGATCCAAATATTTAGTTTTTCCACTTGTTTTGGAGGAGGGGGAACTTCGATTTGTATGGACCCAAAGATTTAATTTCCCAATTATTTTAAAAATTGTATCTACATTAAACCTAATATTGGTTTTATCACAGAGATTTGTGTTTTAGTTCAATATTTGAGGAGTTGAGCACCACTTCAGAATTAACTATGCATGTATGCTCAAAATCGAAAGATTGGAAGGCCAAGTAATTTAAAATTTTGGGAGTAATAAAACCAAACGGTTTAAACAGGATAGCCAAAGTCGGCAACGGTCACCTATGCCTGAGGGAGGAGAACCTGAATTTGATTAATAATTACATTATTTAGAAACTGTCAATTTCAGTAATAAATACAAGTATATTTAATAAACCCTACTGGGCAGACGATACCCTCGAGACTAATATTCCCCTAGCAGAGGTAAGTAACAGCATTTAAGTCACACTATTTTGATTGTACGACAGATCCCCATTTTTAAAGCAGAATTAACACCTCCTGTCGTGAGTATGCATGTATGGTTGATTGATTGATTATTGCTTAGCGTCCCCCCAGTGAGCAGTATTTCTACGTTATACGGGACGAGATCAATTCCATCAATATACAAAATAATACAGAAATAAAGGAAAATATAACAACAGGGGAAGCGAATTTTGACTGCTACTGTGAAAGTTTTGTGAATTGTGTACGAACGAAAGATTTAGTGTTTGTTATTATACCTCATTAATATGCATTACTTAATACACGTTTCCTATTGGCTCTTTTTAAGACATGACCTGCGATTATTATTGACAGTAGTATGATATGTAATGGAGTCATGTGATGGATATGACCCAGCAATATTAATTCCTTCTAAAAATGGCCGCCTTCATCGCTTGAATTTCAAGAAGCACGATTTGTCATGTTCAGATTGCGTTCATGACTAAGGTCCAAGCTCTATCAAAATAGACTTTGAAATTGGTATTTGATGGTTCTTTAATAAACTTTACAGCATTAAGAAAAAAGATCGATAGTTATCTTCCACCTCTGCTGTAAAACCAAGATAACAACGCGATCACTATGGCCCATCTCTACTGTACAACCAAGATAATAAATCGATCGGTGTCGCCCACCTCTACTGTAAAACCAAGATAATAAAGCAACCGCTATCTCCCACCTCTTCTGTAAAACCAAGATGATCAATCTATCTCTATCGCCCACCTCTAATGTAAAACCAACATAATAAATCGGTTGGTATCACCCATCTCTACTGTAAAACCAAGATAATAAATCGATCGGTGTCGCCCACCTCTACTGTAAAACCAAGATAATAAATTGATTGGTGTCGCCCACATCTACTGTAAAACCAAGATAATAAAACGACCGCTATCTCCCACCTCTACTGTAAAACCAAAATAATAATTTGATCGGTGTCGCCCACCTCTACTGTCAAACCAAGATAATAAATCGGTTGGGATCTCCCACCTCTACTGTAAAACCAAGATAATAAAATGATCGTTATTGCCAACCTCTACTGTAAAACCAAGATAATAAATCGGTCGGTATCGCCCACCTCTACTGTAAAATCAAGATAATAAAATGATCTTCATCGCCCACCTCTACTGTAACAAGATAATAAATCGGTTAGTATCGTCCACCTCTACTGTAAAACCAAGATAATAAAACGACCGTTATCTCCCACCTTTACTGTAAAACCAAGGTAATAAATTGATCGGTGTCGCCCACCTCTACTGTAAAACCAAGATAATAAATCGATCGCTAATACCCACCTCTACTGCAACACCAAAATAATAAAATGATCGTTATCGCACTCCTCTACTGTAAAACCAAGATAATAAAATGATCGGTATCGCCCTCCTCTACTGTAAAACCAAGATAATAAAATGATCCTTATCGCCCTTCTCTACTGTAAAACCAAGATAATAAAACGACCGCTATCTCCCACCTCTTCAATAAAACCAAGATAATAAATCGGTCGGTATCGCCCTCCTCTACTGTAAAATCAAAATAATAAAATAATCGTTATCGCCCACCTCTACTGTAAAACAAAGATAATAAATATATCTCTATCGCCCACCTCTAATGTAAAACCAACCTAAAAAATCGGTTGGTATCACCCATCTCTACTGTAAAACCAAGATAATAAATCGATTGGTGTCATCCACCTCTACTGTAAAACCAAGATAATAAATCGGTTGGTATCGCCCACCTCTTCTGTAAAACCAAGACAATAAAACGACGGCTATCTCCCACCTCTACTGCAAAACCAAAATAATAAATCTATCAGTGTCACCCACCTCTACTGTCAAACCAAGATAATAAATTTGTCGGTATCGCCCACCTCTGCTGTAAAATCAAGATAATAAAATGATCTTCATCGCCCACCTCTACTGTAACAAGATAATAAATCGATTAGTATCGTCCACCTCTACTGTAAAACCAAGATAATAAAACGACCGTTATCTCCCACCTCTACTGTAAAACCAAGATAATAAAATGATCCTTATCGCCCTTCTCTTCTGTAAAACCAAGATAATAAAACGACCGCTATATCCCACCTCTTCAATAAAACCAAGATAATAAATCGGTCGGTATCGCCCTCCTCTACTGTAAAATAAAGATAATAAAATAATCGTTATCGCCCACCTCTACTGTAAAACCAAGATAATAAATATATCTCTATCGCCCAGCTCTAATGTAAAACCAACATAAAAAATCGGTTGGTATCACCCATTTCTACTGTAAAACCAAGATAATAAATCGATTGGTGTCGTCCACTTCTACTGTAAAACCAAGATAATAAAACGACGGCTATCTCCCACCTCTACTGCAAAAACCAAAATAATAAATCGATCGGTGTCGCCCACCCCTACTGTCAAACCAAGATAATAAATTGGTTGGTATCTCCCACCTCTACTGTAAAATCAAGATAATAAAATGATCGTTATCGCCAACCTCTACTGTAAAACCAAGATAATAAATTTGTCGATATCGCCCACCTCTACTGTAAAATCAAGATAATAAAATGATCTTCATCGCCCACCTCTACTGTAACAAGATAATAAATCTGTTAATTAATCGTCCACCTCTACTGTAAAGCCAAGATAATAAAACGACCGTTATCTCCCACCTCTACTGTAAAACCAAGGTAATAAATTGATCGGTGTCGCCCACCTCTACTGTAAAACCAAGGTAATAAATCGATCGCTAATACCCACCTCTACTGCAACACCAACATAATAAAATGATCGTTATCGCCCTCCTCTACTGTAAAACCAAGATAATAAAATGATCGGTATCTCCCACCTCTACTGTAAAACCAAGATAATAAATCGATCGCTAATATCCACCTCTACTGCAACACCAAAATAATAAAATGATCGTTATCTCCCTCCTCTACTGTAAAACCAAGATAATAAAATGATCCTTATCGCCCTTCTCTTCTGTAAAACCAAGATAATAAAACGACCGCTATATCCCACCTCTTCAATAAAACCAAGATAATAAATCGGTCGGTATCGCCCTCCTCTACTGTAAAATCAAGATAATAAAATGATCTTCATCGCCCACCTCTACTGTAACAAGATAATAAATCGGTCAGTATCGTCCACCTCTACTGTAACAAGATAATAAATCGGTCAGTATCGTCCACCTCTACTGTAAAACCAAGATAATAAAACGACCGCTATCTCCCATCTCTACTGCATCACCAAGATAATAAAACGATCGTTATCGTTCTCCTCTACTGTAAAAACCAAGATAATAAAACGGCCGCTATATCCCATCTCTACTCCAACACCAAAATAATAAAATGATCGTTATCGCCCTCGTCTACTGTAAAATCAAGATAATAAATCGGTCGGTATCTCCCACCTCTACTGTAAAACAGAGATAATAAAACGACCGCTATCTCCCAACGCTACTGCAACACCAAGATAATAAAAGGATCGTTATCGCCCTCCTCTACTGTAAAACCAAGACAATAAAACGACCGCTATCTCCCATCTCTACTGTACAACCAAAACAATAAATTTGTCGGTATCGCCCACCTCTACTGTAAAATCAAGATAATAAAATGATCTTCATCGCCCACCTCTACTGTAACAAGATAATAAATCGGTCAGTATCGTCCACCTCTACTGTAAAACCAAGACAATAAAACGACCGCTATCTCCCATCTCTACTGTACAACCAAAACAATAAATTGGTCGGTATCGCCCACCTATACTGTAAAATCAAGGTAATAAAACGACCGTTATCTCCCACCTCTACTGTAAAACCAATATAATAAATTGATCGGTGTCGCCCACTTCTATTTTAAAAACCAAGATAATAAATCAACCGCTATCTCCCACCTCTACTGTAAAACCAAGATAATAAAATGACCGCTATCTCCCACCTCTACTGTAAAATCAAGATAATAAAACGATCGTTATCGCCCACCCCTACTGTCAAACCAAGATAATAAATCGGTTGATATCTCCCACCTCTACTGTAAAATCAAGATAATAAAATTATCGTTATCGCCAACCTCTACTGTAAAACCAAGATAATAAATTTGTCGGTATCGCCCACCTCTACTGTAAAATCAAGATAATAAAATGATCTTCATCGCCCACCTCTACTGTAACAAGATAATAAATCGGTTAGTATCGTCCACCTCTACTGTAAAGCCAAGATAATAAAACGACCGTTATCTCCCAACTCTACTGTAAAACCAAGGTAATAAATTGATCGGTGTCGCCCACCTCTACTGTAAAACCAAGATAATAAATCGATCGCTAATACCAACCTCTACTGCAACACCAACATAATAAAATGATCGTTATCGCCCTCCTCTACTGTAAAACCAAGATAATAAAATGATCGGTATCGCCCACCTCTATTGTAAAACCAAGATAATAAATTTGTCGGTATCGCCCACCTCTACTGTAAAATCAAGATAATAAAATGATCTTCATCGCCCACCTCTACTGTAACAAGATATTAAATCGGTCAGTATCGTCCACCTCTACTGTAAAACCAAGATAATAAAACGACCGCTATCTCCCATCTCTACTGCATCACCAAGATAATAAAACGATCGTTATCTTTCCCCTCTACTGTAAAATCAAGATAATAAATCGGTCGGTATCGCCCACCTCTACTGTAAAACATAGATAATAAAACGACCGCTATCTCCCATCGCTCCTGCAACACCAAGATAATAAAAGGATCGTTATCGCCCTCCTCTACTGTAAAACCAAGACAATAAAACGACCGCTATCTCCTATCTCTACTGTACAACCAAAAAAATTAATTGGTCGGTATCGCCCACCTATACTGTAAAATCAAGGTAATAAAACGACCGTTATCTCCCACCTCTACTGTAAAACCAATATAATAAATTGACCATGTGAGAGTATTGATTGATTGATTGATTGATTGATTGATTGATTGATTGATTGATTGATTGATTGATTGATTGATTGATTGATTGATGTTTAACGCCAACCTTAGCAATATTTCAGCTATATCATGGCCTGGCATGTGACAGTAGATTTTATGACAACATCATGTCATTGAACATCAAATTATCTGATAAATTCAATACAAGGTGTTTTTTATTCAAGATTGGCAGTTTTTTCAAAGTGATTCCGACCAGTAATTGAAAATTGTCATTTCGAGGACTGAAACATGATAGCCAAAATCGACTTATTCTTAAACTTTTTACACAAACTTGAATACATTGCTGGACATTCATAGTCAAAGTTACACTGTATTAGATCACTACACAACGTTTTTCAAGAATTTTATGAAAGACATTTTCCATGTCTGTATGATTTTTTTTTATTGAGATTATAATTTTTTTTTTATAGATTAGAGTTGTCTCTCTCTGATTGTAAACGCATTCTCCATAACACAGTGTAAGATTTATAAGCACTTTTTTGTCTCGTCTTTATGATATTTCATAATCAAACAATCATTGAACAATTATATTTGTGTTTCTTTATTATTTTATTGCTATTATATTTCATTGGCATTGGTTTAAAGAAAACTGTCTTGTCTTGTCTACACAATCTATGTACCTGGGTTCGTTTAGTGTGATTTGTGGGCGTGTACTATCAATGGGAGGCCATTGGCATTTAATCAAAAGAAAATACCAACCTCCCTAAAATTAATTTATTATTATTAAATTACAGATTTATGTAATTAAATACTATACTTCTTTGACTAAATAAATCAGTTGGTTTGATCTTACGATCCATAGTTTTGTGTGGGGATCATTTTCGTTTTTATCCTTCTTTTGTATTCGGACCATTTAAGCCATGCCCATTCAAGAAGAAATAAAACACTGATGTGGCCACAAAGACACTCAACATCCAGGCATATTGCTCTCCATGATTCTATGATTATCTCCGTTAACATGTAATGACCATTTTTTCTTGGTTTTCCATGACGTATTTATTTCCTGGTTCACATAGGCTACCCAACACCCAAGTCGATCATGCATGAGACTGACGAGTTATGTCCCCTGGCTCATACAATGAGTCTCTCTTGCTCAATTTGTGATAACGCAGCTTGAGGCATATTTTAAAATCAGTCTAATCATACCTGGCAGGCTTTGGAGTTATATATATAAATGATATGTGTGATCAAGGATTTATATAGTACATCATAGGTACTTGTGAACAGGACCCTATATATGGTGCCTCTGATTGCTCATCCCCCTTTTTCTTAACATCTATTTTTGTTCATGTACACAACATTTTGCAACTTTTTATGTATCACTATATGACATATATACAATAAAAACAATCAAACAGTAGTTTCTATCCATACCGGGTTTCTGACATATGTATAAGAGTCTTAAATAAATAAATAAATATTAGGTGATTTTATAGGTTGGTAAACGGACAGAAAGTCACAATTAATATTGTTTAGTTTGAAAAACCTCTAGGACAAGAAGTCACAATTAATATTTTGGGTTAAAAAATGTGATAACAATAAAAGTCACAATACACATTTAACCTGTATATGGGACAATAAAAGTTGATACTTTTTTAACTTATTATTTGCTTAAAACACATGTTAATTAAATTACCATTGTTTTGTTTAATTATCACTTTATATGATCACTTTTCATTATTACCCAATGTTTTTATCCTTCATATAAAGCCATACAGTCTTTATTTTTTTACAATTGACATTTACTGATTGCTACATGCATGAATGCAAATTCTGTTTGATTAATTTATAAATTAAAATGATTTTTAATACATCTTCTACAGAAATATCAATTACAATACCATTTTTTTCAATTTACAAATTGGAACCTTTTGTCCTATTTGTCGAAAGATGTCACTTGTGACTTTCTGTCCTACGTTCAGTTATGCTACACTAATACTTTAGCAGTGTGATTTGCCCTAACATCTTCTTTTATAAAAGAGCATAAAGCTTCTTAATCTTTAAAGGGCTGAGGATCAATAATATTTTTTATATTATTATTCTTATCAAAATTGTCAAAATCTAAAAATATCAAATTGTTTGCGTACCTCTTTGCATGTTGCACAAATTAATAGAAAATGAATTTCATCTTCTACTAATTTTTTACAATATTTACAAAAACACTGATATAAATAAATGTAAACAATTGTAAACATTTTCATTTCATGGAAAATGGGTGCCTTATTTATTTCTTAAAATATAAAAGAAAAAGTTTATAGAGAAAGAAAAAAAAAATCATTCGATTAGTGACACTTTTTTTTAAAGCATTCAATAGTTATAGCGTATTTAACATTTATGTAAAAATTGTTAAAAATGACTTTTAAAAAAAATTGTAATAAAAAAGGTGGCAAATTGCATTAACTTTGATGATCTGAAATAACATTATATAGTTTTTATTTCCTTTAAAATGGATCAAGAGATGGTTATTTGAATTTGTTTATATAGTTTTAAATACTTTCATTGTGATTTGTTTGTACATAGATATATAGGATGCCTCAATATGCTACACTTGATTTATGACCCTGTGTAACTTTTATTATATAAAGACGTTTTTTAAACTCGAGGACGTTTCTCAGTCATCTTTCATCTCTCATCTCAGGGCTTCGCCTTCGCCCTTCAATGAGACATGACTGAGAAAC
>MJUT01064323.1:13588-23808 GCA_002080005.1 Gigantidas platifrons
ACATTAAGTATTACCTGACTGAACCTGACTAATTGAGCCATGCGAAAGCGCTGGAGGGTTTTGGCCAGCTATTGTCACTGGTACTGGTGAGGTATGGACTACTGTGAGTGCATCACCATCATGCTGACCTACTGTTGTTTCTAGACTAGGAGGTGCATGTATGTGTTGTCCACAACTTGCTGGCAGAACAGGCGAAGTCTGAACAAATGAACTAGAAGTTGTTCCTGTAGACGTTGAAGGATGTGTGTAAATCACTCCAGTCTGACCAACAGTAGAGGCTGGCAGTGTTGTAATACGGGTCTTGCTACGCACCTACGAAGCAACGAAATCTTGTCGACATGCAGGAACCTTCCTCTTTCTGGCTGATCTGCGGTACATTTTGTCGTGTCTAGTGTATGACTACAAAAGAAGAATATCCTCTTAAGAAAACCTGACCTTTCTCCTTGACGTCTGCGAGCAAAAGGCGGTAAAATCCAAGGAGTTAAAGGTCGATAAACGATGACTTGGCTTAATACCAAAAAGGGAATAACTATACTGTTATACCGAAACGGACTATACTTGTTGTTTGTGGTCACTTTGATAAAAGATTAAAAATGGATGATTTTAAATCTAATTATTTGAACACTCGTAAAACAACTGTATGTATTATTTCTTATATAAATGTTCTTTTTTAAAAGAAACTTCTTAAAAAGTATGTTGTGAATTGAATTTCAAATTTTTCATATTTTCAATATTTCAATATTATAGTTATATTTTGTAACTGTACTGCATACATTGAAATACAATAACTCTAGTAATACCATGCAACGTCTGACTCGGTATTTAAAAGAGATAGACGATATATTTATCAGCGGTACTATCGGAATGGCAAGCACGAGAGATCCTATGCTTTTCTGTTTCTCTAACCACTCGTCTAGTTTCTCCCTTTGCACTAATGTAGTATAAAAGGTTATCCTTTGAGACATAATGTTTTGCTTGTTTCCTTAACTTCCTTTTTTCACTTTCTGTTAAATTTTCAGAATATTCTGTATTTTCAACGTATTTCAACAGTGTCGAGTACGCACTCGGAAAAAAATAAGGGAGGAGTTAAAAAATCTAAAAACAACTGATTCGAAGGAGTATTGGAAAAATTTTAAACAAGGCCAATGGTAGGAAGAAAAAACAACCCGATATTCCTATGGAAGATTTGGTTAATTTTTTTTTTAATTTAAAGACGGCGCCCGATTCGCCAACTCGGGAGGAAGAACATTTTAATCAGGAACCTTTGGATAATGTTAATTTTGAACAGTTGAATGAGGGTATCAACACTTAATATATTTCACAGGAAGAAATACTTTTTTGTATTCAAAAACTCAAAAACAATAAAGCTAGTGGGGAAGATCACATAATAAACGAATATGTTAAATCAACATCGGTCCTGTTCTTACCAATCTGTTTTTTTACCTTTGTGTAGATGTATAATTAGTAGATAACTGTATTGTATTTGAAAATTTCACGGCATCAATTGGAGATTTGATGGTCGCAAATTGAGTTTACTGGCGACGCGTTAGCGGAGCCAGTAAACGGATATTTGCGACCATTAAATCGACAATTGATGCCGTGAAATTTCAAATACTATACAGTTATCTCCATTCTAATGTAATAATGTGCAGGATAGGCATACAACAATGTACATACTAGTACATCATATGTATATTTCCGTATTATTGACAAGATGATATAAGCGGTAATCAGCTATTTCAACGGTAGAATTGGTGAAAATTACACCATTAAATCGACAATTGATGCCGTGAAATATTCAAATACAATTCAGCTATCTCCATTCAAATGTAATCATGTGTATTGCTACATTGTTGATAAGATGACGTAAGCGGCAATCGTCTAAAACATCTCATGATTTTCAACCGTGGAATTGATACCATGAAAATTACAGCATTGTCCAATCACAAACTAGGGATATTAATCAACTACATTATAATCCAGATTAACATATCATTAACTCACTGTGTAAATAGTGTAATAGACCAATTTCACGTTGCCGCCGCCATTATGGTTCAATGGTCAATCGGAGTAAAAAACGTCATTGCATTTGTAAACACATCGAGACAAATTTATTTATCGTGGTAGTTATGCGTATATCGTCACTTAAGGGAGTTTTCATGAATTTGTTGGTTAGGAAAGAATATGATTTATGGCTACATTTATCCCGTAGATCTTGAAAATAATAAAAAAAAAAATCGTATAAATATTCGAAGTATACTGTAGTCCGAAGGACACCATTATGACCATAGGCATAACACACAACTTCGCAAATAGTACTATGTTTACAAAACATCATAGACCTGCAAGATTAAGAATAAATAATATATCATCCTAGCGGGTCCTTATCAATTAACTTGAAGAAAATTCATCTAAATTTCCTATATTTTGTTGTCTGACTATCCAATAAAAAAAGGAGGGGGGTCTTATAAAAAAGGGAAAACAAAAGAAGTATTTTTCACTAAACAACAACTGGCAGATATTTTTTTTTTTTTTTACAAAAACCAGCTTTGCAATGTTAATGCTGGCATTATGTTAGACTCCTGTATGGTTTTATTTATACATATTATATAGTTTATCATATTTATATCACATTAAACATGCAATTTGTAAATTGTCATATTATGGAGTAACAAATAAAACTTTTTAAAAGACCCAACTTACAACTGGTATGACCCTTTTGTTAGAGAATGTATAAAGTGTGTTTGTGATTTTTTTAGAAGTCAAAGAATGCACAGCTTTAGTATCTGTACATTAAACACACTACAAAATATTACAGAAGCTGTAGGGAGGGATAGACAGCGGATAATTAGTATGCTATGATACAGGGCTAAACATTAACAGTCATGTTCCATTCTTACATGTATGTCAAGCACATTATTATGGTGTGGTTTCTGTTGGTGAGACACTCCATCATTTCTTGTATATGCCAATAATAACATATAAGGATTAGTATGGAAACAGTGCTAAATTCAGGAACAATGCAAGTAAAACTTGGTTCGGCAAAATATGTACATGCACATGTACTCTGTAAATGATTCAACTCTGTAGCTTTTGTAAATTATAGGGCACAAAAATTAAACAAATATTCATTAGTAAGAAATATGTATTGCAAAAACAAAACATTATTAGCATGTCCGAAAAGTCAGCTGCATGCATAATAACAATGTTGTAAAATAACAAAACTATGAACTGGAACATTGAAGAATAGGAAATAAAACACATTCTCCTCATCCTGGTGAAGTCTTAAGTTAATGATTGAATGAAAATAACATTGCTTTTAACATCAAAAAGTTAATATTGGGAGACACTATGCAATTTTCTTTATCCTTTAGATATTGAATTAAGTAGTTCAAAAATCTGACAAAAGTTCCACCCAAAAAAAAAACATACTAAAATGGCCAAAACTCCTTTAATTTCAAAATATTTGTCTAAGACTTTCTCAGGTACAATGCAAATGAACAGAGCCTAAAATATTCAATAATTTTACATGAAAAACAACACTCATATGGGGGATAAAAACACTCCATTCATCAAACTTTTAAACAATGAACAACAAGAAACATCAACTATAACATACATGTATGATGTGTAAACTATTTAAGCATGAGCAACAGGAAACACATTTAGATACAAAAAATGAAAAGATGAACACGCTTAGTTGGATTTTTATAGTGCTAGTTCATTGAAACAACAGTATGTGGGTAGACATGTTGCTCCACTCTGAAATATTATTCGATTCTGAGCCGACCAGTCTTTGTTCTTACTCCTTAATGCTGCATGCTTACCAATTTTATAGTCTTTGGTTTGACTAGCTATAGACAGGGGCTAGAACCCATGGATCTAACACATTCAGTAGGAGCATGCTAATCATTACACCTAGAAAATCACTTTGTCTACAGACCCATAATTATACCACGGCAACATTTTGCAGTAGTATAAAAATCACACTGATAAAGGAGTAGTTCTTCAAAACTTTCATTAAGCTAGGGACTTGTGCCCAAGTTAATTAATGCAGTCGACATGGTCAAGCATATATCAAAATAAAACCCATAGATTAGCTTCCAGTCAGATTTGAACTGACATCTTTTCAACATTATTGAAATGTACTACCTTGTACTATAGAAGCTGAATAATTATTAGTGGAAATACACATGTAGTGGACAAACTAAATATGTACACAGATCATTAGCTTCCAGAGAGATTTTAACTGACAGCTCTCCAACATTATTGAAATGTACTGATTGATTGACACCATAGTAACAACATTTTGGCAGAATTTAGCAAGGCTCGTCACTAAACTTGATTTCAATTGATTACAATAAGCAGTTCTTAAGAAGATCTTTGAAATATTACCCAAACAGAAGCTTTAATCATGTTAATGGCCCCTTGTAGCGGTATCGGGTCCGTTCGCCCTAACTACACATTCGCCCTGGGTCCGTTCGCCCTGGGTTCGCTCGCCCTACAAGTGGGTCCGTTCGCCCTGATAATTAAAAAGTATTTTAATGAACATTATCATATGAATATTTTAATTTAAAATAAAGAAGTAATAATATAGAAAAGATCGAATTAATTTAAAGAAAAAATATGAGCTTTTGGAAATTAATTAAGTTCTTTTCAAGCAATTAGTAGGTATATGGTTTGAAAAGTTAAATTGAAATTAATGATTGTTACACTTACAATTATTGATTGGAATTATTGTCTTTGATCTATTTAGTTTCGTTAATTGATGGCTTTGGTCAAGAATTTATATAGTAGGATATAGAAATCCTTGCTTTGGTTCTGTAATTATGCACCTTCGATGTAAGCTTGGTATGAGTTAAACAAAGTTGAAACAGATTGCAAACACAAAATAATTATATACCTCACAGTTTCAATAGCTTGTGTTCTTTGATCTCCTGCTATTTCGTGTGACAGGTGTGAAATATATTTATGATAGTTGTTAAAAGCTTCAATTTATTTAAAATAAGAGCAAATATATAATCATGGACACATACAATTTCTACAGACTCTCGTTTCACTCATCTTTACCTGCTTTACTTATTCCAAGGGACTGAAATATTTAACTTTACTCATTATCGAAACATACACTTTAACGTATTAAAAATATCTCAATTTATTAAATATATGTACCATCAAATATCATTTATACTTCATTTATTTTTTAATATTCTACATATATATAATTATCAGGGCGAACGGACCCATGGCGAACGTGTATTAGGGCGAACAGGTAATAGGGCGAACGGGAATTAGGGCGAACGGACCCGGACTCCCTTGTAGCCAGGTTTGATCATCAATTAGCACCACAATACCAACATTTGGTCCTGAATTTGCTAGGAACATTTCAGCTAAGATTGGTTGCAATCCCTTCAGTTGTTATCTAATGGTGCTGACTTGGCACTGCATAGATTAGTCCGAGATTCCTCTGCCGTTCGACGACTATTTACATCTTGCTGTTGTCGAACGTCAGAGCGCTCTCCATAATGAAAACAGCGGATTTTCCTGCCCATCTCAGCCGTGGCACATTTCCACGTTTTGTGGCTATCAGATTTTATTTTCTATCCAAAACCCTAATATATATCGCTTCACCAATCATTTTGCTATTCATTCATAACCATCAATATATTCACGCATGTGTTTTTTTTCACTTTTAATCGACGTTATGTACAGGTCAAAGTTTATAATGGATATATTTAAATTATATTAAGTGAGACAGGAATAAAAGTCATTTTATAAAAGCAGTAATTATTGTTTACTATTCTTTAGTAATGTGATCTGCTGTTGTTGAGCAAAATTTTTAGACGCTTGAATATAAATTTATAGATAATTCTACTTTCTCTTTTAACGACAATGCAGTTTTTCAAAAACCACGGCTTCCCGTCACAATCTTTAAAAACCAAGGCTGACCTAGATAAAAACAAATCTGTTTAGATATCAAATAAGGAAGTGGGAGGGGCTTTTCTCACTAAAAAGATAAGTCAATTCCTATTTTTAGCGGTGGACGATATAGAATATATCCTCGTGTTATGGGTTTAGGTACTATTATCGGTTTTCCGATATAACGATTGTCTCCAAAACCTTTTCTTAATTATCTTTTTCTTTTTTTTTTTGTATTGTCTTAATATGTCTTCAAATTACATCTAATTATTACAAATCATATGTGTATTTTATGTTCTTTAATTTGTAAATGATTATTCTGCTCAGTACTGCTGGGCTCCATGATTGGAAAATAAAATATCTTGTATCTTGTATCTTGACAGTGTTAACCCTTCATTCATATGACGCCACGTTATAACTGAAATTTTGTTGAAAGTGTCGTTAAGCACCATTACCCTAACCCTAACCCCCCAANTTTCACCGACCACGCGATATAAGAGAAAAACGGATGCGGTTGTTTTTTCCGTATGGACAGCGCTACCGCATTTAAAAATTTTGTTTTACTATTTTTGCAAAAAAAATCGGCAATGCGGCGACGAATTTCCACATGCGGGCGGGCCTGAGAACCAAGAAATTAACTTTGTATGGCCTTAGATATCCAATAAGGAAGTGAGAGGGGCTTTTCTCACTAAAAAGATAAGCCAGTTCCTATTTTTAGCGGTGGAAGATATGGAATATATCCTCGTGTTATGGGTTTTCGTACTATTATCGATTTTCCGATATAGCGATTGTCTCCAAAACGTTTTCTTTATCTTTTTCTTTTTTTTTTGTATTGTCTTAATATGTCTTCAAATTACATCTAATTATTACAAATCATATGTGTATTTTATGTTCTTTAATTTGTAAATGATTATTCTGCTCAGTACTGCTGGGCTCCATGATTGGAAAATAAAATATCTTGTATCTTGACAGTGTTAACCCTTCATTCATATGACGCCACGACATAACTGAAATGTTGTTGAAAGTGTCGTTAAGCACCATTACCCTAACCCTAACCCCCCAATATAATACCGTGAAACGAATATCAATCTAATTAGAATTAGATCTTTAATCCTCCTAACCCTAACCCCCCAATATAATACCGTGAAACGAATATCAATCTTATTAGAATTAGATCTTTAATCACCCTAACCCTAACCCCCCAATATAATACCGTGAAACGAATATCAATCTTATTAGAATTAGATCTTTAATCCTCCTAACCCTAACCCCCCAATATAATACCGTGAAACGAATATCAATTAGAATTAGATCTTTAATCCTCCTAACCCTAACCCCCCAATATAATACCGTGAAACAAATATCAATTAGAATTAGATCTTTAATCCTCCTAACCCTAACCCCCAAATATAATACTGTGAAACGAATATCAATCTTATTAGAATTAGATCTTTAATCCTCCTAACCCTAACCCCCCAATATAATACCGTGAAACGAATATCAATCTTATTAGAATTAGATCTTTAATCCTCCTAACCCTAACCCCCCAATATAATACCGTGAAACGAATATCAATCTTATTAGAATTAGATCTTTAATCCTCCTCCTTTTTCCAATACATCGCATATAAACCATCTAATGAAACGTGGTAAGAGGTCACGTTCAAATGACATTTTACGATAAAGTTGGAGCTAATCAAGACCAAATGGGTGATGCATTCCGTCAAAGACCATACATTCACCTTGCCAGTTGGTTACTTTGAAATGTCAGAAAGTGGAAAAAAAATGACAATCGCTGTTTAAACATTTTCTTTTTATAAGTTGGTCTGTTATGTTAAGCATTTAATTCTTTAAGTCGCATGTCTTCCTCTGTCTCATATGGAAGCGTACATACAAACAAAAGTGTACATGACGTCCCAAACATCTCATGTACACTTTAAACTGTCGTCCAGTTGACTAAACAACTCCACAAGATGTCATGAAAAAGTCGACAAGTCGCATAACAAGTGAACAAGTTGCATGAATTGGCATTCGAATACTGACAAGTCGAAAAAGAACTAAACCTTCTGACATATTAGTTCAGAACTAACTCAACAATAGATGTTCCATATGCGCTTCCATTGTTCAGTGCATGACAGTATGTATTTCTACCTGATGTTTATCTAATAGATACTGAATCGATCTATATTCGTATGAAGTAGACTTCAAGAAGCCTAAGGGGCTTTTCAAGAAAAACGTAAAGAAGTCAGATCGACCCTTTAATTTCACGTACCGCTATCAATATGATGCTCTTCCACTTACCGGTAATAATTTTAAGTTTGGTAATAATTGTTGATTGCATCTATCCCATTCAATCTGAAATCAAGAATACCAGGTGACTTGCGACAGGTTTGTGGTTTTCTCCGGGTACTCCGGTTTCCTCCACCAATAAATCTGACCGCCACGATATAACTGAAATATTGTTGAAAGTGCTGTTAAACCCCATAAACCAAACCAAGCCAATCAATGATACCAGAGATGCAGCTACGGGCTAGGTCTACTTCATACATTGAAAAATCGTAGTAATAAGAGGCAAAACCTATTTCCCAACACACATAGACATGACCGCTAGCTTGCCAGGCTTGGTACAGGCACTTCAATAAAAGTGGCGGGGTTCAACCATATATAATTTTCGATATCTACCTATGGAATAAGTGTAATCTTTTTTTTTCTTATTTCATTTGAATTGCATGCAGCATATTCGTTGCTGAATAGCAAGGTACAGTTTTGTCATTTCCTTACCGGAAGTGGGTGGTCACCAGCAGCAGCGCCATCTGATACCCAATAAATCATGGGGCGGAGAAATCATTAGGTCGTCCTGCACCCAGAAATATCTCAATTTTAAAGTATCATACAATAACTATTATTTTTGCATTGAAACCTCCCCTTTTTTCCCCCCATTTACTCAATATACAAAGTGTCTAGTGTCTAGTGTCTGTGCTTTCTGCTTGCTGAAACATAAATGTTCTTTTAAATTTAAATATATTACACGGCTTTAGAAGAAAACGAAGCAAGTTGTATTACACGTAAGAATAGTTTGAAAATACCAAAGGAGTAATCGGGCATCGGGGACCGAGTGGCTCAATGAGGTAGGTCGTTGGATCTAACAACTCATACAAGCCTATCATCAATACGTGTGGGTTCGCGCCCAGCTTTGTAAATTACAAAAAGGGTGCACTCGACTCGCAGCCGCAAGTGATTAGTTTACCAGTTGCCGTTTGCCCAGGGTCGGTGGTTCTCTCCGGGTACTCCGTCTTCCTCCACCACTAAAACTGCTCGCCATGATATAGCTAAAATATTGCTGAAAGTGGCGTTAAACACAAAAAATTCAAATTCAAATTCCAAAAGGGTAATCAGAATCGGTACATTGATAGGTCAAAATAGTCTTTAAAATGTACATCTATATGCTATTGAAACGTTTATTATGCGGGGCCNCGGTGGTTCTCTCCGGGTACTCCGTCTTCCTCCACCACTAAAACTGCTCGCCATGATATAGCTAAAATATTGCTGAAAGTGGCGTTAAACACAAAAAAATTCAAATTCAAATTCCAAAAGGGTAATCAGAATCGGTACATTGATAGGTCAAAATAGTCTTTAAAATGTACATCTATATGTTATTGAAACGTTTATTATGCGGGGCCGTCGTGGACATGATCGTATGGTAGTATGGTTTATATTTACCTATGCAATCAGTTCCTATCACCACTAACGTTGTGCGTTCGAATCAAGCTCCGACGAGGTGTACTCAATACACCATTTTGTGATAGCTTTATCCGGGTACACCGGTTTCCTCCACCAACAAATAGTTACCTCCGCGATATAACTGAAATATTGATGAAAGTGGCGTTAAACACCATAACCCTAACCTTAAAGACCAAACACACTATCTAAAAATATCGTATATTCTTTGCTCAAATTTTGCACAGACAAAGAAAATGGGCTCTTCGGTGAAATTAGGTGAAAAAAAATATAGGTAACGGACTTCGTTTCGTTGCTATAGTATCACGAAATATGCGAATTTCTCAAAAATAAGAAAACCGACTGGTCCTGATAAAAAGCAGTATAACTTTTTGATTGATTGATTGATTGATTGATTGATTGATTTATGTTTAACGTCCAGTGAGCCATTTTTCAGCTATATTCAGGACGAGAATAATTTAAACGCCACAGGACTCGAAACAAAGACATGTGATGGGTAGGGACGGAGAATTTTACCAGTGCAACAGGTTTCTTATGGACCACTCATCATGAGCATAATACTCA
>MJUT01064324.1:577-17111 GCA_002080005.1 Gigantidas platifrons
TTTCTACCGGAGACATACATCATACCTACTTTTGAGAAGATAACCAATGACATAGAAGACCAGTCCGTTCAGAAGCTGATCCTTTCTACCGGAGACATACATCATACCTACTTGTGAGAAGATAACCAATGACATAGAAGACCAGTCCGTTCAGAAACTGATACATTCTCAAAGACATGGATAAACTACAAGACCTAGAAAATTTTCACATGCACAATATATTCGGTCATCCAACACCTACAAACAACGACGTTTAAGGATGGCATGGTGGCCTTAATAAGAAGAAAACCGACCAAAGCACCTTCTTTCTACGAGCTTGTTGTACGCCGAAACTATAGCTAGGCATTTACCAGTTCAAGGCAAGATGTGTCCAAGGGCAAGTCATCTCGTTAATTTATTTTTTTAAAACAAAATCAGCGTTTCACCTTCAGCGAGGAAAACCTTGGTATGTTTGATTGTGGATCACTTCTGGTCATATTTTTACTATAATTAATTTTACCACTTTTACAATATGTACATCAACAACTAACAAGTGAAGATATACGTAAAGTAAAGTAAAGTAGGTCTGTTTTTAAATTTGCTAAGAAATTATTGCACTAGTGGTTCGATCGCTGCTGATCGTCAAACGTTGAATATATTTTGGTTTTTAATTGCCAGTGTAGTCACTTTCCTGATTGCAACCTATAAAATTGTATTTCTTTACATATTCTTTTTTTTGGGGGGAGGGGGGGGGTTGTCCCGGCAATTGTTACCGCTCTGTGACAACGAGTCTCCTACGCTCCAGATTCTTCTTATTCTGCCATTATAGAGTCGAAATATTCGAGTGTAATTGACTCTGACTCGATCAATCTGATGGTTCGCCTTAAATATATACAAACAGAAAGCCAAATTAAACGAGTGGTCTTATACGGAAGAGAAGTGTTTTATTTAAAGGTACAACCACAATACAATATTTTATTTGCACGTGCACATTTACAATAAATGGTTATGACATAAACTGAAACAATACAGAATAACAGACTCATGGAATGACAGTACGTGGTATTTAGTGCTATTTTAAAATAGCCACCGCGAGTTTCTAAATGACCTTTCTCATTAAGAAACAATCATTTAAACAATTGACTGTAATATTAAGATTTATTGATTGATTGATTGATTGATTGTTTGATTGATTGATTGATTGATTGATTGATTGATTGATTGATTGATTGATTGATTGATTGATTGATTGATTGATTGATTGATGTTTAACGTCCAGCGAGCAATTTTTCAGTTATATTCAGGACGAGAATAATTTAAACGCCACGGGACTCAAAACAAGGAAATGTGATGGGTAGGGACGGAGAATTTTGCCAGTGCAACAGGTCTCCTATGAACCACTCATCGTGAGCATTATGCTCATAATGAGCTGTTACACTGGCCGGTTCTTTAACGTGCGAATAGGGTGGCAATCTCTCAACACGGGACCTCGGTTTTTATTTACGTCTCATCCGAATGGTTGTGAATTTATACATCCCGCACAACCGACGGACGTCCCTTCAAGCCGAAGAAGTTCTCGGTCCCATTTCTATTCCCCGGTGTTCCCGCGGGGTTGACCCCTGTTAGAGAACTAGTGCCTCTAGGACGGAGAAACCTGGTGCCTATTCTATCCCCGGCACACCCTCTGGGAGGGGGTGTAATTTTAAGAGTGACCTGCAAACTGCTATTAAAAAGTAAAGACATGTGTCATAATGAAATATTTGAGTTAACTATTTTAATGTTAACATTTTGTAAGCATGTTTTTCTTAAGGATATATAATGTGGACAAGTTGAAAAGAAATGATATTCGTTTTCAACTTCCACAGGCAGACACGATTCGGTCTCTCTATATTTGAGTAACGACCTTTTCAATGGCTAGAGAATGAGCACCAAACCGAAATTTTCTCAGCAAACTTCTATCCGATTTTAATTTACAGATATCAAATTCAAATTCAAATAGTTTACTGATGAAAACCACATGTTGGCGAACATCAAAAGTACAAACATAAACACTCAACAAATAAACAATACACAAAGTATGCAGTATAAAACTGACAAATTGAACAATTGATATCAATGTATGGGGGTCTTTCACCACTTTTATGAATTTCTCGAACTTGAAAACTTCAACCTTTCATACACATTAATCAAGCTATACGACTATCAGGGGCGTAGCTAGAACAAATCGAAGTATACGCATAATTTCGGCGGGAAGTCAGGGGACCGCTCAAGGCCCCCAGTGGGTCCAAGGCAAAGCCCTGGTAGGGGGTCCAGGGGGCAAAGCACCCTGAAGCTCCTGGATTTTACCAGATTTACATACTTCAGAACCTGTTTGCGTGAGTGTGTTTTATTCTGCCTACAGTTCACTATCTGTGTTTTACGGTCAGTTCGTATGTGCCGGAGATGGATATAGAAAACACGTAATGAGGATATGACATATAATTCGTTATCTACACAACATACTTATATTAAAATGTTGAAGTGTTGATATCATTAGATCTTTACTCAAGCTTGTGAAAATGATCCTTCTTGGATGAACAGTTGAAAATGAATGACGCACTGGTCTTTAAATTTCTTGAATGTCACAATTCAACATATTTATTTTTCTGACAAACTATTTATCCCTCTAGCCACGAAGAAGGGGCGGATATCTTTTTCAGGGATTGGGAAGGCAAGGCGCTATGTGCTAATTGCCCTTTGAGACTGAAAATATCCGCTTTTGATTTGAATTTTTTTTTATGAAATTTTAAAGAATGGCCGCTTGAGATATTGAATTTCTTCAAAAATGCTGCAAATGGCCCCCTCTCAAAAATGTTATTCCACACCCCTGCTTTTCATGTGTTTGGTTTTCACTGGTCGGTTAGTATGTAGGGATTGGGAAGGCGAAAATGACCCCTTGTTGTTGTTATGCAGATCTCTCCTTTGTCTGGAGAACTGCACAATGAATACAGCCACACTTACTATGGAAGAGGATGACTTTTTTTTCAAAGAAAGAATATGGGATATATGTTGAGAACACAGCAACCCACATCTTACACAAAGTGCATTCAAAATGCTAAATTTTAACTGCGTGTGAAGCACTTTTCTGGATTAACCTTCATTCATTGTATGAATTCACAGAATCACTGCACATGAAATGAACCCTTAAATTGCAATGATTTGATTTAAAAATTTCGTGACATAAAATTCATATGAAATCTTAAAAGAATGGCGCCTTGATTTGTCAGACTGTCGGACAGACTTTCAGAATCACTGTCTGCTGTATGTAGATGAGGATGTTCAGACAGACAGACGTAAATACATTGGTAAAACTTATTTCTTTTGCCGCTAATGACGACCAGTGATGCTTTGATATACTAGACGTTTTTCTTTCAAATTCACTAACGTTCATTGCTTCGAACAGACGGACACCTAGCTATTCCCAATGACCAATATTGATATTGCACTGATAAAGACGACAGGTGGATACTCTGACATATCAATTACAGAAAATCAATACGGACGCGAAGAACGTTCTGGGATGATCACGAAATTCCGGTGCGTAATCTAGACATTCCAAATCTGGAATCGGATAATTTTCAATCCGGTTTAGAAATCATTTAAAACCGAAAAATGGAACGTCTTCTTACTTTTAACGTTTAATTTCATAAAAAAAACCCGCATATTTCGTTTTTAGCTGATTGTTTTATGTGTACGCAATTGCGTTTTTGCGTATAGGGAGCTACGCCCCTGACTATAATTGACTTTGATAGCCCAAGACAAAATGAAAGGCATGTTTTATAGTAAGTGTTCAGCAGCATCTAATCAGGTATTAAATTGCCAACCTAAAATAGTCATTTTAAATAGAATAGAATAGAATAGAATAGAATAGAATAGAATAGAATAGAATAGAATATTTATTATTCCAATCAATGGGCCCACAATAGGGGCAAACAAATTGCATACATTGATTATTGTCATTGGAGGCAATTATACATATATATGTATAAATATAAATATACTATGTTTCTTGTTGGGTTCAGAGCCTTAAAATTTTAATAATATAAACATAAAGATAAAAAATATTTCAGTATCATAAACCCTGTTTCAGTTTTCTTGTCTCAAGTCACTCTATTATATATTTTCCAAAAATATTAATTATTGAACGATCTTCATTGGTAAATAAATAATAGAATTTTTATATATCTGACATATTATTGAAATTAGAACATACTTCTGAAATTTTCTGAATACAAATCTTTCTACTATTATTATATATGGGGCAATCAATTAAAACATGATATTCATCCTCAATTTTTTGTGTTATGCACAGTGTACATAATCGTTCTTCGGTTTCCAAGTTTTTATATCTACCAATTTCAATCATAAGAGGATGTGCACTAATTCTGATTTTACAAATTGCCTGTCTTATTTTGAAATCATTAAGAAATGTATATTTTTCTCTAATAAAATGTTCCTTGAATGTAAAATATGTACGGAGTTTTCCCTTTTTGTCTTCATTTATACATTTTTTTAAATTATACCAATAACTAAGAAAACTATCACATAATTTGTTTTTCACATTGTTACATAGAGTGCCTACATAGACATTAACATTTGATATATTCATCTTATTTAATATTAGTAATATACTAGAATACCTTTTAAATAATAGTATATAGACAATAGACAATATAGACACTATTTTATTTGCACGAACACATTTACAATAAATGGTTATGGCATAAACTGAAACAATACATCAAGGATTCATATAGTCCTACTAAATAAATCCTTGATGTCACTGTGTCCAACAATTTTTATATACTTCATTCCGATATTCAGGACCAGATTCCTGGTGCTCACTGGTACTGGACCAGTGAACTTTTGGGAAAAACATTTAACCCTGAATCTCTGGTATCTTTAATTTATAACGATTAAAAAGAGGGAGGGGATATCTTTGATTATGATCGATGTTTACGGAAATACAAATACCACCAATTTGCGCATGGTTGAAGTGACACCTCCGGATTTATCACCCCATATTAAGGATGTCAAGCAAATAAAAAAAAATTTAAAAAAGCAAGCATGTGTTGTATATCACGAGAAAGATATTTTTATTAGAAACACAATGATGTAAAAAAAATTTCAATGCTTGGAGTCATTCAAAAGTTACAGCTCTTTGGGTAGGACCACCGTCAGCAAAGGTGTCTGTCAAAATCTGCCGTTTTTTTTTTTTTTTTCAGGTGGTCTTTCAAAAATTAAGAATGTTACTAGAAAACATACACTTAACTATGATTTCATAAGTATTTTGGCTTATGCTTCCGTCAAAGTTGCATCATGCAGACGACTTTTGTAATCAGTTGATTTAACCGGTTTATTTCTAGCGAAGGTTTTGTTTCTTTTTGCTAATCGAGGTCACTTGCAAGCGTTAAAAGTACGTGATTTAAAACTTTTATGTCCGAGTCAATTGCGGGATTTAAAAGACCGGAAAATCAAAGTCATAATTTAAATTAAAAAAATATATCGGTGAGGAAATGAGAATGTTGCGGAAATATCAACTCGCCGTCTGGCTATCAATACGGAATTAGTTATCGCAAAGATTCGTTTAAGACTATTAACATTTTGTTGTTTTTTAATTATACTGAGATGGTTAAATTCTTTTAAAAATATGGTCCTGGGAGGTCCCATTCAATCTGAAGTAAATTATTCGTTACTAAACATTAGTGATTTTAAATTACGATGAAAGCAATTAAACTACCAATAAATTACACGGAAAAATATA
Organism: Gigantidas platifrons; assembly: GCA_002080005.1. Lineage (NCBI taxonomy): Eukaryota > Metazoa > Mollusca > Bivalvia > Mytilida > Modiolidae > Gigantidas > Gigantidas platifrons. Next base: position 6,360 of record MJUT01064324.1, read on the forward strand.
TCATCCCCTTTAAGGACCTCAAATGATTACAAAAGGGCATTGTTTTCAAATATTTTAATGAAAATAACGTGATCCGAGCTAAATTTGCAGCAGCCATGTGATGCGTTTCTCTCAAGATGGCGTCGATTTTTCAGTCGCAAACAAACAACAAGAAATAAATCGTTCGTAAAGAAATATTATGCAGAGAAATATGAATTGTTTAATATTGTTTGTAAGATTGATATTATTGGATTTAATAATTCTAGTTTTTTGCCTTTCTAATAAATTCTGGGCTGTTTTAACGCAGTTTGTAACGTCAAAGGTTAACATGGTGACAGATATGCGAGTGCCCAGCTGACGACACCTTTAACATCCCTACCCATATTTCAGATGACAGAATAGAATAGAATAATAGAATAGAAAACTTTATTTTAAGTCGGGTTTACATATAACATTACAAACATAAGCTCTGTAGAGCTTTTTGCCGACATTAATAACAGTAACAACACATACATTTAAAACATATAAATACACAAGCATGCCATATAACATAGGACAACAATTGAAGCATTAGCCAGATACACATACATACAAGCATAGCATAAGGAAAGCAAAATTGCATGCAACATTAAAGCACTAAAAAATTTGACTAAAAAGCAGATACAAAGCAAAAATAAAAATAAATAAAGCAATACTAAACAAAATCTGAAAGCACTCAACATAAAATGAAGCATGAAAAATATTAAGATCTGCAGATACAAAGCAAACACACAAAAAAAAAACAAAAACAAAAATCTGAAAGCACTCAACATAAAATGAAACATTAGTTAAGATCTGCAGGAGCCACATCTGCATGAGTTGCCATTCCAGTTATTGATCAGACTTTTAAACTGATTTAGGTTCGTCTGCGCACGGATTGCGTCAGGCATGATGGAATTTTCCGTTTTTGACAACTTATTTTATGGAATTATGTATTTAATTTCGTTCTGATCGAATGATATGAACACAATGTCGTAATAGTCACTTTTTCTTTTGATGTAAAGCCCACATAATAAGAGAAAAACCAGTCGTAACGACACAAAATTATGGCGACGAGTGTTGATCAAAACGTCCCCGTATTAAATGAACCAGCTGAAATCAAGAAACAACCAAAAGGAGGTGAATGTTTTTATTTTGTATTCAGAAGAAGCAAATAATCAAATGATAGCTGAGCCTTTGTATCTTCAGACTTCATGCAGTATAAGCCACATTGGAACTTGCAATAGTTCAAATTCAAGTGAGGGGCCCGGGTGGCTCAGTGAGTTAGGTCGCGGGATCTAACAACTCACACAAGCCTATCACCAATATGGCGTGGGTTTGCGCCCGCTTTGTAAATTACAAAAAAGGGTGCACTCGACTCGCATCGCAAGTGATAAAGCTTACCAGTTGCTTGTCCATGGTCGGTGGTTCTCCAATGGCATATTATGTGCCAGTTCTAAGCCAGCACTTTGACGTACAATGTCATAACATGTGCCAGCTCCAAACCAGGACATGGATTTCCAATCACATAACATGTGCCAGTTCTAGCCCATGACGTGAAATTCCAATGACAAAACATGTGCCACTTCTAACCCAGGACGTGGATTTCCAATGACATAACACGTACCAGTTCTAAGCCAGTACATGAATTTCCAATGACATAACATGTTCCAGTTCTTAGCCAGGACATGCATTTCCAATGGCATGTTATGTGCCAGTTCTAAGCCAGGACGATGATTTTCAATGACATAGCATGTGCCAGTTCCAAACCAGAACGTGGATTTTCAATGACTTAACATGTACCAGTTCCATACCAGGACATTGATTTCCACTGGCATAATATGTGACAGTTCTAAGCCAGGACGTGGATTTCCAATTCCATAACATGTACCAGTTCTAAGCCAGGAAATGCATTTCCAATGACATGCTATGTGCCAGTTCTAAGCCAGCCGGGAATTTTCAATGACATAACATGTGCTAGTTCCAACCCAGGACATCGATTTCCAAAGGCATATTATGTGCCAGTTCCAAACCAGGACAATGACTTCCAATGACATATTATGTGCCAGTTTTAAGCCAGGACATGCATTTCCTATGACAAACATGCACTAGTTGCAAACCAGGACATGCATTTCCAATGGCATATTATGTGCCAGTTTTATGCTAGTACGTGGATTTCCTATGACTAGCATGTACCAGTTCTAAGCCAAGACATGCATTTCCTATGACTAACATGTGCCAGTTCCAAACCAGGACATGGATTTCCAATGACATATTATGTGCCAGTTGCAAACCAGGACATGGATTTCCAATGGCATATTATGTGCCATATCTAAGCCAGAACGTGGATTTCCAATGACATAGCATGTGTCACTTCAAAACCAGGATGTGGATTTCCAATGACATAAAATGTGCCAGTTATAAGCCAGGACGTGGATTTGTAATGGCATTACATGTGCCAGTTCTAAACCTGGACGTGGATTTCCAATGACAAAACATGTGCGAGTTCTGAGCCAGGACGTACATTTCCAATGACATAAGATGAACAAGTTCTCAGCCAGGACATGGATTTCCAATGACATAACATGTACCAGTTCTAAGCCAGGACATGCATTTGCAATTGCATGTTATGTGCCAGTTCTAAGCTAGGACGGGGATATTAAATGACATAACATGTGTCAGTTCCAAACCAGAATATGGATTTCAAATGACATAATATGTACCAGTTCTAAGCCAGGATATGGATTTCAAATGACATAACATGTGCCAGTTCCAAACTACAGCGTGAATGTCTAATGACAGCATGTACCAGTTCTAAACCAGGACATGTATTTTCAGTGACAACATGTACCAGTTCTAAGGCAGGACATGTATTTCCATTACATTACATGTAACAGTTCCAAGCCAGGACATGAATTTCCAATGACATATTAGGTGTCAGTTCCAAATCAGGACATGGATTTCCAATGGCATATTATGTGTCACTTCCAAACCAGGACATGGATTTCCAATGGCCTAACATGTGCCAGTTTCAAACCAGGACATGGATTTCCAATGGCATATTGTGTGTCAGTTCCAAATCAGGACATGGATTTCCAATGGCATATTATGTGCCAGTTTCAAACCAGGACATGGATTTCCAATGGCATATTATGTGCCAGTTCCAAACCAGGACATGGATTTCCAATGCCATATTATGTGCCTGTTCTAAGCCAGGAGTTTGACGTACAGTGTCATAACATGTGCCAGCTCCAAACCAGGACATGGATTTCCAATCACATAGCATGTGCCAGTTCTAACCCAGGACGTGAATTTCCAATGACAAAACATGTGCCACTTCTAACCCAGGACGTGAATTTCCAATGACAAAACATGTGCCACTTCTAACCCAGGACGTGGATTTCCAATGACATAACACGTACTAGTTCTAAGCTAGTACATGAATTTCCAATGACATAACATGTACCAGTTCTTAGCCAGGACATGCATTTCCAATGGCATGTTATGTGCCAGTTCTAAGCCAGGACGATGATTTTCAATGACATAGTATGTGCCAGTTCCAAACCAGGACGTGGATTTTCAATGACTTAACATGTATCAGTTAAATACCAGGACATTGATTTCCACTGGCATATTATCTGCCAGTTCTAAGCCAGGACGTGTATTTCCAATGACAATACATGTACCAGTTCTAAGCCAGGAAATGCATTTCCAATGACATGCTATGTGCCAGTTCTAAGCCAGCCGGGAATTTTCAGTGACATAACATGTGCTAGTTCCAACCCAGGACATGGATTTCCAATGGCATATTATGTGACAGTTCAAAACCAGGACATGGATTTCCAATGACATATTATGTGCCAGTTTTAAGCCAGGACATGCATTTCCTATGACAAACATGCACCAGTTGCAAACCAGGACATAGATTTCCAATGGCATATTATGTGCCAGTTTTATGCTAGGACGTGGATTTCCTATGACTAGCATGTACCAGTTATATGCCAAGACATGCATTTCCTATGACTAACATGTGCCAGTTCCAAACCAGGACATGGATTTCCAATGACATAACATGTGCCTGTTGCAAACCAGGACGTGAATTTCCAATGGCATATTATGTGCTAGTTCCAAACCAGCAAATGGATTTCCAATGGCATATTATGTGCCAGTTCCAAACCAGGACGTGGATTTCCACTGACATAAAATGTGCCAGATTTAAGCCAGGACGTGGATTTCTAATGACATAACATGTGCCAGTTCTAAGCCAGGACGTGGATTTCCAATGACAAAACGTGTGCCAGTTCTAAGCCAGGACTTAGCCTCGCTACTTGTTTGTTTAAGTGCCTGTGCCAAGCCAAGAAGGTGAGCGGTCATGAAATTGTGTATTAGGAGTAAGTGTCTTCATACAATTGATTTTATTGGCAGTTTGTGCTTCTTAAAGTTTGTCTTATGCGAGTGTGCGTTTGTGTTTGTGTCATTAATTTGACTTAAATATAGAATGGATGTATTAGATATTATCCTAGGTCTACTAAGACATCACTGGGTTAGATATATTAGATATTATCCTCGGTCTACTAAGACATCACTGGATTAGATATATTAGATATTATCCTAGGTCTACTAAGACACCAATGGGTTAGATATATTAGATATTATCCTAGGTCTACTGAGACTTCACTGGATTAGATATATTAGATATTATCCTAGGTCTACTAAGACATCACTGGGTTAGATATATTAGATATTATCCTAGGTCTACTAAGACATCAATGGGTTAGATATATTAGATATTATCCTAGGTCTCCTAAGACTTCACTGGGTTAGATATATTAGATATTATCCTAGGTCTACTAAGACATCAATGGGTTAGATATATTAGATATTATCCTATGTCTACTAAGACTTCACTGGGTTAGATATATTAGATATTATCCTAGGTCTACTAAGACATCACTGGGTTAGATATATTAGATAGTATCCTAAGTCTACTAAGACATCACTGGGTTAGATATATTAGATATTATCCTAGGTCTGCTATGACATCACTGGGTTAGATATATTAGATATTATCCTAGGTCTACTAAGACATCACTGGGTTAGATATATTAGATATTATCCTAGGTCTACTAAGACATCAATGGGTTAGATATATGGTGTTAAACGCCACATTCAACAATATTTAAAATATATCGTGATCGTCAGTTTTACTGGTGGAGGAAACCGGAGAAAACCACTGACTTGCCTCAAGTCATCGACAAACTNGGTCTACTAAGACATCACTGGGTTAGATATATTAGATATTATCCTAGGTCTACTAAGACATCACTGGGTTAGATATATGGTGTTAAACGTCACATTCAACAATATTTAAAATATATCGTGATCGTCAGTTTTACTGGTGGAGGAAACCGGAGAAAACCACTGACTTGCCTCAAGTCATCGACAAACTGTATCATATAAAGTTGTATTGTAAATACCACACTGTTGGATCCCACATCCAACAGAACAATCGTAGAAAGAGACAAATTTGACTCCCGTAACATACAACTACATGACTGCTCACTTTCCTGACTTGGTACAGGCACTTCAATAAAAAATGACGGGGTTAAGGTAGTTTTATGGACAATAAAATTACCATGATGCATATATCGATAAAGTAAAGTTAAATATGATGTATTCCTGGTCCTCCAAGTATGTCAATTATTTTTAATTTACTGGGTAACATTTGCATCGAGATTAAAACTGCAGACATGATTACATGATTTGTCATGCGAACCAGGAAGACACCGATTGCGAATTGCATTAATTCGGTACGTTGATCTCATTCATCCGTTTTCTTGGAATCAAATAAAATGGGGAAATTTGTTTTCTTTGAAATTAATTATGTGTTCCATTTAATTTTGTACTGGAAACAACCATTAAACTTTATGACAGAATGAATGAATTTGAATGAATACATGTTATTCTCATAAACCAAATACATGTACATATAGTTGGAGAGAAGTAAATAATAATATACAATATCTTAAGTTTTGCACATGTGTGAAAAAAATTACAATTACATTAATCAGGAGGTGGGACTTTCATATTAATACTATTAATAAATTTACAACGTTTTTCTAATACAATGACATTACATCAAGAAAACAACTCATTAAATTTGAATGTATTGACAATTCAATTCAATTCAATACTTTATTAAAGTCTCATCTCTTAAACATAATATTTGTACAATAAGAAATATTAAAAGTACATACATATAAATATTAAGAGCCATTCAATACAGAATTATAAGAGACTATATACATTTAAATAACTTGATAATAACATAAAAACTACAATTGATGTACATATATAAGAAAGGAAGAACTATTTACAGTATAAACTATTTGACATGATTACATCTATAACGCGGTAAATATTTTCCCTTTCTTGTTTTAAATAATTACATGACATTAGATAATGAAACTCGACACCGATAGGGGTTATAGTATGCTGAATCACTGGACTTATTATTTATGAACAGTTTGTGTTGATGTTTCCTATCAAGTCTAGTTGTTTTTTGCTTTTTTTTGTGAGCAATTTTATTTTTTATTAACTTTCACGTTTGGAGTTTGGAATTGTTTTAAAAGAGTGGTATTTTTTTCAATTTTATTAAACGTTAACCTCACTTAATGTAAAAATTAAATAGTTTGAAAGATTGTCCCTTTAGAACCCCTCACATCTTTGGAACGAGAAGAGATACGGCATATACGTTGAATACTGCAGACAGGAATATGATGAATTCAATGAATTCAACGTGCAAATTGAACAAAAATAAAACAAAAGGCTCACACGATCATGTATCATTCCTTGACAAAATAGACCAAAAAATTGTCTAAGTGGCAAATTTGACAGAAAGACCTAGAATTAATCTTAAAAACAACTCATCACAGTATAGCATGCAATTGCCTAAAATGTTTCGGTCCATGATTTATATCTTCCTGTTTCAAATCTGTATTTAACAACCAAAATATCCTGTAAGAATCCATGTGAAATTCATGCACAAGGTCAAGGACCATAAAAGACACTTCAGGAATAATTTTTAACACCCTTTCCGTTCCGTAGTTATGCCCCTTGATTTTTCTAAAAGAACTAACAATTCCACAAATTCCACGTACGAAAAGCATGCAATTATCTAAAATATTTCTGTCCATATGATTTATGTCTTCCTGTAATAAATGTGTATTTAACAACCAAAGTATCCTGTAAGAATCCATGTGAAATTCATGCACAAGGTCAAGGACCATAAAAGACACTTCAGGAAGGATTTTTAACACCTTTTCCGTTCTGTCGTTATGCCTTTTGATTTTCCTAAAAGAACTAACAATTCCACAAGTTCCAAGAACGGAAAGGACCATTGGATTTTTATAGTGTTAGCTCACTGAAACAACAGTCCGCGTGTAGAAATGTCACTCCGTTCGGACACATTATTCTGATTCCGAACCAACAAATCTTTGCTCTTTCTCCGTAATGCTGCGTGCTTAGCGGAGAAGCAACAAATACCAATTTTATAGTCTTTGGTTTGATCCGACCGCGGCTTGAACCCACGATCTACCCCACACGAGGCGAGCACTCTATCCGTTACGCCACCGAAGCGGTGTTTTTGATCGATGTTACCACGTTAATATACTTTGTCACGGTATGATTGTAGTCCTCCTTTGACAACATGCACAATTTGAGTCATAGTTATAGATAGTTCTTTTGTTGAACAAGTAGAAGAACCTGTCTAAATATTGATTCTTCTGAAATTTTGGTATCCAATATAAAGTAGATAATTCACAATTTTCTTCATTTATCGGAATATTCAGTAATGACATGAATGACTTGTGATTTGCCAAAATATCTTCTTTGTCAAAATTAGTATTTTTGTAAGGTTTACCAGAGTTCTCGGAAAAACCAAGTTCTTCATATTGCTCGTTTGGCGTTAAACAACAATCACTCACTTCATTGCTCTTTCTTATTTATAAAACCTTATTTCTTGTGGTTTTTGAACATTTTTATGATGCTTACCTATTTGAAATTAAGCATGTTTGTAAGCTCAACTGGCCAAAATGGCCAAGAGAAGTATCATTTAGTTATCGTCGTCTGCTATCCATAACTTTTCATATTGATATTTAATCTTTTTCTTAGAAACTGCAAAATCAAATGCTTTAACTATTTTACATAATCAAGGTTTGGGACTATTTTGTAGCGCGTGCATATATAGTACATGTTTATACAAAACGCACATGAATCAACGCTTACCTCACTATGACCATACCTAAAGGGTCATGTTAGGTATTATCATCAAATTGTGTCCAGCGTGGTTTTTAAATATTTAACATTAACATTAGAGGGATGTAGGAGAGGTGTGTATTCAGTGACGTCTTAACGCATGAGCACGCTGGGCAGTTGTCCGGGGGCCCACGAGCATAGGGGCTCCATGCTTATCTATGTATGATGTATACTGTATGTTTTTCTAATGTTTAAACACTGACTTTGTTGGAAATACCAATACAATATATATATGTTTAATTTTATATACATTTACAGTATTACAAGTTCCTATGAGTGGTTGTGTATGAATGGGCCCCAGTGCACTGCTTTGCCCGGGCCCCGTGATGCTGTTAAGACGGCCCTGCTTCTATTGTTATTATCAAAAAAGCAGTAGAGAGGGTCTACACATGTAAAATGCAACGGAAACGTTGTTGTTTAGATATTTCAGCAGATAAAAAATACACATTAATTTGTGAAAAAGGAAGTTTAAGTGTTTTAAAATAATCATTTTTTGGGATCTGTTTATTAAATTTAAAAAAATGCAGTAGAACAACGCTATCCTGAAGACTGATCTTGGAAAAATTTTAACAGTCAATAGCCTTTATCATTAAATACGATATTTTCATATGGCAAAGAATACAGGAATTGAACGTAGCAAGAAAAATCCCATAGAACTCGGAAGAAGGGGGTTTCTAGCATATTTGGCCTTTCAATCTATTCACACATTTAATTAAATGAAAAATCAACACTTTGCCACGCATTTTTCTTGAAGAATAGGATATCCCGAATCCGCCGGATCCTTCATTACTTGTATTGAACATCGCTATGCCGTTGTTCTGTTCGGTTTTAGTGGTCACGATGCAACTTTCTCTTTAATGTGATCACGTGACCTCTGTGATTGATTCCTAATATTAGTTTTTTTTCATTTTGAGTAGATCACACATAATTGTATTGGTTTATGGCTTAAATGAGTAAAATTAATGCATTTTCGCGTGTATTGAACCAAAAAGTAAAAACACGTTTTTTTATGGATTTTCAATTGATGGACAACCTTAACATGACTGCATATGATATAAGCATTGTCCCGACGACATCTATGATATAAGCATTGGCCCCAACGGTCTATAATAGACGTACTGACCCCACGGGTTACAATAGAAGTATTGTCCCAACGTTCTATAATAGAAGTATTGTTCATGCCGTCTATAATATAGAATCTTTGGCCCGACAGTCTATAATATAAGCATTGGCCCCACGGTCTATAACCTAAGTATTGACCCCACGTCTATAATGGAAGTATTGTCCTTACGGTCTATAATATAAGTATTGTCCTCACGGTCTATAATAGAAGTATTGTCCCCATGCACGGTCTATTATAAGCATTGTCCTCACGATCTATAATAGAAGCATTGTCCCCACGACCGTCTATAATAGAAGCATTGTCCCTACGGTCTATAGCAGAAGTATTGGTCCCACGGTCTATGATAAAAGTGTTGTCCACACGGTCTATGATAGAAGTATTGTCCACACGGTCTATAATAGAAGTATTGACCCCACGGTCTATAACAGAAGCATAGTCTCATGGTCTATAATAAAAGTATCGTCTCCACGGTCTACAATAGAAGTATTGTCTCTACAGTCTATAATAGAAGTATTGTCTCCACGGTCTATAGCAGAAGTATTGTCTCTACAGTCTATAATAAAATTATTGTCTCCACACTCTATAATAGAAGTATTGTCTCTACAGTCTATAATAGAATTATTGTCTCCACGGTATATAATAGAAGTATTGGCCCCACGGTCTATAATAGAAGTATTGACCGCACGGTCCATAATAGAATCATAATCCCCACGGCCTATAATAGAAGTATTGGTTCCACGGTCTATAATAGAAGTATTGTCCACACGGTCTATAACAGAAACATTGACCAATGTATGACAATACCATATGGAAATAAAATGCTTGAAATGTTGCATGAAAAAGGAGTTTAGATCACAAGCATAAGTTGTCAATTTTCAGTCCAAAATTCGACCCCTGTGGGACCCTATTTTTGAAAATCAAAATTCTAAAACTTTATTGCGCATCTACATACAGTGTTTAACAATACTGTATATAAATAAAAACAGAGTTTAGGTCACAATAAAAGTGTGACAGACAGACGGAGGGACAGGGGTGAAAACAATATCATTTCTTTCTTTGAAAGTGCGGGGATAGATATGAAGACTGTCTTTTAATACTGTTAAAACAATAACAAAACATTGATCAGAAATCATTTTATTGATAAACAAGATTTTACAAACATGCAGCTTATTCTTACAAATAACATTATTCAAACTTTTTTGTAAAAAAGGTAGTTTATACTTTAAATTAGATGGGTAGTGGGGTCAAGCTAAAAATAAATTGTATGGGTAATTGTCCCATAATGAAATGTAATTATTAAAGTGGGTGATGGGTTT
>MJUT01064325.1:13432-23451 GCA_002080005.1 Gigantidas platifrons
TCATAACTTACTCCTAGACTATCAGACTTGACGTTAAACAACAATAACTCAGTCATAACTTACTCCTAGACTATCAGACTTGATGTTAAACAACAATAACTCAGTCATAACTTACTCCCAGACTATCAGACTTGATGTTAAACAACAATAACTCACTCATAACTTACTCCCAGACTATCAGACTTGATGTTAAACAACAATAACTCACTCATAACTTACTCCTAGACTATCAGACTTGACGTTAAACAACAATAACTCAGTCATAACTTGCTCCCAGACTGTCAGTGTACCTGACGATTATTCCAGAAACTCGTTGTGTGTAAAAATTAGATATCTACGTTTACATTGAAATTGTTGTAGCTATGGAAAAAATCTGTAACTATAAATAGAAACTTGAACACTGCATCATAAGATGAGAAAATTATACTATTTCTGAGTTTTTCTACAATAATAAAACTTAAAATCTGTTAAATCGGTGTTCTTCTTTGAAATATGGATTCTTCAAACTCTTTTTGCATGTAATATGATATTAGTTTACAAATGCAATGTTGGCCAAGCAGGTTCATCTAAATACAGAAGTATATTTAATATTGAATACATTTTCAGCTAACGAAGATCCAAATGAACACGATGATCACCAAACACACGATTCCAGTAGCAAGTTACCAGATACAGAAAGGACACATATTCCTACAGACTCCAACAATGACATTTCTGATGATGAAATTATTTCACTCGTCCTGCAGGAGTGCGAAAAGGGCGATTATAAAATGATCATTATTCCAATAGATATATGGGATTTCGGAGGTCAAAAAATATATTACATGACTCATCAGTTGTTCATTTCAAGCATGGGGACATACGTGGTTGTATTCAACGGTAGCATAGACATCAATGTAGAAGTTGATAATCTCACAATTCTTCCTGGTCACAAAGGCAAGAAAACATCAGCAGGTAAAAATATAGATATATACAGTTGAATCTCGTTATGTCAAACTCGGTTTACTCAAAATTTTGGTTAAGTGGGAATTTGTCTGAAGTACCGTCTTAGACTTGCTTTCACATTTGTTAAACTTGTCTGACATAGTTGCCTGTCTTACTTAATCCTTTATTTCCCTTAAGTCAATAGCTTATTAATATAATTTTATTCTAATAAATTAACAGTAGAGAAAACCGATGGGGCAATCATGAATAGAGAATCCAGAGACCATGGCAACATTGAGCATATCATGAATAGAGAATCCAGAGACCATGGCAACTTTAGGCATGCAAGATACAGGACGAAGAGAAACAAAGCAAAAACACAATATAGACACAACACAAAAAAACACCGTCCCCTCCTAAAACCGGGGTGATCTCAGGTGCTCGTGCAGTTCCTGCTTTTAAAATATCTGTCTTAGATAAAATAAAATATATATTTTTTGAACATTTTGGCCCATCTAATGACACTTCATTTGAATATTATTATTGTGAAATTTTATGTTAATAGGATGATCAGTTGGGAGCTTGCATAATGTTGGTATTTTCACATTTGATTGGTTACAATATAGCAACTGAAACCATTTTGAAAATTCTATGATATTATACTATAATATATACTATGTCAATAAAAAAAAGTTTGAAGATGCCCAATGGGTAATCAGGAACCGTAAATGGAAGGACAGACAACATTGCCAAAAGAAAATTACATCAGTTTATTACATTCACTTATTATTGAAGTGCATGTAGTAAGCAAGGAAAGTGAAATGTAAATCAATATATTATAGACTCGTTCCCATGGATTGATTTGATTTGATTTTTGGTTTTTAATGCCACTTTCAACAATATTTTAGCTATATCATGGCGACCAGTTTAATGGTGGAGGAAGCTGGAGTACCTAGAGAGAACCACCGACAATGGGCAAGCAACTGGTAAACATTATCACTTGTGGTTGCGAGTTGAGTACACCCTTTTTGTAATTTACAAAGCCGGTCGCGAACCCATGCCGTATTGTGATAGGCTTGTATGAGTTGTACCCATGGACCCTACTCCTGTAATTCTATGATATTATACTATAATATATACTATGTCAAAAAAAAAAGTTTGAAGATGCCCAATGGGTAATCAGAAACCGTAAATGGAAGGACAGACAACATTGCCAAAAGAAAAAGGGAAAAAAACAATAAGATACAAAACACTGCACAGAAAACTAAAGATTGAGCACCACTAACCCCACACAGGGCTGTACTAAATATGAGTAGCAAAAATGCAAAAATTTAGTGAAAATGTTTTATTTTCTATTTCAGCATATCTTATGCACTGGGTCAATTCCATCCTGACATATTGTAAAAAATCGAAATCAAACAAAGGTGTTTTATACCCAAGGATATTGTTTGTTGCTACGCATAAGGACAAAGTGGTAAGATATAGCTTTAAACATAGAGGGGAGAGATATTTCTCATTCAAATTAAAATCAGATCTCTCACTTGCTTCCCTTTACTGATTTGTTTCCACGTTGGTATATCTGAGGAAACGTCATCGTGGGTAAGCCTTTACTGATTTGTTTCCACGTTGGTATATCTGAGGAAACGTCATCGTGGGTAAGCCTTTACTGATTTGTTTCCACGTTGGTATATCTGAGGAAACGTCATCGTGGGTAAGCCTTTACTGATTTGTTTCCACGTTGGTATATCTGAGGAAACGTCATCGTGGGTAAGTCTTTACTGATTTGTTTCCACGTTGGTATATCTGAGGAAACGTCATCGTGGGTAAGCCTTTACTGATTTGTTTCCACGTTGGTATATCTAAGGAAACATCATCATGGGTAAGTCTTTACTGATTTGTTTCCACGTTGGTATTTGTGAGGAAACGTCATTGCGGGTCATATGTGAGTGATCTGATGTCATGGATATATAATGAAATGATAAATACGGTTATATCCCATTTCGACCAATGGGATTGTCCGTAGAATGCAATTCATTTTAGTAATATTTTCATTATCTCGAAATCACAATTTTCATTGGATGGTACATAGGATCACTCTCATATGAAGTGTAATTGGGTTTCCTAAGATCTCCTATGCTGCGACATATCAGTAAAGGGGAGCAAATGAGAGATCTGATTGTGATCAGATTGTATTTGTGTGTGCTGAAAGGGTAAACATTAGCATAATATAAATACAAACAATACATAGAAACAGCGCAGAAAATTTAAGATCACTTAAGAACCATACTTGATAGATAACATAGAATCTACACAAACAACTTTACGTTATTCCTAGGTAGGACCTGAGTTGAACCCTCACTCAGGTTTGTTGGCAGGGTTCGTGGTGCTCATGTTTAGTTTTTAGATCACCTGGCCAAAAGGACACGTGGGCCATTGCCATTACTTGGCGTCCGTCCGTGGACCGTCGTCGTCGTCCGTCTGTAAACTTTTTCAAAAATCTTCTAGCCACCATCAAACATGGCCACCACCGTTACTGAAAATAGAACATTTGACAAAAATATGCAAAAATTATAAAACCAAATCCTGTAAAGTGACAATTCTACCAAACTTTAGGGAAATAATAAAGTTGTTAAAAAAAAAAAATAAAGTTGTGATCCTCTTTAAGTATTAAGGTTAATGATTCGAACTTCCATCAAACATGGCCACCTCTGTTACTAGAAATAGAAAGTGTGAAAAAAAATCAGTAATAAAATTCTGAAAAATTCTGTAAAGTGCCAATTGCTAGCAAACTTTGGGTTTGGTTAATCCATTTTTAGCTCGACTTTTCGAAGAACAAATGTCAAGCTATTGTCGTCACTCCGGCGTCAGCGTCAGCGTCTGGGTCGGTTAAGTTTTTTGTCAGATTCCATTTCTCAAAAACTATCACAGGTATCCATTTGAAACTTGGAATACTTGTTCACTATCAAAAGAGAAACCAATTACAACAAGGCAGATGACCCTGTGGTTTGCATATCCAGAGTTAACTGCCCTTGTTTCGACATAGTACGTAGAAATTAGGGATCTTTTTTTAGTATAATTAAAATTTCTCAATAACTATCAAAGCTATTAACTTGAAACTCAAAACACTTGTAGAAAGTGTTGACCCCAATCTGGAGTTCGAAATTCAAAATAATCTATTGTTTTTTTTCTTGTAAAATCATAATTTTTTTATAGAAAAGTACATATTTTGAGAATTACACATTTCTTTGAAACTACAAAAGATAGAAACTTAATATTTGGTATGGGTGGAGATACCAATGTGAAGTTGTGCATTCAACATGTTTTATCCCCGGGGCTCAGCCCCACCCCGCTGGGAAATCTGTATTAAAAAAATGTGACCGAGATCCCCACCCTAAGCCATATATATTTATGATCAGGGTGACTAGACAAATTAAATGCATTATAGCTCAGGCCCCAGGGTCATACTCCACCCCCTACCTGAAGTGAACTTTTTAATGCTTGAGATCCCCACCTCTATACCATATATATTTATGATCAGGGTGATTAGGCAAATTAAATGCCTTATAGTTCAGGCCCCAAGAGGTCATACCCCACCCCCTACCTGAAGTGAATATTTTAATGCTTGAGATCCCCACCCCTAAGCCATATATATTTATGATCAGGGTGACTAGGCAAATTAAATGCCTTATAGCTCAGGCCCCGGGGTCATATCCCACCCCCTGCCTGAAGTGAACTTTTTAATGGTTGAGATCCCCACCCCTAAACCATATATATTTATGATCATGGTGACTACGCAAATTAAATGCCATATAGCTCAGGCCCTGGGGGTCATACCCCACCCCCTACCTGAAGTGAACTTTTTAATGGTTGAGATCCCCACCCCTAAGCCATATATATTTATGATCAGGGTGAGTAGGCAAATTAAATGCATTATAGCTCAGGCTCTGGGGGGTCATACCCCACCCACCACCTGAAGAGAACTTTTTAATGGTTGAGATCCCCACCCCTAACCCATATATATTTATGATCAGGGTAAATAGACAAATTAAATGCCCCAAGATTTTGACTTGCACTCGGCTGTTGCATCTCTGATGCTTCTCTGTATTTTTTGATTTATTCCCCCTTTTTGAAAAATGCAATTTCTCAATAATTATGTAAATTGCTTCCAGTTTAATATCAGATACGAAAAAGTCGAGCGTCCAGCACCCGTGGGCGGTGCTCTTGTTACATTTGATGATCTAGCTTGCCCAGCATTTAAAATGGCCATCAACATTGAAGGTTGATTTATATTGGATGTAAAGGGAAAATAATGTTAAAATCTTCTGATATTCATTGTAATATGAAGATTCAATTTTGTACCAGTGAAGGTACTGTGGTTTATTGGATTCAAGTCCTGGGAGATCAAAATTTAATATATGCTACGATTGGTAATAATATCTTCTTTACCAAGTGAGCGATACAGGCTCATGTGAGCCTCTAGTTTGTGTTGTCATATTACCTATTATGTGTATTTACGTTCTGAGTTCCGTGTCTCGTGATGTCCGTTACGATTTCCACATAAAAACGATGTTCGGTCCATCTTAACCTCCAGTTGTTTGTAGGAGGGCCTATGTGTTATTTGTGTGTGTTTAAGAGTAGTGGTCTCCAACACATATTATGTTGTATTTTTGTTTTGCTTGTCATTCGTCGTGTATACCATATGGTGCCAATTCCTCTGGACTGTCCATTTTTGATTGTTCCGTCAGCATTCTCTAACGTTTGCTTGCACTCATCGTGATAAAAATTCCACTGTCATCATCACGAACTGGTTGAAGATCACAAAATATTCATTTTTCAAATAACAGCGGATCCTTTCCCTTTGTCACTTTGATGTAGACGTTTTCTGTCACCTAACACCTACAATACTGACTTAACATGACTATGAATAACAAGGCGGGTGTATTATAAGAAACATGAATTGTTTACCCTTCGCGAGCACTTGTTTTTTTTTTTTTTTTTTTTTTTTTTTTTTTGGCCATAATATTTTTTTATTGAAATCTGTACATTTGTTAGTTAAAACATTGAATACCGTTACCTTATCCCGGCCTCGTTAACGTTATTGAAAAAACGATGTAATATACAGTTATTAGTATTTGTTAGTAAGTACATATATAAGATAATACTATTTTTAAGTATGATACATATAACAAGAAAGTACCTTTGAATATTTACGATCAGATAATAGATGATCATATTATATTTACCAATGTAGTTTCTAACAAAAATAGATTTTCAATTATACATTTTTTTTAGGTTTAAATTTAATAATAATATTATGTTTTAAGGAGATGAGAAGTATTTTAGGATATGAGAAAAAAAATATACTTTTGGTTAACTATTTAGTTAGAACCAAGAAAAGAAGAGAGAAAAAACCAAGAAAGATAAATAAATAATTGAAAAAAATATTAATCAATGTAATGTAATAATAATAATTGGAAAAAAACAAGAAAAAGAAAGAAAACTGATCAACTTGAGGGGGAGGAACAAAAAAACGTGGGTCGGAACAGGCATTTGTTTCGTTTTGGAAGGATTAAAAAAAAATATAATATTTTATATATCTTATAGAGAGTTATAATTGTGCAAGTTAAACAATACTTTTTTGAAGTACAACATACGTTCTTTCATTAATAAAAAAAGAAGAAAAACATAAAGCACTATGCATGGTCCCTATTTTGTAATAAAGTACTCCAACAGTTCCATGAATTGTTGAAAACTTCTAGGTTTTCTTGTTTAATGGCCATTATTCGTTCTGTACTATTAAAGCTCTTGGAGTATATATATAAGGGCTGTTAAAGCAAGGTTTTTTGAAAGATATCTACATGTGTATATATAGTATTTAATTGCTAGTAAAATTTTGTTGCTTATCAGTGAGTTTTTTCCTTGTGGTAACCCAAAATGAATGTCTTTTTGTTATAGTTTAAAGTAAAATTACCATTTTTAAGTGTCCAATTATCTAATGCTTTCAGTAGCATCTGAACATTTTCACATTCCCACAACAAATGTATCATATTTTCATTTTCTTTTTTTACAAAAACTACACAGTGGGTCTTGTTTTATTTTGATCTTATATAGAAAGGTGTTTGTAGTCAATCTGAAATGGTTAATTTTGTATTGTAACCACTGAAATTTACAATTTTTTGTAGTTTTGAAAGGAAGTTTATAAATTTGTTTAATATCATTCTCTGTCAACTCAAACATTGTCATTAACTTTTGTTTACTAGTAGGTTGCACATGGTTATTATTCAATATTGCATACATATCTCTGGTTCCCTTTTTACTTTTAAAAAAAACTTATATATTCCTAGGTATATATTTTTTGTATATGGGTACCCGGTACTCAATATTTGAAACATTCTCTGTATCGAATTTTTCTGAGTATTTTTTTAAGCAAGAGATGAAGCCATGCTATTTCAAAAAGTTTGTATTAATATTATACTTCCTTTCAAATTCCTCAAATGAATAAAATTCTCCATTTTCTTTAACCAAATCATTTACTATCCTGACACCCTTTCTATACCAGTCTTTGTAGAAAAAGCATGTACATGTATGATTAATCTTGAGCTTATTATTATACCAAATAGAGTTGTGTAAAAACCTTCCCTAAGAGTCAGCTGTGGTAGTTTTGCTTAAAATATATTGCCATGCATTTAGAACATCTTTCCAGAATTCATTTTTACAATTTTCAATAGAAATTTCAAAATATTTATCACCTGCAGTAGTTAATATTTCAAAATCTACATGATTGGACTCTATATTGTGCTTAATTTTTTCACTATGAATAGCTCTACGAATCCATGTTGATTTCAATGAGTTAATAAAAGCAGTGAGGTTGGTCATTTTAGGCCACCAATATACTCTTTGAATAGCACCTCTCTTTTTGTCTTTCTTATAGGGCCTTGCCATACAAATTGAAAAAGCATGTCATTAAATTGTTTAAGAATAGGTTTGCACTCGTCCGTCTGTCTGGCAGATCAGTTTTCCGCACTTGCTTTAGTCGTGCTTGCAGACATTGATTTGATATTTGGTACATATCTTAACCATGACAAGTTACAGATCAAGTTCGAATTTCGTTCCGGTCGAAATATTTTTGGCCGAGTTATGGCCCTTGCACTTGTATATTTTGTTCAAATTTTAAGTTTTCCGAACTTTTTTTTTACGTCCTTTGATATATTGACTTCATATTTAGTATGTTGCTATATCTAGATGAGTTACAGATCAAGTTCGAATTTCGTTCCAGTCGAATGATTTTTGGCGGAGTTATGACCCTTGCACTTGTATTTTTTGTTCAAATTTTAAGTTTTCCGGACTTTTTTTGGTCCTGCTTGCAGATATTGATATGATATTTGGTATATAGTTTTACCATGATAGGTTACAGGTCAAGTTCGAATTTTCTTCCGGTACGATGATTTTAAAGGCTTTCAACGACTTCTGCTATTGCGTTTAGATCTTTTTCTCAACAACTAGACATGGTACAGCAATGACACCTGGCCAGTAGATAGATCTTAGATAGTACTACAGGGTTCACTGTTTATTAGGTCAATTTGACCTACATTTTATGCATGAACGACTCTGGTTAAGTTTTGCATTTAGGCCAGTTTGAATAAGGATCAGCGCATCTCGTGTCTCAAAGACACAGTTTTAGTTTAGTTTTTTGTGTAAGTGCACCAGGATATATTTAGACTTAGGGGTATTTATATTTAGTTTATACCAAATTTGGAAGGAAGTTAAGCATTCTATTCTCGTATTACTCAGTCGGTAGGGGACTATGTATTGTCATGCAATACTCTCAGAATGCTTGTTATTACTGTAATGCGTCCTATTGGAGTAAGCTGTCTTTTACTCCATTGTTTAAGTAAGGATTTTATTTCAATGATTTTTTTCTCAAAATTAATTTTAATCATTTTAGAATGTCTACGTCAAAATCAATCCCAAGATAGTTGAAAGAATGTTTTCCCATGTTAGATCCCAATTAAGACATAACTTTTTCCTCACTGAATCTTTTACTACCTATCCATACTACTTGTGTTTTTGTAATGCATAGTTAATATTTAAACCTGACAGATCAGCAAAGCTGTTTAATTCTTCTAAGCTTTTTTGTAATGACACTTAAGTTCGTCCACAGTTTGTTTGATGGGGTCCGTGTTTCTCGTCTTTTTAGTTTTCTGTATTGTATTTTTTTGATTTGTTTGTCTTCGTTCTGTGTCCTCTGTCCAATATTGCTGGTGTATCTGTATTGTCTATTTCTCATTACTCATTCAGTTTATGGGTTAGGATCAAAGTTAGGGCTATGGTGTTTAAGCCACTTTCAACAATATTTCAGTTATATCGTGGCGGTCAGTTTTGTTGGCAGAAGTAAACGGAGAAAACCACTGCCTTCCACAAGTCACTAACAAACTTTATCTCATAATGTTGTATCAAGTACATCTCGCAATGAGCGGGGCTCGAACTCACAACTTTAGTGGTGATAGGCACTGATTGCACAGATAGTTGTAAATCTGACTACTTTATGATCACGACCACAACGCCCCCACCCAAACACTGTTCTATGTACATGTATTCTTCATAATTATACATGGATATTTGAAACTTTATCACAATGTTGTATCGAGTACACCTAGCCCTAGCGGGATTCGAACTCAAACTGGATAGTTTGGTCATTATTGAATCTCCGTGTCTACACTGATTGTCAATGTAATGGGAATGGAAACTGGTGTCCCAATTTAATTTGAGAATTAAATATAGCAAAATTAGGATTGATATTAACGCCTCTTGGGTATAATTACGACACAAACATACTAATTTGTAATACTAAGCTAAATGAGTGGTCGCTTAGACCCATAAAGTAGTTTAACCCCACCACTGTTTTATTGAAGTGCTTGTATCAAGTAAAGATAGTGAGGGGGACCACGACATATGACGATGGACATGCACGTTATAGCTTGTATCAAGTAAAGAGGGGGACCACGACATATGACGATGGACATGCACGTTATAGCTTGTATCAAGTAAAGAGGGGGACCACGACATATGACGATGGACATGCACGTTATAGCTTG
>MJUT01064327.1:0-20396 GCA_002080005.1 Gigantidas platifrons
GGATTTATATAGTTCTACTATATCAAGGACGTATATAGAACGGCCTTGACTATATAAATCCTTGGTTACGGTAAATATTTTATAATAAAATACTTTCCATTGCTATAAAAAAAAGTATCCTAGTGTACAATAAACAGGTACATGTACATATTAATTATTAGTATTTTTTTCGCAAGACAAGGATTATCAGGTCCATATCAGATGAGCTCGAAGAGCTCATCTGATATGGACCTGATAATCCTTGTTGAGCGAAAAAAAAAATACTAATAATTTTTTTATCGGTAATTTCACAATTTTAACACAGCTTTGTGATTTTTGTTGTTGTGTTTTGACCTTTTTTTTAATACTAATAATTTTTTTATTGGTAATTTCACAATTTTAACACAGCTTTGTGATTTTTTTGTTGTGTTTTGACCTTTTTTTTTGAAAGAAAGGTTTAGTGACGTCACGTTAGACCGCGCATGACAAATGACCAACAGCTGATAATTTCTAGTATCACGAGTCGGTGGTCAACTGAACGTTGTTACTAAATTTATCGGGTAGTAAAGATCAAAGGAAACTGTAACAAATTGCCGATAAATAATATTATTTCCGACGCTGATCATTAAATCATGAGACACATCTGTAATATTATTTCCGACAATATACAATTTTAATGAGGTCTACTCATGACTATATGGACCTGATCAATGATTGATTGACCGAGGCCAACGGCATCAGTAGACTGAAATTAAAAGTCAATAACTGCTTTATTAAATACATGTAATAAGGAATTTTTCAAACTTAATAATTGTTTTATCATTTTTCAATATTATTATTAAATATTAAAATTCTGAAAATTTTATCATTTAGAAATTTATTGAAAATTTTTAAATCTTATGAAATTTTTGAAATTTTATGAAAATTTTGAATTTTTTTTTTGAAATTTTTGAAATTTTGAACTTTAAATTTTTTTTTTTTTATATAATTTTGAAATTTTTTGAAAATTTTGAAATTTTATGAATAAGTAAGACACAATTTGATTGGTCGACACAACTTTACATCTTGGCTTTGGTTGGTTGGTGGGCAAGCCCGAATATACCTCACGCGAGGTGTACTCACTCTGATGTAGAGTTGAGAAAATGTTGTTTAAGCCAATCAGAAAAAAGCAAAATTCCTTATCATTTAATAATTAATGATGAATCACCTGAACCATCAAATGAGTAACTCGAATAATACTGCACCCTTTAACGGCACTAGCGACCAGCGGGAGTGTAATATAACGACTGGATTATTCGGGTTATCAAATAAGATAATCCAGATAATATTTTATACTAAGGTATGCAATATTATGTCCGACGCTGATTATTAAATCACGAGACGCATCTATAATATTATTTCCGACACTCATTCATGAATCACCCGATCCATCAAATGAGCTAATCCGGACAATATTTTATACTAAGGTATGTATCTGTATCTGTAAAATCAACTTCTGCCAATCGAGGCACACTTCCTTGACCGGGAAGTACGGTTTCACATAAAATCCAATAGTTAAAACGAATCAGTGTTGTAAAGCCACTTCCATAAAAAAAAAACGTATTATATACACACATACACAATAATAAAACTTCTATGTTACTGTACACTATACACTATATACGCAGTTTAAAATTATTGAGGAATATCCTTAGACGAATTTAAAATCTAAAACGTCACTTCAGGTAAAATTAATGTTGGGCCCTACCAGTAGGATGGGGCGCAACGGTAGATAACTCTTATTGGTAAATATAGAGAGGTCCAGAATCTGGTTCCTAAAAATGGCGGTTTTAGTACCTATCTTTAACGGGATTTTGTGAAGCTATTTTTGATTGGATACTTTTTTCAGAATGACCAATGGAAAGAACGATAACAAAACTCAAAACACCTTTCTCGTTTTATGAGATTTCGATGAAATTTCCTAAAAAAAAAAACGTTCGAAAAGACGAAATGGTTGGTATTTTTTTTATAAAGAAGGGTGCATCACCCATATTGGAACATATTATTGCCATATTTACCTTTATTGAAAGTACATTAAGTTAGACTTTGAATTTTAACGTGAAAATATTTTAAATAATACATTTCCGAGGTAGGGGTTAAAATAATCAGAGTTATTTCCCTTTTCACGGTTTTTGGTTTCCGAGTCATAAATTAATTTTCCCTTGTTCAATTTTTTTCAAATTTTAATACGATGTTTAGAACTACAGTACACAGGTAAAGTTCCATTTTCAGCACAATCCTATGTATAGTTTCTGAGTTATGTTGTGATAAACGTTTTCCATCCCCCCTTTTTTTTTAGTTTTGAAGGTGCCCGTCATGACATGTCAGTTTTCTAGTTTTGTCTAACATTGATCTTCTAGTATCTGCAGTATAACATGGCATAATTGTCAAAAGCCCCATTCCCAAATAAATATCATGTATTAGTGATTTATGAAGGAAAAAAGACTGAAAATGTACATTTTTTAGACAAAATGCATAGGAGGTACATTGTTGTACATTGTACATGTATGCGAGATTTGACCTTAAAACACAGAATTTTAGTGTATTTTATTATATTATTGATATATATACAAAAAATGTATAAGTAGACTTTGATTTCTGATGTGTGAATAATGTTTTAATGCAAAAAGACTTTTTTAATCTATGAAAATGTCTTTATGAAGCACATGAACCAGATATTGACTCTAAAAAAAAACATTAGAAAAAAAAATCGCCAGATTTAATAGATAAAAAAATTCATAAAAAATCAATGCTTCCAGCTAGAATTAAAATTTAAACTGTATTTTACTTCTATGATACAGCAGAATATGATAGAACAAGTTATTTATTGTTATTTTTAATTTTAAAAAATGGCTGCCTCATCCTACTACCAGGGTGCGATCAAACCCAAATCTGATTAAAATCATATTCTCATCTTGCTCCCGTTTTCTGATGTGTCAGAAAATGGGAGCAAGATGAGAATATGATTTTAATCAGATTGGCTCAATGCAGTGACATATCAGAAAACGGGATCAAGATGAGAATATGATTTTAATCAGATTGGATCAAACCCAAGACCCCCATTCACAGTTCGTCTTCACACTACCACCCTTCCTCATATTCTTTGACATCAAACCTAAAAGTTCATAGCGCTTAGTATGAAGTCTATAGCATAGGAATCTACACAGAGGCTCTAAATGTTCGCTAATGATGTTAGTAAATTCTCCATTATTAGAGTAGAAATATGGATTCACCAAAACTTGTATTAGGTTAACGTTCCCATCCACCTTATTCTTTGCGAATAGAGCGCTACAAGTGTTAATTATATCCTTAACGGATGCTATCTAAACGTTCACATATTAGTAAGAAATGATCTAAAGTTTCTTCACCATTTCCACAGAGAAGACATATTGGATTTAGTTGAGATCTATTGAATGAGGCTCTGTTTGCTTGTAGAATGTACGCACTGGTGGCGATTTTTAGGCGTATTGGTATTCTTATAATATCTCTCATGTTAGCACTGATCGTCGCTAGCGGATGACACTGACCAATTTTGTAAAATCCTTTTAGGTGCTTCAATGAAGAATATAAGTTGCATACCCCTGAGATGGTTGAAATCCAATAGCTATGTACTTTGCTCTTTATCAGGCTTTTCCATTTATATTTTGATAGCACAGTGTCCAGAAATTCATATGGGTCGCCAATTCCATATTTTATAAATAGCCGCTTGATATCAATAAACCAACTTTTGCTTTTACTGTTCTTAATAGATAGTTGGCGTTCTGCTATTTTCCACTCTGTGGAGGTTTTGCTTGAACGACAGATACATCCATACAAAATTATGGCTCTTTTGTGAATTTCGGCTTCTGCTGGCAGTAATCCAGATATTATATAAATTGCTGGATTAGCAATGTTGATTGGTAATGACAGTACTTGTTTGATCATCTTCTTGTATTGTATTTCCAGTAATTCAAAGGATTTTCCAGATGGTAAAAGCGTTTCTAGTCTATTAAACATGATTGGAATAACATAGGTTCTAAGTATGCTAATAGATGTTACTGGGTCCAATCCATTCTCGCCATGAAGTCCTGAACGCATTAAGCTGTATAATGCTCGCCTTGATTTTTTTCAAATTTTCCTCAATAGTAGCGGTGCTGGAATCTTCAAAATGCCTCTGAATTCCAGTGTGTGCTCTTTGTTCGACTATTGGCATAGTTATTATTCATTGTCCAGGTTTCATCTTCATGCGATATTCTATTGCTTGTTTTCACTCGTAGTATCACGCTTTTGGTCGGTTGTAATGAATATCCTTCTCGTTGGCTGAAATCATATGCGATATTTATCATGGCTTGTATATCTTGTGGATTACTGCCAGTTAGCGCTATATCATCTGCACAGGTGTGGTCACAACATTTGATGGATCCAATTTTCGCTCCAACACTAGCACAGTCCAACATATCCAGTAACTGATTGACATATATTTTGTACAGGTCTGCGCTCAGATTGCCACCCTGCCGAACCCCTTGCTCAATTTTAAATCCCTCTGAGAATTCTCCTTTCCATTTTATCTTAGTTGTTGCATTTCTATAAAGGCTATCAATCATAACGATACATTGCTTGGAGATTCCGTAATGATATAGTCTACGAATAAGATTAGCATGTCGTACCACATCGAAGGCAGATTTTGCATCAAGCATTCCGATACTTGTAGGTTCCTTGTTGTCTTTATTCTCCCTTCCAACTTCTTCAAGCACTAATGAGGATATAAGCGGTGTCGAGTCCTCTGTAAATCCTCTTTGAAGGGGATTTTATACTGAAAGAATTGTTGGATTAATTCGGAACTTTATGATGGTTTCAACAATCTTCGATAACGTCGTAAACGTCGGTGTTATAGTTATACCTCTATAGTTCTTTGCATCAATAATAAGTCCTTTGTTCTTAAATATCGGTGTTAATGTTCCAATTTTTAATAAGTCTGGCACTAAACAATGCTCGAAGGATGTATTTATCAAATTGAGCAGTACGTTCCTTAGATACGATAACGTAACCCTCATTCCGCTTGTGCTCCATTTAGGGTTACGAATCGATCTCATTCAACGTATGGGAGCAAATTAAAATTTTCGTTCCGTGAATATTTCAACTTTCTTTTTGCATATCTGGTAATATCTTATTATTCCCAACAATTTTTAAGTAATGGTGATACGAAATAAGTGTTACAATCCCTGTTTCTATCTTCAAGACCGGTTTCGTATTTGAAAATTGTTACTTGTCCGCCATAACACCTTACATAGACTCTCGCGATGGGCGGAGCCTATCCATATATGCCAAATATGGAAAACTGTTACTACGTTTTACTATAAAATTGATCCAAATAAGGATATTTCAAAAACGAGGCAAGTGCGCGTGAACTAGCAACTTGTAAACAAATGTCGGACAGAAAGAAGATTTTATGCATTAAAATTTTCAGATGGATATAAGTCTACCATGGATTGCTGCAGCGATTATTTAACACCTCAAGGTTTACCTAAATATATTTATCTTTCACCCCCATTAATTTTTCCAACCACTTGCAACGGAATTAGGACAAAAAACTGCCCGGTGTGAATCACTGCGGGCGCTGCTCCCATACATGTACTTTGAATGGGATCGATTCGTAACCCTAAATGGAGCGCAAGCGGAATGAGGGTTACGTTATCGTATCTATACTTAGTTTCTCTCCTCCATCTGCCGTTACACCATATATTTCACTTGACTTGCCTCTGTTAAGTTTATAAACCGCCTTGTCAAGTTCTTCTTTTGACACGGACTCGTGAATGAAGTCATGCTGACAAATTTTGATAATGTGTTTGTATTCAATGTCAACAGTGTCAAGATAACTATGATCAAAATCCATTCTGTCATGTATGTAATATTATTTGCGACGCTGATTAATAAATCACCTGACCCATCCAGAAAATATTTCATAAATAAAATTTACAGGTAAATATATATATACACAAAATATATTATAGCCAGAACACTGTCAATTTAAATGACAGATTGAGTAATCTTCAAACCCATTATAAAATCAATAGAGTCATGTAAGTTTAAATATGTTATATTCTATTTTTTAATTTTGTGTACTCCTAAACCAAAGCAGCTGAGGAAAAGTAACAAAAGAAAGTCTCATGAATATTATTAAAAATGAAATAACTGAAATGTATAAAAATTTATATAAAAGTAAAATAGACAAAATTGATGAGAGCAGCAAGCTTTTCCTTTATAAAAAATTAGAACCTTCATTAGAAAGAAAATTCTATTTATCATTTAATGATTTTTCAATTAGGAATATTTTTACAAAATTTCGTATCAGTGACCACAGTCTTGAAATAGAGAAGGGTCGATATAATAAAACTCCATGTGAAGAAAGACTATGCAAAAATTGTAGAGTCATTGAAGATGAAGCTCATTTTATTTTAAAATGTAGAGTAAATCAGAATCTGAGAGAATCTCTATTTAATAATATTGAATTGGATAATGCAATTTTCATAAACTTTTCTGATGAACAAAAGTTAGTCTATTTACTAAATCCTTCTTCCCTGCGACATGTTAGAGTTATTGGCTTCTATTTGAAACGGTCATTAAAACTGAGGACAGAAGTTTTATTGCTACATAAATAACTCGTTATGTTTGTCTTTTTTTTCATACACACAATTGTTTGTTTGTTTGTTTGTTTGTATTAGTCACAGATCTAGACATGTTTATATATGTTTAATGACAATAAAGTTATTATTATTAAAACACTGTAACTACATTGTAATTGTAATGATTTATATATTTATTTGAAAAATACTGCAGTAATAAAGAAGTATTTCACTAGCATTAAGTACATATTTATTTGCAGCAATGCTAATTAATTAATTTTAGAAAATTAGTAACTTATAAAATCAGATTATTTCTTCTATAATATTTTTTTCCGGTTGAAAAGTTATAATGTGCAATGTTATCCACGGATATATTTTGATATTAAATTTCTTCCACCTCATCTGGAAAATATACAATAGCATTGAAAGAAATTTAATATTGAAATATTGTCCAAGGATAATATTTTATATTAAAAATAATCCACCGGAAAGAATATTATGGACGATAAAATAAAATGTTACATAAGCCCTCCCCCTAATGTTGTCAGTATCTCTGGCTTGTCCATTCTTGGTTGCCCCATCGCTTTTCTATACTGTTTAATGATACAAAAAGATATATTACATATGTTATACTCTTTATTTAATTAGAGACCGTATCAGTAATGTAATTGTTACCGTGCTCGCCTCGGGTGCGGTATAACGTGGACTCGAGCCTTTGTCCAGTTTCAAAGAAACATTGGTATTTGCTAATTCAATGTTAAGCATTAAAGAGAAAAAGCAATGACTGGCTTGCTCGCAATCAGAATAATGTGTCCGAGTGGAGCTACATGTCAAACAACCTGCGGCAAGTGTTGTTCAGTCAGCTAGCACAATGAAAATCCACCTAAGAGTGTTGGCTTAGTACAAAGCAGACTTCGTAATCAGCTCATCTAAATGTAAATTGCTCTCGGCATAATGTAGCAGAAAAATTGTTTAGTTGGCTTTTTACAACAATCACTCACTCACTATATAATTCGGTTGATTTACAAGATTTATTATGCCAATATCACTGCCAATTACTAATGACTCCGGACAGAACCCCATAGTGCGGACATTTGACATAGTGTCTCTACTGCATGATACAATTCCTCCAACCAACAGGAGGATAAAATGGGTTGTAATAGTAATGAAATACAATAACATAATTAATATTGAACAAGAACAGGAGGTGTTATCTCCCCTTTCACATGTGTTAATATACATGTAAACTTCAGTCAACATAGCCACGTACCTCAGCGTCATCTTTTCTATCTTCATTATCACAGACAAGATTCTTACAGAGCGTCACTATATGAGTAACATGGAGAGAGTCATGAGCCACATATACTGCTTACCTCGGTTCATCACTCTTTTTTCATGTTACCCTTTTTAGTTTCTGTGTTGTGTTGTTTGTGGTTTTTTTTCTTATCTTCGTTCTGTGTTTTGTACTCAACCTTGTCAGTTTCTCTAGATTGTCCATTCTTGATCGCCCCTTCGGGTTTCTCTAATGTTTATGTATTATTTGTATATTGTTCTCCTCATGTGAAATTCTGGTAAATTTATTTTAAATAACAACCAATCAGGCCATGCAAAGTTAATTACTTGGTTCTCAGGCCCTTTTTTGTCAAAATTGATGAGGGAGGGCGACATTTTTTTTTAATCCTTTTACTGCTGTAAAAAGTGATGAGGGAGGCATTTTTTCTTCTTTTTTTTTTGGTGGAAAATATGGCAATGTATAAATCTTTTCATTACTTTATTGAAAATTTCAATTTTATTTCTTCCGATGGTGGCAGAAACATCACAAGTGGTTAATTTTTATGGAAACGTCCAATCCGCTGGTCCCAACGTACCATTTTTTTTTATCTCCGTAAACAATTGCAATAAGGTACAAGCATCGGAGAAGCCCCCTATTATGTTTCCTGGTAAAACTGTCAAACATTTGTGCCGAATTTGCACAGAAACGATTGACATTTTGTCTAAATGTCAAACGGAAACACGTTTTTTATTTATACATTGTCATAACGATGCTTTAAATCTCATTTAAGCATGATGCGTTTTAAAGCGTTTCACCGACCACGCGATATAAGAGAAAAACGGATGCGGTTGTTTTTTTCAGTACGAACAGCGCTACCGCATTTATTATTTTTTTTTTTTACTATTTTTGTAATAAAATCGGCAATGCGGCGACGAATTTCCACATGCGGGCGGGCCTGAGAACCAAGAAATTACCTTTGTATGGCCTCACACAAATACTTTTTTATCATAAAAAAATCACATTGTAAAGCCATTATTAGAACTAAGGGACTGACCATTTAACTTGCAGGGGGGTGGGGGGATATGGGTTTTTTTTTCCCGACAACACAAGAGTTAGAATATTTATTTTATTTGTCACGATTTTTTTTTCCAGAATTTAACATTAGGTTATATGACAAAAACTCTGAGTCAGATTATTTTTTTTTCCTTCACCAAAATCAGAATATTTTTTTCAGCAACATTGGGAATCAGAATATTTTTTTAGGAAAAAACCATAACCCCTCCCTTCAAGTTAAATGGTCGTTCCCTAATGAAACTAAATTTAGATTATAGGATCCAGCCCCAGGACATCAGGCTTAGCGATTGGCGCTGTTGTGAATCAAAGGTGTCAGTTCTATTCGAATCCCGTTGAGGGGGAACAAAATAAATGTCAGCTCCAAATCGAATTCTGACATTGATAATTTTCAGACATACATGTATATCTATTTCATCTCCAAAATAATTCTGAGTCTTAATGAAACAGATGGGGTCCTCCCGATAGTCTGACAACCCATTAGTCCGACAACCTATAAATGCAAGAGGCATACCAAGTCTCATTAATATCCTTCTAGGCATTCCGACAGACTATGAGGGTGGTTCCTATACACATGTACCCTATATAACTGAACGTCGTCCATACATGTCAACTCACCCGTTTTTTTTGCGGGTCACACCGGTCATGAATTTGCCGAAATGTGTCCTCTCACCCGAGATTTTTCAATCACCCGATGGGTCCCGGGAATTCGGTAAATGACCCGTTTTCACCCGTCTTCTTATCATGGATTGTATCCAGTTTTTAGAATGGAAATATATTGAAACAATTTCCCAATAATGCAAGTTGATTAACCGGCTTGGCTATGAGACAAACGCAACCAATCCGTTAAACAGGAAATCGAAAATCAAGGGACACATATGACAAATCTGTTACACATAAAACTGAAAAGAATAGACAACACGAACTCCACTAAAAACCGGGAGTGACTTCAGGTGCTCTGGAAGAGTAAGCAAGTCCTGCCTTGTTAACAACACCTGTCGTGTAACATGACGACACGAACATCGATATCGTTTTGACATGGATATATATATTAACCTAACTGCCATTAGCTCATTTGTTCACGACACAGGTACTTGGAGTCAACACCTCTCCTTTTTGCTCAAAGCGACACCATGAATTTTATCATTATTTTAATTTTCCCCCTTTTTCAACTAAAAATATGCGAAACTGGTCAAATTAGAGCTCTCATATTACATGTATATAGGATGGAGCTATTTCAAACAGTCATTAGTGGTTTAATATATTTTCAGATTCAGACGCTATCAAATGTTAATCTCGACAAAACCTGTCCTTTTGAGAAACCTGTCATTTTAAACCCACTGTCTTGAGGGGTCTAGCTAGGGTAAAAAGGTGTCGAGCTCGACTGACGAGGGATCAAACTCGTTTGACACGATCGCTGGAAGAAAGCTGGCGAAATGTGTTCAAGATCGATTCCTCGGGTGTTGAAATGGTATCGAGCTTCGTCAGTATTTCGGCAGACGACAGGATCGAAATGGGCTTTCTAACGGACTTCTTTTCGACAGCTTGTGTATAACTTTTGAGAGGGAACATTATACATCATGTATACGTTTAGCGATAAATTCAGCAAAAATGTAGCCTAATGGTAGCAACATTACATAGACGCACGTCCCATCGGTAAATGCAAGCATTTTCACATTTGCAGAGATCAGAAATTGAAATTCGATGGATTGACTGCAGACCCCCTCTGGATCCGCTACTTTAAACCAAAAACTTGGATTGTTTACTTGCTAATTCAATAAATGAAACGGAACCGTAAAGTCTTTAAAGTGACGAGAAACAAATCGTTTCGTTTTGTTTTGTTCCTTGTAATAGTAGTCCCCATTCCTAACTGACCCAAAAGGTAATTAAACATGCATGTACACATGTATGTACCTCCCGAGCTTACGATTTTTCTATTTCCTAACTAACTGACATCCCGAAGACTTCCAAAAAGACGGGGAATACTATTACAAGGAAAGAAACTAATCAGAAAAGGAAACTAATAGTAAAAATGGTAATACAATGTAGAATTTAGTCCCCCACCGTGACGAACTGTCATGTCGGACTAATGGGCTGTCGGACTACTCGTAATGGGTTGTCGGACTAATGGGTCGTCGGACAAATGGGCCGTCGGACTACCGGACCCTCCCCAAACAGATGATTGTGGTATATTCAAACTTTTTCTTATGTTCGTCAATCATGAACAGAAAAGTTTGAAAATACCAAAGTGGTTATCAGAAGTTGTAATTGGAAGAAGGGCAGACAACACAATGGCCAAAACAAAAAGGACAAAAGAATGATCTACAAAGCTTTACACAGAAAACTAAAGATCGAGCATCACGAACCCCACTAAAAACCGGGGGTGAACTCAGGTGTTTACACCGTTGTTAAGAGACATGTGCCGATGTGGGTTAAGGTTATGGTGCTTAGCGCCAACTTTCAACAATATTTCAGTTATATCGTGGCGGTCAGTTTTATTGCTGGAGGAAACCACATGCTATTAATCAGGGATGCAAATTAACGGTCGCCCACGGCGAGTAAAATTTCATCTGGGCGATCAAATATTACTTTGCGGTCGCCCAGTTGGCGATTGAAATTTATTCATCACTCCAAGTTTCCACTGCCAACGGAATTTTAGAACGGCATTAAATTCCGTTTTCAGTTTTAATAAAATATCAGACAGACTTGAAATTTTTTTATTTATTCTGTCAGACCGGCACATTCCTATTTTTATTAATCAAAACTTCTTCCTATGGTATTGTAAACGTCATTTTAGTAGGAACGGGCACCTGCAATACGTGAAGCCTTAAAACTGAAATACATTACTGAGCACAGAAATAAGTTGACTTCCACACTCCAAAGGTATCAAATATTGTTTGTATTTAATTAAATTTGTTTTGAGATGCTTATATATTGAAGATGACAACAGATTCATGTTCTTAACTGAAATTAAAAAATGTAGGCAAACCGGATGTTGACATTGATGTAAAATATTCGGAACGGGATCGGACAGTGAGATACGGATTGTTGGCCATATCTACTATCTTTTTAGATAACTATACAGAAAAGCATTTAATTGAAAAATGTGCAATGTATTTACATGAAAATTGATTGATACTTGTAATCCAAACTAAGGTGAATAACTTGTCTATTGCAAATGTACATTTTAGTTTATTTTCAATTTGAATTGATATCCTAAAAATTTCCAAAAGAATAGATGTGTATTGGATACTTTTATACAGTTAATTTTATACCATACTATAGAATATATTTCAAATTTATAAACCTATGAAATAAAAATTATCTGCTACATTTTACTTGTTTACAAATAAAAAAATATATATATTAAAATACAATATCTGCACACATATAATAATATACAGCATACAGTAAAAGGAATAAGTAAACACAGATATTTACATATACTGTATTCATTACATCAACTGGATACCTATACTGTGCATTATATATGTATGCTGACTGACAGTAACATAAAGACTGCTTACTAAATTGCCATCAAACGTCATTATAGACAAGTTTGACATCACAAAAAATGCATTCCTAACAAATTTAGGATTTTTTTTTTTAGGTCAGATCAGGACAAGACCTGATTAAATTTAATTATTGCTGGATCTATCACACAAATTAATTCAACATCTCTGGAAACCTTTTTTGCGTACCCATTCCCCTTTTAAATGATAAATACAATGTACATGTAGGTAGTTAATTCCTGTTTAGAAAATGTGGGAGTTTATCAGTGGTATAAAACCTCCACAAAAGAGGAAGACAGACGAAGATAAAAATTCATACTGCTACAAGTATTTAAAAAGCCTGTATATCAGGTCCGAATGTTTTGATTTTTCTTTTTCATCGACTGAAAAATAAAACTGGGCCCTTAAAAATTTAGCTGGGCCCCTAGAAATTAGAAGTCAGTAGCCCAGCTGGCTACTGGGAAAAAATAGTTAATTTGCATCCCTGTATTAATACATTTATAATGTTGTTTTTTTTCATAGATTTTTTATTGCATGTTAAGTGGGGCAATGGCTATGGTGTTTAATGCCACTTTCAACAATATTTCAGTTATATCTTGACGATCAATTTTATTGCTGGAGGAAACCGGTGTGCCCGGAGAAAACCACTGACCATCGCAAGTCACTGACAAATTTTATCACATAATGTTGTATCGAGTGCACCTCGCCTGTGCGGGATTCGAACTCAAAACTTTAGTGGCGATAGACATTGCATAGGTAGTTGTAAATCCAACTACTATACGATCACGACCACTTCGACCTCTAAAAAGAGACATTTGATATCTAATTTAATACATATATTGCATATTGTAACATAGCACAAAATGGAAAACGAAAAAAATACCATACCTTGAAAATGATTCCAAAAATCTAATCGGAAAATCGTAGAATCAGAGGCAAAATCGATACCACTAACACACAAATAAATGACCCTTCAGACTCCTGGCTTGGTACAGGCACTTCAATAAAAAGTGGCAGGGTTAAACTAGTTTTATGAGTCCAACTATAAAATGTGCGTCGAGTTTTTTTAGGAATGCTAAACTGTGTAGAAACGTTTTTTTTTCTTGTCAGATAAGTACCATGAATGTAAACATTATTATTCAAACGTTCTATGAAATAGCATAAGGTTCTGTGAAATCATTATTAATCGTGGGGTCAGGGGTGTGGAATTGCCATGCCCGACTCGTCCGACTCGTACATAGAACCTGCCGGACAAGTAGATTTTCCTGGCTAGCTTGTCCGGGGACAAGTAAAGAGCAACAAATAAAAATATTTTCTGATTAAAGTATTCTGGGAAGACAATTTCTCAAATGATATTATGTCGTAAAATATTGACGGTTATATAGATAAATGTTTTATGTGTTTTTTTATTGGAAACGATCGCGTCAGTGGTGTTCCGAAAGCAGCTAAAAATAACCAGAATTGTACAAGTTCTAAGTTAAGTATTACGACCCGATGGCAATGATAATTGTACTGCATTTACTTAACAAAAACCTGGACCGTGTAAAAGGTTTTTATTGATGTTCCGAATGCGACGTTTCCTTGCTTGTCATGGCTTTTCGTAAAAAAAAGGGCCTAACATCCGTGAACATACATTGTATAATACAAATCAGATTGCAGTCGTTACAATGGATAAATATTTAATAATAAAAAAGACTGAGAAAGGTTCTGGTCACAAACGCAAAACTCTAGCGGAAAATTACACACAATTTGAGGGAAAACACCCAACAGCGGCAACAGACTCTTCAGTCAAAGTGGCTAGCCGATTTCTCATGGTTGCTGCTGGATTCTGATATTGTCTCATATTGCAATATCTACAGGAAATATTTTGATTTTGCTGACCGGAAATCATTAATGGTTATTGGCAAAATCGTGGACAGAATGGATACATATGTCTTATATTCCCATGCATATGAACACAACTAAAACGGTTTGATGGATAACGCCATTGCCAATGTTAATCGAACTTGATTGATATGAGAATTTTTTTCAATACATCATATTCTGTATCTGAAAACAACCGGCTATTCTCTGACTGGACATTCCTATCTGAAATTCAAATTTAAAATGGTCTTCATTTGGGCAGTGATCACTTAGGCAGGGATGTTTGTGTTAACTTTATTAAAACTATATTTCAAATTTTACACAATGATGTAATAGACAATATAAACAAGTTCAATTTAGTTAGCAACTGTGTTTGCAAGTATCAAATGTTTATATAAAAAAACAGGACAAGTAGGATTTTGTCCGGACAAGTAACTTTTTTCAGATAACTTGCCCGGGGACAAGTAGAATATTTCAGTATTTCCACACCCCTGGGGGTGCTAATTTTCATTGATTTCGTGGTCCACGAAAATAAAGTTTGTCCATCACAGTGTGGGAAACGAACGCTCGCCAACTCGCCAAGGCGAGTTGAAATGTCGGGTGGCGAGTACAATCCACTTTATACTCGCCGGTCTGGCGAGTAACAGTTGTAAGGCGAGTAGGAACTTGAAAACGCTCGCCACGATAACTGGTATACAGCTTTAAAATACCATAGCTCCCAAACAGTTAAAATATATGTTAACTGTGTCATTTATCCAACATTTTATTAATCATTGCTCGATAAGAAAACATTCCATCATGTATCGTATCTATCTTTACCTCCAACGTTGGAGATCATGACACTTTCTCTACAGAAAAATTAAGTATACAATCCCGACCCGCATAATTTTGCCAAGGTCGATTTCACGATTAAATGAAATATTGTTTCATAAAAAATAGATGTGATGACTTTTAAAATTAATGCAAATACAATAATTTGGTTTTGAAATATTTCAAACGAATTCGTAGCGAAAACCTACGCGAAAACAAAAAGTTAAATATGTGTCGGAACCAGATTTGACATAAATGTTTTATACCGCGTATCAAAACTTAAAAGTCTGTGCTTCCGTACTTGATGAAGACGAAGACAACGAAATTGAGGAATAAGAGATCAGTGCAGCTCTTAAGAGAGTGTTGATCCTTTTTGACCAAGTTAATGACTTGTCAAAATCTGCAAAATAAATTGTTGAACATTACTGTATTGTTTATTTGGTATTTGTTGGCGAGTTTAAAAAAAATGTCACTCTCCAAACATGGCGAGCTCTATTTCATTTTGGCGAGTACTTGTTTCAATCCACTCGCCATTTTGGCGAGTGTTTGAAAAAAATGGTTTCCCACACTGCCATCATGTATATCTACAATACTGTGACAGTACTTTTATTCGTTGGCTCCAATTTTCGTGGTTTCTACAAAATACATTGATCTATGGGTCCTTGAATTTGTGTGTTCAAACACTACAGGCAGCAATCAATTTATATTGACGACAGTCAAAAAAAATTCTACTCTACACTTTAGAGTGGTTCATCTTGGTAAAGGCATCTACAGACTAGGTAAGGTAAGGTCAATGGCAAAATTGTATTTCGTTGGATTAAACAACATCTACTACAATAATTAATACTTACATCAGCCACATAAATACCCGCGTATATAATCTCAATGTCCCAGGGTACACCACGAATACTCTCATAGTGAACGTTCATCTAGAAATTAAATGATATATCATGCTTAGATACATGCTTACGGTAAGGAAATTATTTGTTCCTTAATTAGGGACGATACATGATTTTTTTCAAAATAAGTAAAACCTAAAAAAATGATATGCATTTGAAAGCCTTTATCAAGACATTTTCAAATCTGCAATAAAACGTCCAATATTATGATTATTGACAGAGAAATCTAAATTTTAAGTTTTGGACATTTTCGGATTTCAATAAAATTTTGATCCAACTTTGTCCAAGCAGAAATAAAATAAAATACAATATTATCTACATGAAATATATATTTTCTTTAATTCCAAATTTCAAATTTATACATATGAAATGTGAAAAAAGTGTCTTACCCCAGAGATCTGTCCAAATATGGGATATAACATGTGTTTTAATCATACGAATTTGTAAATTTGGGCCATCATGCAAAATACAATTGTGTATTGGGCAGGTAACATGCAGATTAATATATCAATTCAATGAGTCTTGTTTAGGAGTTTTATGGATACATATGGGAGTATTCGAGTATTATTTAATCTGAGTATCCTACATCTCCCTTTTTTTCCATTTAGAAAAAAAAGGGAGGGGGGGGGTGGGGGGGGTTGTAGGGCATGTAGGATCAGAGGATACTAGGACTAAAAGTATTATTGGGATATGCCCTACAACCCCCCTCCCCCCTCATATGGACTATTTGATGTGAAAATGCCATTGCCGCTATCGGGTCCCTCTAAACAGGGCTCAATAAACACATTTGATTGTGAAAACAATTATATATTTGAAAGTAAATTAAACCTTAAACTTGACTCTTGAGAAAAAATAGAGTTCGTAGTGACATGGACGTCATGGTGCATGGGAGTTTCATGTGATGTTGCTCCCCCACCCTCTTTTTGTCCCTATCTTTTACCGACTACAGCATTTAAATTGCTACTATACTTTTATTTCCCTTCAATTATAAATGGGTAATCACCTAATCAATGAAACACTTCAAACAGTAACTCAATAAACTGGATAAATTGAAAATTCTAATGTTGACAAACTTTTCAAAGGATTGAAGTGTTCTACAAAGGGCAACAACTCTTATATGAAAAAAGGGTGCATCATTTAAAAAAAAAATTAATATCACTATGAATACAATTATTTTCCCTCAATTTTATGGTTTTGGTTTCTAGTAAATACATAAATCTACATTAAATACACTATAAGAATCGTGTATATGACCAATTTCATATGTTAATGTCTAATTTTAATTTTCAAATCCCTTTTCAGAACCCCAAAACTTCGATGATTTTCTGGAAATGCAAATATAGTCGTAGAAATGTCTAATGAATATTCATATCGAACTTTCGGAAAAGTATCTTTTACCATTTTCATATAAAACCCTGTAGAACGATGCTATCCGAGACCGTTTATTTTCACGCTAAAATGGAAACAAAAAAATGTTAAATTCTGGAGTTATCTCCCATTGATGTATCGTCGCTACCTTGATAAAAACGTAGATATCTAATTTAATGCATACGACACGTTTCTGGAATAATCTTCATCAAGTGTGCTCAGAATGAAAATATTAGATAGCCAAATAACTTAAGGTGGTACCATACACTACAGGGAGATAACTCTTTAAAATCAGTTGAACGCTTTGATCATATGATGTTTGTATGCAGATTTGAAGCATCTCGGTGATAAAAACCACAGAGAGAAAAGCTG
This sequence comes from Gigantidas platifrons, assembly GCA_002080005.1. NCBI lineage: Eukaryota > Metazoa > Mollusca > Bivalvia > Mytilida > Modiolidae > Gigantidas > Gigantidas platifrons. Next base: position 17,789 of record MJUT01064327.1, read on the forward strand.
CTATGTGGCTAGTGAATTTATAACTCTGAATCTGTTGGTTGGAATTTGTTAAAATTTTGATATTTATTACAGTGGATATATTCAAACACACTGCCAAAAAACGTCTTTGTGAGTAAGAAAACCAAAGGGTCTATAGCGTATAGCCAAATCAGCTAATGTCACCTATGTCTGAAGGAGGAGAAGCTTACCAATTAGATTTGACATATTCTAAACTTCTTGTTCAGAAGAATGGCGCTACATACCCACAGTAACGAAGGCAGTTATTTGTATTTATTGACGCTTATTTTAACTGACTTGTTAGTTTTTTTTAGATATCATAATCTTTTTGTTCAAACCGGATGTGGTCATGTCATATCATGGAATAAAATTCTATGATTCTATAAAGTGACATAATGACGACACATTTTTGTATTTGTCCTATATCATGACCTGTATTGTCATCGACCAGCGGATTGGTGTTCTTTTTTTAATTTTTATGTTTAATATGACACTAGGTGTTACCTAACTTGGGACGAAGTCCAATATTTTTTTTAAGACTATATTAACTCAGATATATGGAGCTATAATTTTTTTTCAAAGTAAACCGAGGGCGGATCCAGACTTTCGTAAAAGAGGGGGCAAATAGGGGGACCCAAATCCAAATTTTCCGTCGTTTTTAAAGGTTTTTCGCTAAAACGGGGACCTGCCCAGTCCGTTACTCGACGTCTCAATTGCATAGAAAATATTATTTCGGACAGGAGGAGGAAGAAATGAAACTCTGTTTAATGATATTGTCAGTCCCATGATATATGTTTAATGGGCTATCTAAAACACACTGCGATTTTGAGTCATTTTTTAACATTCATAACCGGAAGTAGTTCCAGAGTTTCAACTATACATATAACATTTTAATTAACGAGTTTATTACAAATCTATGAGTTGAAAAGAAGGTACATGTACAAGACGTCTCACTATACATGTTTACCCCGGTACGAAACGTCCCGATCTAGGTACGAAACGACCAGGTTACGAATCGTCCGCATCCTATTTTCTGCACAGATTTAACCATGTATTGGTTTCCGGTGTGAAGAAATTTAAGCCATTAGTGATATGGAAAATATTGCTATTTCTACCATAGTTGGGACTTCGTCCCATATTATTGTTTTATAGATTGTATATATTCTTGGGTAATGGAGGTTATGGTGTTTAAACATATTTTATTGCTATACCCGGCATATATAAATAGAAAAACAGAAATTGTACAATAGGATTCATAAACAAGCAAAAGCTTTTTATTAAAATCTGTTTCTCAGGAAAAACATACAAACATCACAAAATTATATGTAAACATGTGAAAGCTACAGAATTTTACTTGAAAATATTAATTCTCTTACAATGGGCCATTTACAGAAAATTTTATTTTTATGGATATTAAGCAAAAAAATAACTTTGGATATATTTCAACTTACAGCATTTATCACATATGCATAATACTCCGTCAAGGAATCGATAGCCCCTGCATATTTTTCTGCCTCTGTCTCCCCCGGATCTTGGAGATTGTACCAGCTGAAAAATAAAATTTTCTCGTATAAAAATACCCCCTGCAGAACTATTGCAAAAACAGTGTCTAAATTAAGTAAGAAATTACTTATAGCATGGGTAATTTTTATTCATAAAGGTAAATCGTACCCCTTACAGAACTACTTTTAGCACGAGTGGTGCTATTGGTAAAGGTAAATCGTACTTCTTACAGAGTTATTGTAAAAGTGGCCTCTAAATTTAGTAAGAAACAACTTTTAGCACGAGTGGTTCTGTTCATAAAAGTAAATTGTAAGATGACATAGTCCAATATAAAGGTGCACAAACAGACCGGACAAATAAATTGAAATGAAATTCTATACCTGCTCTATGGTATTTTATAAAGAGGATATGGTGGTGGGGGGGTTGTAAGTTTCACTAGATCTGTCACTGAAGTCGTATAGAAGATGTTACTGTCAACCTGTTTAATCACCTTTACATTTGATAAATAATGTTATCATAGTATTTTCATTTATGAATAAAATCACTGCGGAACTTATATTCAGTTTTATTAAATTACAATTTTATCTATTTTTAGTTGTACAAGTCAGATTACAAAATAATTCTTCCGCAATCAAACAAAAGATAATTGTATTTTGTCTTTGGGACGGATGTGTACCAAATTGAAAAAAAGACTTCTAGGTTCAAGCACACCTGTCTCTTTCGGTGTGTTACTCATTCGGCAAAAAAGAAACAATCACCTAATTCTTAATACCGTACATGCTATATCATTTATCATGAAAATATTGCTACTGTTGTTAAAATATATTACAAATTCTAATTGAACTGATAGTCACGTTTACATCGATTGTATACAAGTTAATAAATATTTCACACAAAAAAAAAAAGAAACAAAAAAATAATTTCCTTGATATATCGTAATTTGACTGGAGGGAAAACACATGTTTCTCATCCTCTTGTTTTGTCTCTCCAAATATGGATCCTTCATGGTCATCAGTGTACTCTAAGGGGTTAGGGCTATGGTGTTTAACACCGCTTTCAACAATATTTCAGCTATATCTCGGCGGTCAGCTTTATTGGTGGGGGGAAC
>MJUT01064328.1:0-30440 GCA_002080005.1 Gigantidas platifrons
TATTGATCGAGAATGTCGTGGCCGTGATCGTATGGTAGTTGGAATTACAACTACCTATGTAATCAGTGCTTGTCACCACTAACGTTGTGAGTTCGAATCTCGATCAGGGCGAGGAGCTTAACATTATGGGATAAAGTTTATCAGTGACTTGCGACAGATCGGTGGTTTTCTCCTGGTCCTTCGGTTACCTCCACCAACACAACTGACCACCACGATATAACTGAAATCTTGTTGATAGTGGCGTTAAACACCAGCAAACAAACAAACAAACAATGAATATATCTATCGATAGATCTTTTATATGAAGTTAGTTTTATAGCTATGTCAACACTCAATATATTTTATGATAAGATAACATTACTTTAAAATACGACAAACAACAGTTATATGCAACATTTGAATAGATTCTAGATTCAATCAATAAAGTTTAAATGTCATAAGATACGAAGGCATCCGGAAGTACAAACGTACTACTTTGTAATATAATCGTGAGTGGTAGGAAAACGATTCTTACAGAAAAGTAAGTTTCATTCAAAATATAACGTTTTACTCATTATAATGTTGCTAACTCGAATATGCTATAGACAGGGTCGTATTATACTATAGGCTAGTATAGGCGACATCCTAGGGCACGTCAAGCTTGAGGCGCCTCTTGGGAGGCCCTGCTAAAAGATTCTCAAATGTTATTTTTTCCATAAAAAATGAGTATAATATTTTGATATTTTGCATTGCTGAATAATTCATTTAACTATTCGCACTAAAATGAACATTCCGAAATGTGCTCTACTTGCGGAACTAGGATTGGAACCAATCAATGCCTTTCTAGATAGACAAAGAGTCTCCTTTTTCTTAAGATTTTCTAAAATATCAAACAATAGGCTAAGTAAAGTAGTTTTCCATGAACTGTCTCGATTTAAACCACAAATACTGAATGGCCTTATTTTTCATATATTCGTACGTTGTTTGAAGATGTAGGCCTTGACCATTTCATTGAAGGAAATTTTAACATAAATACGTTCAATATGTTCTTTGGAATGAATAATAAAATTAAGGAGCGTGAAATAATCGAAACAAAAACTACTTTAGTGACATATAAGACATTTTTTGTAAATCGAGGGACACAAAAATATCTAAAAAAATATTGAAGACTTCGAGAGATCAATACTTAAACTTCTGGCAAGAACTAACTGTTTACCAATAAATGATGTTTTATATCGCATGCGTTTAAGGCAAAATGGCCTTTGTCAGTTATGTGACAGTAATAATATAGAGACCACAAATCATTTTATATTTGAATGTCCAGCTTTTTAAAACCTAACAGTCGATTTTTTCTCTGAGATCACCGAAACCCTATCTAGTAATGATCTACCCATTGATTTCATTAGATTGCCGTCAAGTAATAAAGTTCAACTGCTGATTGGAGATCAGGGCTTTTATTTTAATGAAAATATAGGTAAAATTTTGGATATAAAAGTCAAGAAATACTTGAAGAATCTGGTATATACAAGAGACCAGTACATATTAAATTCTTAAAAAAAAATTTCTCCATCAGTGATTGACTATAATTATATTGTTATTTTCTTAATATTTAACACACTGTTATATTTTGAATGTGCTTATATTGATATTAATTTTAATGCAAGATGTAAATGATGAACTTTAAAAAATAACATTTTTTAAAGAAAAAGAAACATGTTTATGCATATCATATTTTTATTGAGAAAAGCTTTTTTATGAATTTTATGAATAGCAATATAGTATTTATCTATTTTATGTATTTATTGTTGCGTAATCATGTTATGTAAATATTGCATTGTTTTATATTGAATGTGTACTTTTAGACGCAACTTCTACTACCCCGGTAGAGGTTGCCCCCGTTGTAAAGCGGCAGCTTTCTAAATAAATATAATATATATATATATATTAAATGTCGCTAAAATATATCACGAGTAAAAAAAGTATTCAGTACGGGTATGGGTGAGTTAGAGCGTTGCTCCTTCCAATGGGAGCAGGAACTGACTACCTTTATGAAGAACATGAGTTCACCTCTGTTATTCTGCTCAATCTTTAGTTTTCTGTTTAGTGTTTTGGGGGACATTTTCTTTTATTCTTTTATTACTTATTTCTTTTAAGTTGGCTGTCCTTCGTTTTAAGACTTCTAATTGACCTTTTGATTTGGTATCTTCAATCGTTTCTTTTAAGCACAAAATGACAAGCGCATTAGTTTATAGAAATATAGGTCCTGTTTTGTAACAGACACACACATGTGGCGGGATTCAAACCTGGTAGTGAGATTCAAACATTTCCCTCTTCAGAATTGAATCACAACGAACTCTAATAAAGACTATTTATATTATACATTTTCGTAGATTCGTATGCGGGATAATCTGTATTTTTCCTAAGTTTATCCGGAGCACCTGAGTTCACCACCGGTGGGGTTCGTGTTACTCGATCTTTAGTTTTATATGTATGTTTTGCAGATCGTTGTTTGTCCTTTTGTATTTTTTCTTTTGACCATTGTGTTGTCTGTTCTTCGATATAGATATTCTGATTACCCCTTTGGTATCTTTTGGCCATTGTGTTGTCTGTTCTTCGATATACAGATTCTGATTACTCCTTTGGTATCTTTTGGCCATTGTGTTGTCTGTTCTTCGATATACATATTCTGATTACCCCTTTGGTATCTTCAAACTCTTCTTATCAGACATTCATTTTACAACATGAAATAAATTATATATTAAAGGGGTCTGTATCTTGGCGCTAATATATAACCTGTTATAATCCTCAACAATAGGTTTGTTTGATGGTGTTTAACACCACTTTCAACAAGATTTCAGTTATATCGTGGCGGTCAGCTTTATTGGTGGAGGAAACAAGAGGACCCGGAGAAAACCATTGATCTGCCGCAAGTCACTGACGAATTTTATCACATAATGTTGTACACCTCGCCCTGATCGAGATTCGAACTCACAACATCAGTAGTCATAGGCACTGATTTCATAGGTAATTGTAAATCCAACTACCATACGATCACGGCCACGACGGTCCTTTAACAGTATGAACTAATTGTTGAGATACAGAGGATTGCGAGAAAACGTTGTATACCAGTTCAAAGAATGGCGGAATTTGAAGCCTATCATTTTGTTGCTTGACAATTCCTTACGAATATATAATTTATACAAAAAAATACCAAAATAATAATAATAATAAAGGAAAAAATGGAATTATAAGACGTACGTTTTTGCTTACACTATTTTTCTTGAGATATCGTAGAATTAAATTTCTTAGGTCATGACAGATGTCATTTATAGGGCTTCATATTATTATAATTACATTACTTCCGTTTTTCATTGAAATGTTACAATATGATTGGCTATGAAGTGGTCACATGATTATAAAAGAGATGTTTCATATCCCAATGAAACACAAACCCGAACTTGCATGTGCCTCCATGACGACGTCAGGTGTAAACAATCAATTTTCAACAGCAAATAATCTAACACAAATAAAATTCACAACGAAAAATTCAACTATGTTAAATTTTGGTGTGATTTAAATATAACTAAAAAAATTGAATGTATGAAAGCATTGATCGAAGCACATTTTCAACATGAAGCGCTACCACGCTTCATTGAAAATGTACTTTGGTCAAAGCTTTCATACCCCAATGAAACTTCAAAAGAATGGATTCAATTCTTAATAAGGTCAGCCATTCTCTGTTGTTCATCTTTATTTTTCTTTAAGAAAATAATGTCCTCAAAATATGAACAAAGTTTTAATTAAGTTATGTAAATATATATATATATATACGCATTATATACAGATAAGTGTGTCCTCCTGGCTTGCCTCTTATTCTGTTATTGCATGTATATACTGTATATAGTGTACATATTCATTGTAGTGGTATATATTCTCTGTAAATATGTATTTGTTGATGAGAAATAAAGATATTTAATAATAATTTACGAAAACCAGATTAGACATTGCATTGGTGTTTATTTTTCTCAAAGAACACATTTTTTCTTTATTCAGATGTATGTAAGATTAACTTTGTGGGCTGTAGTTACGTTACCATACGTTGTGATAGCAACATCCGGTGGTAAGTTCTATTTTTGTTTGTTTGTTTTTTTTGTTTTTGTGAAGTTTTAAGATACCTAATGAGTTCTCAGAGGCCTTAATTTGAAGAAGGACAAATAATATTATGGACAAAGGCAAGGAAACAACAAGACAAACAATGGTCGACAAAGCACTACACAGACTAAAGACTGCATTACCGGCCCCACTAATGCATAGGGCTGAGTGAGATATAAGCAGCTCTTGCTCTGCTAGTACAATGCACACTTGTTGTGTTAGTGATAAACAACACGAACATAATCTGTTATGGAAATCGTGTTGGCTTCATGAAATCATTTTCTTCGTGACAGTTTTACTGGTCAGTGTAAACCTATATTTTATTGTGAAGTTTCCGTTGAACATCACTAGCTTGCTTAGTCATATACTGTAGAATCGAATACACATCGAATGGACAGGAGTCCAACCCATAAACCTTATTGACAATACGAAATGATTCCATAGGCGTTCCTGAAACAGTTAATACATTTTAAGATCCCAATGGGAACCAGTCAATGATGCCCTAAATCCAAAAGTGGTACAAACAATATCATTGACAATATACAAGGGATGCTCCATTGTTGTGGAAATAGCGACATTAACAATACATTTAGAAGACAAACAAATTACAGCAACCTGACATGTTTTTAATGGGTTCGTGTTGCTCGATCTTTAGTTTTATGTGTAATGCTTTGTAGATCGTTGTTTGTCCTTTTGTACTTTTTTTTCTTTTAGCCATTGTGTTGTTTGTCCTTCGATTACGACTTCGGATTACCGTCTTGGCATCTTCAAGCTTTTTATTATTTCAGTAAGACATATACAAGACTATCATCACAACAGACAGTGTTGTTTATTTTCATGTTTATATTGTTTGTCCGCTTTGGTCGAGTAATGATTTGAGTGTTCGCTTAGATTGTGGTAGATCGTCAGTTTGATCGTTGATCGGATCAAGCATACGACTGTGAAATTGGTATTCGCTTCTTATCAACCAAACACGAAGCATTAATGAGTAGGAGCAAAGTCTGGTTGCCTCGGAATCAGAATAATGTATATATGCGTAGAACATGTTTATCTAATGGTTGATTGGGTGATGGTGCTTAACGCCACTTTCAATAATATTTCAGTTATACCGTGGCGGTCAGTTATATTGATGGAGAAAACTAGAGTACCCAGAGAAAACAATCGACCTTTCGCATGTAACTGCCAAACTTTATCACATAATGTTGTATCGAGTGCATCTCTCCATGAATGGGGTTCAAACTCACAACTTTAGTGGTGAGAGGCACTGATTGCTCAAGTAGTTGTAAATATACCATACGATCACGTAGGTAATCGTTTAATTGATGGCTTCATTGAGATGGTAACATTAAATTCCAACTGCGCGTGTTGGCTTATGAGAGAACTGACGTAATCATCACTTCATGACAAATAATCTTGTTCCAGTCAAGATATAGTGTTAGACACCAACTCACTACCTGACTGTATATTACTGGAGCTACCTCTGTCTTATTTTGTAATGATGTTTCCCTCTGGAAATTGTTAATTTACTTCATTGATTTCATAGCTAGTATTATTCATGGACGTATTACATTGCCTGTGCATTAAGTCTATTCTAGTCAACTGTTTAAGTAGTATTTGTTTTACTCTTGCATATTTTATGTACATATATGGAGCTTTAAATTTTAATAAACCATTCATTTTATTTTTCATTTAATGTTAACTTTGTATTTACTGACGGTATAGCTGTTGATGGTAGTTGGGGGCCATGGACAAATTATAGCTCTTGTTCAGTATCGTGTGGTGAAGGAACACAGATCAGGAATCGTACCTGCGATGATCCCGCACCAGCCAATGGAGGAGCTGCATGCCAAGGCGTCAATAAAGACACAGTCGTTTGTAATGGCGGCATGTGTCCCAACATCAGCGCTAGTTGGAGTTCGTGGAGTAATTTCAGCTCTTGTTCAGCATCATGTGGTGATGGGTACAAGGTTAGGAACCGTACTTGTCAAAGATTAGATATAGAAAACGAGGCAACAGATTGTAATGGTACTGGGATAGAAAACATACCATGCAATGAAGGCTCATGTCCAGCTGTTAATGGTAGCTGGGGTGCTTGGTCTAATTACAGCTCATGTTCAGTAAGTTGTGGTGGCGGAAGCCAGTCTAGGATCAGAATGTGTGATAATCCGAAACCTGAATATGGTGGATTATACTGTGTTGGTTCATATATAGAAACCCGTCCGTGTAATGAAGATGATTGTCCTGGTAAGAAAATAAAGTTTGTTTGATGATGCTTAACGCCACTTTCAACAATATTTAAGTTGTATCGCGGCGGTCAGTTTTATTGGTGGAGGACCCGGAGAAAACCACCGATCTGTCGCAAGTCACTGAAAAACTTTATCACATAATGCTATACACCTCGCCCTGATCAAGATTCGAACTCATGACATCTGTGGTGATTGGCATTGATTGCATAGGTAAATCCAAATACCATACGATCACGGCTACGACGGGCCCTTTAAGAAAATAACATGTAGACCATTGTAGAATTACATTTTATATACCATTTCTAGCTTTGTCATCCGTCTTTCATTAACAAGAAAAGTATAGATGATACCAAATGGGTAATCCGAAGCCATAAATTATAGAAGGACAACACTACCTATACATATACGACCGGGAATAACATACACACAAATTCGTTTTTCATGAACACGAAAGGCTATTCCAAATTACACTTAAGATACAACTTCAACTTAAAGCAAAGGAACAACGCTTTTATTGCTATTCTACATTTCACATTTCATGCCATAAAGTGAACATGAAACGGTCCTAACATGAAGTTGAGCTACATGTTGCTACCGTCTATAAACGGCAAAGCTAGGAATCTTTGTCATACGATTTCGAAAATTAGCATTTTTTGTTGACACTGAAGTATTTCCTATTTGAATTGACTTGGACATCGGGCACCACTGAAGACATTTGTTGTCTATTTGATATTTAAATTGTACAATGCATTATTATGCAATTTATTACTCTTTGTGAGGGCAACAACAGGAAACGTGGACCCGAGGTGACCTGACATGACCATGACCAACGGCCGAGGTAAGGTCAGGTCTCCGCTAGTCACATGTCAAGCGTCCTCATTTCCTGCTATTGATCTAACAAAAAGTAATTGTTTTATTATAACTATTTTCCCTTAATGCTACAAGGGTTCTGGAGAACCATCAATACCATTTTAATGTCTATTTTGATAATAGTTTGATTGAACCCATCATTGTGATCTGAGCATGACAAGTCGTGCTTTTTGAAATTCAAGCAATGAAAGCGGCCATTTGTTTTTTGGATGAAGTCAATATTGCTAGTTCATATCTATCATATGATTAATAATGACTCCATCGCAGGTCACTCTGTCAAAAGTAATCACAGGTCACGTGATCCAAAAGAGGCAACAGAAAACGCGTAGTAAGCAATGTATATTAATGAGGTATAATAAGCTATAATATAGTATTCCTTTCTTTTTATAAAGGTATGGACAACAAGGGACGTACATTTATAATTGGATTCATGCCAAATCTTCAAGGTGGTATAAAATTAATACTGTTTATAACGACAGAATATGACACTGACATCAAAGTGAAAGTAACAACACCACTGTTTGATAAAACATTTGTAAAAACTGTAGTTGTTAGAAAATCCGTTGTTGGGAAGATACCGATAAACACCCTAATGATGGGCGGTCTGGGTTCAATTGAGAAGAAAGGAATACTAATAGAAGCAGAGAAAGACGTAGTTGTATATGCAGTTAATAAAAGATATGCGTCCACTGATGCGTTTCTTGTGTTACCTGTTGACGCCTTGGGCCAGGAATATTATGTTTCTTCCTGGGGTCAAAGTTCTGCGTTCATGATAATTGGTACCGAGGATCAAACCGATATTAGTGTAAAACTTGGAAGTGCAAGTCCCTCAATAACAATAGATGGTAATGTTTATGGACCAAAGACCTCAGTTAAATTCCGGTTAAATAAATTTCAGACAATGTATGTCATGTCTAATTGGGGAGACTTCACAGGAACTCATGTTTACGGTACAAAACCAGTATCATTACTCGGAGGGAGCTATTGTGCGAAGATTGGTAACGGAGCGTGTGATCATATCGTACAACAAATGCTCCCTTTGGAAAGATTAGGGACAGACTTCGTTACCATTGGGATGCCAAATTGTAAGTCTCTGGATACGTTTAGAATTGTTTCCAGTCAAGGCAATACGGTTGTCAATATATCTGGTCGTGCTTCTTACACATTATATGAACCAGGAGACTTTTACACTTTTGATATACCAGACGGTGAATCTAAAACCATATCATCGAACAAGGCAATCCAAGTCATATTGTATGCAAATGGCGGTTGTGATAACAAGGACAATGGTGACCCTGCTATGATCATTTTACCATCCATTCAACAGTTTTCATCTGATTATACATTCTCTACCGTCAAGCTTGATAATGGCGATTTTATTAATTCTCTGTCGCTGGTAATAGCAGAAAATTATATACCTGGACTGAGATTAGACAACCGAATCTTACCACACACGTCGTGGAAATCGGTGCAAGGCAGGAATGATATAAAATATACAGATTTTGTCATTTCTAGTGGTGCACACACCGTATATCACGTGGACCCGTCGGTAACATTTCTAGCTATTTCTACAGGAATACAAGAGTACAATTCTTATGGTTATCCTGCTGGGTTTAATTTTGTTCCTATGACAAACGTAAGTATATTGGTATTTAAAAAATGTCTGAAAACGAAACTAGACAAATGTAGACAATCTTGAAACAAACGCTGTTCAGGTTTATGGTGTTTAACGCCACTTTCAACAATATTTCAGTTATATCGTGATGGTCAGTTTTATTAGTGGAGGACGCCGGAGTACCTGGAGAAAACCATCGACCTGTCACAAGTCACTGACAAACTTTATCACATAATGTTGTATCGAGTACCCCTCACCATGAACTGGGTTCAAACTCACAACTTCAGTTAGACGATGTTAAGGAAATTTTGAAAATACCAAAGGTTATTTAGAGGCCGTACAAATGTAATTCCAATACTATCATGGCAAAGGGAAAAAGACAAACAATGATCTGCAAAGCATTACACTGTAAATTAAGATTTGAGCAACCCGAACCGGGGTTAATTCAGGTGCTGCATAGGATAGGCTTAGTTTATGAAGCCCTCTTCTGAAGATCAGTATCGATTGTCATTCTTCAAAGAATAATCCCCCAATAGATTTGTTTTCCTCTTCATGTTATACTTCTATATTCTAATTTTTTTCTGTTATTATGAAATTTAATTTATTTGTTAATTTTATTTTCAGAATTGCTCTGACTCAGCTTCTAATAATAGACATAAAAAGAAAGACAAATCTACATGTGATTTTGGTCTAGGTAAATAAGTTGACAGATTTAACTACACACATATATACATACCACTTGTCATTCATATGATAAAACACACATCTGTATTCATACTCATTGTCATTTACGTTCAGGAACACATATGCGTTCGATTTACCATTCATGTAAAGGAACACACAAATGTGTGAGCACATCATTTATGCAATTGAAAATCGAATGCACACCTGTATGAGCAATACTTGTCGTTTACTTTAAGGAACACACGTACGTACGATTTACCATCTATGTAAAGGAACATATGTATAAAAAAACATGTATGAACACATCCAACTGATCATTTACGCAATGGAAAATGCAACACACATATCTGAACACACATTATCATTTACGTCAACAAAAACACATATGTCATTCATATGATAGAACGCATACGTGTATGAGTACTTTTTACGTTTAGGAATACATAAATGTATGCGTTCGATTTACCATTCATGTAAATGAATACACAAATGCACGAACTCAACTTATCATTTATGCAATGAAAAAACCGAACGCACACGTGCATCATGAACAATACTGGCTGTTTATTCTAAGGAGGAAACATGTATGGGTACGATTTTCAATTTATGTAAAGGAGTGAGTGATTGATTGTTGTTTAACGCATATTCAGCAATTTGTCAGCGATATCATGTCGAGAACAAGTTAATTTTCAATGAGATGATGATGAGGTCCGCTTTGTTCTAGCTCAACACGCTGAGTTGGATTTTTATAGTGCTAGCTCACTGAAACAACTCTCCGCGGGTAGAAACGTCGCTCCATTCAGACACATCATCATGATCTCGATCCAACCAGTCTTTGTTCTTTCTCCGTAGTGCTGCGTGCTTAGTGGAGAGGCAACACATACCTATTTTTTAGTCTTTGATTTGAACCAACCGAGGCTCGAACTCACTATCTACTGCACTCGAGGCGAGCACGCCAACCATGCCACAACCGATGCGGTTTTTCGCGTAAAGGAACACACACATATGTAGCAAGAATAAACATTTACGTAAAGGAATGCACACATTTATGAACACGACTTACAATACATGTAATGACAAAGAACATATTACTGATTATAATTGAAGATCCCTGTAGCGACAGTCCTTGTCTGAATCATGGTACGTGTGTTGCTCAGGGGTGGACCAATTTTGAATGCGTTTGTCCCACAGGATTTAGCGGGCAAAGGTGTGAAATTGGTAAGTATGCCTAGTATATCTTATATAATATATGATTATTGTATTAATTTTTCCTCTTGAAGTATATCGCAATATGTTTCAACTAGAAGGCTTGTGCTATGCGAAAGACAATATTTATTCAAAGTTTTGTTGGAAAATAATGGTGTAATATAGTAGCAACTATCCTACACATGTACATATCCACAACAAGTTACAGTGGTTGAAGTCGGCACTCCGAAAGCTTTACGGTCGTAACCATGACTTGGTTGACCGTTACGGACGGTGTTGCTGACAATCTCGGTTAACCGTTACGGAGTATATGTCACTAATGACCATGGATTTGTTCCGTTCATCGTAATCATAATCCGGTGCGTTCCTTTGCTGCTCACTCTTTTATTTTTCTGTAAATTGATTTGTTTCCCATTGTTTGTCATTGTATTTAATTTTGTCCTCTTTCCTTTAGTCAGTGTACTGTCTGTCCTTACACGATTTACGGCTTCTGATATTTTTACCTTGTGATAGCTGGAAACCTTTCAATTAAAAGACTTTTCCTGTGATGTCGTAACACGTTTGGCTTTAAAGGTAAGAAAAAAACTCTCATCAGTCAAACGAGAGGTAAAGGTGAATATGCGCATGCGTAATTGATCGAGGTCACTTAGAATATTGTAACTGATGTCATCATTTTATCTATAACAATCATGTTCTTTCCACGACATACTTTTCAAGCATTATTGAAAATTTGAATAATTATGACATGTAACATACAAATATTATTTTGATTTTGAATAAATATTGTATTTCTTTTAAGATTTATGCAAGCCCCACCCAAGTGACGTTGTGTTTTTGATTGACGGTTCGAGAAGTATGGGAGCGTTTTACTTTCAAATGCAAAAGAAAATAATCAAGGAGCTGATGAGTAATTGGACAATAGACGAGGAACATTTTCAGATTGCAATCATTTCTTTTTCTTCCATAGCCACAGTAGAATATGATTTCGGAATCATCAATAATAACACGGCTTTGGAAGATAAGATTTCAAAGGTTCAATATCAAGGACAATCGTCACAAATACATAAAGGCGTAGCTGTGGGCGTCAAATTACTCTCAAACAGGACACGCCAAGTACATTATGTTAATGTAAAGAAATATTTGATAGTTATATCGGACGGTCTGCCATCTTCACCGAGAGATGTAACCCAGTTCACCAGTAAAGATACCATCATGCATGCTATTGCCTTAGGAGAAGATGTTTCTCATTATTATTTGCATAAACTGACGGGGACAATGGATCATGTTTTCCCGCCAAAAACAGAACCGTTATGGCACCAAATGATGTCAGAATTGATACACCCTGTGTGCGATCGTAAGTGTACTAATAAAAAATACGTAGATATCTAGGTTTGGTTTATGGTGTTTAACGCCACTTTCAACAATATTGCAGTTATATCGTGGTTGTCAGTTTTATTGGTGGAGGAAAGCGTGGTACTTGGAGAAAACCACCGTCCTGCCGCAAGTCACTGACAACCTTCATCAAGGAATGCTATATCGAACACATCTCGCTGAGCGGGATTCGAACGCACTACTTCAGTGGTGATAGGAACTGATAGCATATGTACATGTAGCGGCAACGAAGTTCCATTAGTTAATAACATTAGAACATTCATGTTATATATTCCGTGCAAAATACTTTCAAATTAAGGATGAAGTATTTCACAGAAAACATCATTGCCACAGTAAAACATTCAATGTACAAAAAACCGCAACGGTCAAACCAAAGACTATCATATTGGTATTTTTGTTGCTTCTCCGCTAAGCACACAGCACTAAGGTGTAATAGCAAAGACTAGTGAACTCGATTCAGGATAATGTGTCCGAGTGGCTAGACATGTCTACCAGCGGTCTGTTGTTTCAGTGAATTAGGACTATACAAATCAAACTCAGTGTGTTGGTCTAGTACGAAGTGGATACCGGTGTTACATACTCATTCCCCCCCAGGAAAAATGAGCATATACTCAGTTTCCATCCCCCGGAAAAATTAGTATATACTGAGATGTAACACCGGTATTATCATCATCATTATCAAAATATGATTTGTTCTCGCCATTATATAGCGGTTTATTGTCCATTTGGTGTTAAACAATAGTCATTCACTTACCCAATGCACAAACTAAATTAGTTTTAACTCGAAAAGAGTTAATTTCTGCAAATTACAAAACATAGATTAATTGTCTTTACAAAGAAAGCATATATTTATCATCTAATCACTTTCTTTCCTTTTTCGTTCACAGTTTGTCACTCATCGGATAAAACAGATTTGATAGTAATGGTGGACACATCACGTGACATGGATAAATATGATATGTTGAAAAGAGTTCCATCTATCACAAACAAGTTACTGGCGAAAATTGGAACGAATGGAACGGACACAAGAATTTCCCTTATAACGTTCGACAGGGACATTTCCATTCGATTCAAATTAAAGAGATACTCGAATGAAATGAGTTTCCGAATGCAAATAGATATGTCCTCATTTTCAGAGTCAACCTATGAGGTTTCAAATTTTACAGAAATATTATCAGATGTAAGCACATTACTTTTTGATAGTGGATTTGGCTCAAGGTCGTCAGCCAAGAAAATCTTACTTGTAATTTCTCAATTCAAGTTCAGTGTAGGCAGCAGTAACCTATATAATTTGCTTAATGATTCCATAGAGGTATATACAATAGGTTTAGACTCGAATGACATTTCATTTAACAATATGTTAGAAATAGCCTCGTCTTCGTTTCATGTCGGTACTGTTGGAGACACATTTGCCAATCTAATCGACACATTCGTTAGTGCCTTTGTTAGACAACTGTCATATGTTAAATGTTTAATTGTGTAATACTAGTATATCTATTTTATTTATTGATTACAATTGTGTGTGTGCGTGGTATTTTTGCGTACTCATTTGTATTTCTTTTCTCAGTCCTTATTTGATTTATTGGTTTTAAAAGGGATTGTATGTGTGATTTCATATTGCTTTGACCCCTTTTATAACTTGTTCCAGCTATGCAATATTAATCCACAATTCAATAATGAACAAAGTGTGTCTTGATCCAGAATAATCATGGCTAATAAATCCTAGACTGACGAGTTCTGTCCCCTGGCTCATAAGCTATTCTCTGTAATGTTTTGGGTTGAGGTTTGGTCAGACTCACAAGAACGACGTTGCATGCGTTCTATCAACTTTATTCAAAATTACATAACTGGGTCCACAGGGGGACCGGATGTTGTACATATAAAATCAAGGAAGGCAATTCAAATGATATGCAATGCAATACCATTACATTATATTACATCTCCGTCCATGTTTTGTTCATAAATGAAAATTAACGCTCAAGTCAGACTGTCTATACAATATGTTTATTATATGCTTAACTGTCACAGCTGACTATCTGCATTTTCAAAATATAGTTCGACTAGTTGTAAATTGAATTGTCACTGTTGACTGATTGTATTTTCACAATATAGACTTCAATAAAGGAGAAAAAAAATGTCAATGTTAACAGAGTCTATTTCTAAATCTCTCTCTCAAAATGAAATGTCATATTTTGACAAGATCAACGCGAAATAAAGATAACACATCAATATGAAATAAATTATACAGATACAATAAGTTTTGGCTTAAGAACACGACTAGAGCTGGTGACATAAGAACACGACTAGAGCATGTGACATAAGAACCGGGAGACTCATTAGTACTCTTTAATTAGAACTTTAAAATGTGGATTTATATTGTGTACAACTATCTGTTCAGAAAAAGTTGCGCTGTTCAAAGTACAATTTAAACTGCTGTTCAAAGTACAATTTAAATTGGTGTCTTTATGATCCAAAATATCAGGGAACGAGTCAAACATTGATTTCTGACACAAGCTTTCATTCGTTTTTAACAAATGACAACGATTACGCCTGTATTGAGTACCATCTTCAGTACGTACTGTATACGACCTTTCATCATGTTTATTGACAATGACTGCTGGTTACCATGACTTGCTTTGATTTTGTTTATTGACAATGACTGCTGGTTGCCATGACTTATTTTGACTTTGTTTATAGACAATGACTGCTAGTTACCATGACTTGTTTTGACTTTGTCTTCTGACTGTGTTTCAATGTTTTAGCACCAAGATCATAGTACTTCTTTTGCTCGGTACGACTCAAGTTCATTTTACCTTTAACTTTTGATAAATTAAGGGTATGGGGTACCAGATTATCTGGAGTGCAAGGAAGGACTGACCTTAGACCTCTACTTATAAGTAACTGAGATGGGGAAAAGCAAGTATCTGACAATTGTGTAGTACGATACTCTAGTAGACCAATATAACGGTCTGTTTTATTTTTGTGACAGATTAACCAGTCTTAAAAAACCGCTACCTCCAATCAACAGGTGGACAAACAGTGCATGTTATACCATGAATCAAACCAGACCAAGCAATTGTTTCTCCAGATGATTGATCTAATACTCTAGAACTTTGATTTAATCAAAACAAACATTCGAACACACCAATAATTCTTGCATGATAAACACTACTAACTAAAATGTGGACATGCACATTCTCAGTACAACTTTGGATTAAGAATGTGCCATGGTGCTTAGCGCCATCTTTCAACAATATTTCAGTTATATCGTGGCGGTCAGTTTCATTGATAGAGGAAACCGGAGTATCCAGAGAAAACCACCGGAGAACTATGTTTTACAATCATGGACAGGTTCAAGCTCCAGTGTCAACATCACACAAAACAGAGAAGTCTGAAATCATCACTGACCGCTGTGAAGGAAGATCCATTCAGGTGTTTGCATGTGCAACAATGACGGGAAATCATCACTGACTGCTATAAACACAAAACAGAGAAGCCTGAAATCATCACTGACAGCTATAAACACAAAACAGAGAAGTCTGAAATCATCACTGACTGCTGTAAACACAAAACAGAGAAGCCTGAAATCCTCACTGACAGCAATAAAAACAAAACAGAGAAGCCTGAAACCATCACTGACCGCTATAAACACAAAACAGAGAAGCCTGAAATCATCACTGACCGCTATAAACACAAAACAGAGAAGCCTGAAATCATCACTGACAGCAATAAAAACAAAACAGAGAAGCCTGAAATCCTCACTGACAGCAATAAACACAAAACAGAGAAGCCTGAAATCATCACTGACCGCTGTGAAGGAAGATCCATTCAGATGTTTGCATGTGCAACAATGACGTGAAATGTGACAACTAATTTTACCGATTTAACATTAAATCAGTGATACTATGCTAATCGTTAATAAAACTGTTTTATTGAATATTTGCACGGAACATTATTAACTGCCAATTTTCTCTCGTATGATATTGAAAGTGCTAAACAAAAGGTGCATTTATTGCATTTACATATCAAAACAATACATTTCTTGTTCTATAGCTATAGCCAAACATTACTAAACTTTTTGGTAAAATTCATATATTTTCTCTATTGAAGTATATGATAAAGAGATCATGACATGTCATTTTTCATATCATACCTTTTATCAGCCCTCATTCATATATCATCCCTCTAGCCTATCGGCTCTCGGGCTGATATCATGACTTATGGCTTATTTAAAGGGTATGATATGAAAAATGTCATGTAATAATCTATATGTAAATACAACTACTGTACGATCACGAATTATGGCCCCTCTTGATTAAGACAATACTCCCAAAGTCATTAATGATCAATCATCCTACTATTATTATTAAAATAAAATAAATAAATTTGTAGCAGATGTTTGAATTTGATTGGTTATAATTTTTTATCCATCATGTCATAGATTAACATTTTTACCGGAAGTCACATGTTGGGGTCTCAATTGGGAAAATTTTTAATTCGTATTTTTTTTAAGCAATTATTATCCGTCAAAATACTTTTAGGACAAGAAAAAAAATTAATTAGGAATTAATTTATAAGGATTGATCACAATTTATTGTTCGGTTCATTCGAAATAAGCTCAAAAATGTGGTACACACCCTTGCGTAACCCGCTTCGCGGGTTACACAGTGTGTACCACATTTTTGAGTTTATTTCTTTATGAACCGAAAAAAAATTGAGGTCAATCCTTAAATATATAATTCAATATGTTTAATTTGTGCTTACTAATTATGAATTTGGTGGGTCCGTGTAGCTCATTTATTTTTTTATTTTTCCGTGTTTCTTTTATTATCCGTGTTCTGTGTCTTGGGTGCCCTGTGTTGCCAGTGTCTATGGATTGTCCATTTTTGATTACCACATCTGGTTTATCAACATTTATCGAATTTCTCACCGCTTGTTACTTTTTAACGTCTGGTGGGGATCAATCAAATATGAAAGACGTCGTGGTCGTTATGGTAGTTAGATTTATAACTACCTATGCAATCAGTGCATATCACCACTAACGTTGTAAGTTCGAATCCTGCTTAAGCAAGGTGTACTCAATACAACATTATGTGCTCCGGAAGGGTAAGAAGTTCTGATCCACTAGTGACACCCGTCACAAACACAATGATAGGTCATTAATGAGGAACGGACTGTGAACTGCTTACGGATAACGAAGTCATGGTGGCGATCGTAAAAATTATGAAGAGATGACTTCAACTTAATCACTTGGAACATTTGTTTCTGTAGCTTTCTTGTTAGCAGCAACTCTTTATAAAGGAATCCTGGTAGGAACTACAAGCTCTCGAATGTCGGGTCAACTGTGAGTTACATTATTGCTTTTTATCGCTAAGTGAGCAATTGTGTTAGCTCTGTCATGGTGAGAGCAAAGTACTTCTGTACGAGATGAAACTAGGTGATGTTGAAGTCGCTTAAACACCCATGTTAATATAGCCGATATATAAATCCTATGATTTATGACACCGCATTTCTACTAACGTTGTGAGTTCGAATCCCACTCAGACATGGTGTAAAGATACAACATTATGTGTTAAAGTTTGTCAGTGACATGCAGCAGTTCGGTCGGTAGTTTTCTCCGGATATTCCGGTTTCCTCCACCAATAAAACAGACAGCCTCATCATAACTGAAATATTGTTGAAAGTGGCGTTAAACACCATTACCCACAACATTCCTTCATTCAGTAATATCAACAATAGAAATGTTACCAATAAATGTATAATAGAACATCTGACGAAAACGGAGAAGACAAAATGCTATAAATAAAATCAGTTGCCATGAATTTAAATATTTATTATACTAATTACAGTTTTTAATTAACAAAACTAGTTTCGTCCAACCTACATGACGAAATCATGATTATGTCTATTTCATATAACTTCCCTGAATTATTTCAATGTAGACAATTATCCATTTGATCTCAGTACACATGTTTGTGTGTATGTATTAATACGTCATCATTTCATGTGCTGCTGTATTCATCTCTATGGGATATACATGTAGTCCCATCCCTGTTGTCATTAAAGCTGGGTAATTTACAATATTTACGAATTGATATTATACATTTTTGTGGTTTTTATGTTTTGTGTAGATAAAACAGTTTGTCACAATTTTGGAAAATGTCAATGTTTATAACCTCACATTTTGTTGCAAGTGTCTCTAGATTTTTCATTCTTGATTGTCTCTTCGGTTTTCTCTAACCTTTACATATTCCTAATATTAAGAGTTTTTAGATTGAAAACACACATGAAACAAATGTCGTTGGTAATTGCCATGACAAAATCCAACGTTAGAAACATGACGTGTTTATCCTCGGCACAATTTAAAATGAAATTCTTCTGTTTAAGTTTTTAAGCTGACTGGTCTTATTTCGTCTTCTTGCCAACGAAACACTGGTGTCACAGCAACGGCTTCTCCATTTGGTAGAAACCCTATATAATGGATGAAAAAAAAATGCAATAATTGCAAAAGTCTGAAAAAACAGACATTAATTGATTTCTTGGTTGTGTAGTGTTTATAAGAATTGAATGGTTTCGGATTAAAGAAACTCCATCTTTTTCTAGGAGGGAGTGAGTGAAAGTTATTTAACACCAAGGGGTGAGTTTCTCAGCCATATCATGGCGAGAACGAGTGATTGTTTGGTGATGATGATAATATCTGTCTTGTACTAGACCAACACTTCTAATGTTGTGAGTGCTTAACGTCACTTTCAACAATATTTCAGCTATATCGTAGCAGTCAGTTTTGTTGGTGGAGAAAACCGGAGCACCCGGAAAAAACCATTGACCTGCCAAATTGACAAACTTTATCACATAATGTTGCGTGGAGTACACATCGCCTGAACTGGATTCGAACTCACAACGTCTGTGGTGATAGACACTGATTGCATAGGTAGTTATAAATCCAACTGCCATACGATCACGACCACCACTGTATTATATTAACAACATTATTAAGAAACATTTAAAATTGATTCTGAAAGTGTAATATTTCATGTACCAACATAAAATGTCGATTGGTTGCTTTTTAATGTCAAGTCAGTAGTATTTGAACTACACTTATGGGTCAAAAGTATTTCCACACTAAGATATTTCCCTATATATTTCATATTAAACCACTTATTTTCAACACATTCTCCTGAAGTCATTCCTTGTCTGAATTTCATGAAATTTACAGCATTAAACCCAAAAATAAATATAGTTTCTTATAATTTTCATAAAATTTTATTTATACTTTTCCTTATGACATGATTTAAACACAAAGTTACATTTTTTTCATCAAATCTTGCTATATGATCATAGAAAATTGTGACGTCGAGAATTTATGTTTATGTTTAAATCATATATGCTTGTAAATAAAAGTTCAAAAAAATTACCTGAAAATATGTAAATAAACTCCGAACAATTCTGCTTTTAATGGTGAAAATATCAAGAAAATCTGATAAGGAATGACACCTGACGAGAAGAATAACTGGCGTATAGGTACAAAATGACACTAGGATACTGTAATATTATAATAATATCTTACACAACTTCCCATGGCACACCAAACACAACACCACGTGGTACTGACCACACTGTATCCCTGTCTGATATATAAATGCTTTGCTCTGTTACCGAAAGCTACGTACAGAAATATCACCTACAGACAAAAAGGCATATAGTGAGTAAATGTTGTTGTAGGCCAAGTTATAAATTATTATCAGCTATGTCATGGCACCAGCTTGTTCATTTTGATGAGATAATTATGTCTATCTTTAACTAGAACAACACAGTGAGCTGAAATTGTATAGTATGAACTCACTGAGAGATCAGATAGTTGTCGCTGCACCAGGACAAAATGATCATGATTCGGAGCCAACCCGTCTCTGTTCTTACTCCTAATTATTGAGTGCAAATTGAAGAATCAGAAAATATCAATGTCATAGTCTTTGGTTTGACCCCGACATGGGATTGAATGCAATGACTTCCCGCACTCGACACGGACATGCATATGCTAACAACCACACCATCGGGAAAGAATGTTGAAAGAAGGATCGCATGAGGGAAAAAACATGCTAAATTCATGAAAACGAGAGGTAGAATATGTTATTGTATAATACCGGTATATTTTATGTCATTTTCATAAAAAATGTGACATTTCTTGCAGCTACCTCCTTTCACCGAGATACTCCAATTCACTCTTTGAAATTATCCCCCCCCCCATTTATTTTATAATCTCACAATGAATTCTTCGTTATCAATTTCTCGTACATTAGTATGACTCTTTCTCCTATTTGTCATGTGTAAGCTAATTTTAAACTATTTAATAATGTAGAACATGTCATTATATTTTACACCTGTTTTCAATAATATTTATTTTTCATTATTTACCTAAATAAATATATTCTTCGAAAAGATGAATATGTTTTGTCTGGTTCTATTGTATTTTACCTTTTTATGCCTTGCAATTTACATTAAAATATCCCTAATTTTTGTCTCGTTTTCAGCTTTAAGAAGTAATATTTATATACCGAAATATCTCTTATTTTTGCCTCGTTTTCAGCTTTAAGAAGTAAAATTTACATACCAAAATATATCTTATTTTAGCCTCGTTTTCAGCTTTAAGAAGTAAAATTTACATACCGAAATATCTCTCATTTTTGCCTCGTTTTCAGCTTTAAGAAGTAATTGCTTTCCGATCCCTTTGTTTCTAAATTTATCCAATACATATACGTTATTTATGTAGACTGTATCGTCTGGTACTGTTTCGTCTAGTCCTCGAGACAGACAATTTAACCTATCAAATACAATGTGGGTTAGGGGTAGAGTTGTGATGTTTAATGCCACTTTCAACAATATTTCAGTTAGTTTAATATTATTTTATTGCAAATAAAAAAGCAATGGGATTGGACAAAAAGTTATCACAACTTATGTACTGTCCTCTCACGACAGGTATTAAAGTCCCTGAATATTTCAGTTATATCGCGGCGGTCAGTTTTATTGATAGAGGCAACCGGAGTACCCAGAGAAAACCACCGAACTGCTGCACATAATGTTGTATCGAGTACACCTCGCCATGAGCTCGAACAAAATGAAATGTAAGAAATATGGTTGATTTATGCCGTAATTTATACTCTTCTAAACTTCTAACACCAATACATAGCTGGCAACGTGGATACATGGGTATATATGGATTCCTTACTAACTTAGTTAACGTCCATGTCAAAGAGAAATAACGTACTTTAGTTAACTCGTACGCATGTAGAGTTAGTATTAACCTTTCAGAAGAGGTGTACTCGATACAACATTATGTGATAAAGTTTGTCAGTGACTTGCGGCAGGTCAGTGGTTTTCTCCGGACACACTGGTTTCCTCCAACAATAAATAAGACCGCAATGATATAGATGAAATATTGTTGAAAGTGGCATTAAACATAATAAACCCCCCTTTTCGGAAGATTAAGTAATAACTAGAAAAAACTGCATATAAGGTTGTACTGATGAAGACAACTTGATAACCTAGAGAACTGGAACTCTCTGTTTGTCCCACAAAAGGTTCACAATATCACTATATCTAACTTTTCAATTGTACTGAAATTATTAAAATTATTGCAAGACTTTCTTTAAAGTATTACAAAAATGTTATAGAATTAATTTTTCAATTGTATTAGAATTATTAAAATTATTGTGAGTTTCTTTAAAGTATTACAAAAATGTTATAAATTTACAGTAAAAAAAAAATGAATTGTTTTTCATGATCGATATTTCCAACAATACTGAAGTTTAGTTTAAACCTACCCACATTGGTCTGTACATCCGAATTCTTGATCAAAGTCACTGTACCTGTAATAAAAGATTACACTGTTAGAGTTTCTTTATGGTGTTTAACATCACTTTCAACAATTTTTAAGTTATATCGTGGTTGTCAGTTTTACTGGTGGAGGAAACTGGAGTACCAGGAGAAAACCACCGACCTGTCGCAAGTAACTTACAATATTGTATCGAGTACACCTCGCCTGAACGGGATTCGAACTCACAACGTTAGTGGTGATAAGCACTGATTGCAAATGTAGTTGTAAATCCAAATAATATACGATCACGGCCACGACGACCCCTTAGAGACCTTAATGATGATAGGCACTGATTGCACAAGTAAAAATACAGTCAAATCTAACTATGCGGTAACCACTATTTAGCAGTCACCTATATTAAAAGGTCATATTTCCCTTGTCCTGTTATAACAAAGCCTTATGAATTGAACCTCTTACAAGAGGTCACCTGTCTTATAAGACCATTTTTTCTTTGTCCCAAAGGTGACCTCTTAATAGCGATTTGGCTGTACGAGGATACAATGAATTCCCCCTAAAAATAATTGTATAAATACATGTATATAAATCTTACTGTGGGTCTGTATCCCCGGGAAAACGTAACGACAATATTCCTGTTGGTTCGTTGTTGTATTCGGCGATGAAATTTCTTTCGAAGAACCACTCATCCTGTTCTGCATGGTCACGTGACATCAGCCGTTTTATTGTTACAAGGCTAAAGTAAGAGTATAAATTGAAAAACATAATAAATATTAAATCAATTGGTCTTATTTCTTCTATTTAATTCCTGGTAATAATTGTTATTTTTTATTTCAATTCTTACTATGTTAACTTCCCGTGTTTTTTTATTACTTTCACTGGGTCGATAACCCTGCTGGTGGCCTATTAGTCCCCGATGTTAACATTCGCCTGGTCGTCTGTGTTACGGCATTAGCATGGTTTATTCAAATTTAAAAAAAATGTTTTATTGTTATTAAACAATACAGTTTGTGACAATTATACAAATTATACAGATAAACATGTAACAAAGAGAACATAAAATCGACATTTTCAAGTAAATATGTTAGAGTCCCCTGTCCTCAGTTCTAACGATTTTTTTTTAAAAGGAACCCAGTTTATTTACTTGAGATGATGTTGATGTGTTATTATATATATTTATTATTGAAATTTACAGTTCCTGAATAACATATAATTGTTATTAAAACTAACGTTATGATTTCTCATGAATTGGTGACCTTATTTATCAGGTGAAATTAGATATGTGGTACTATACACTTTAATAATATTAATAATACAAGTGATAAAACATAAAAGATACAACAAACATCTAAAAACATAATTAATAATAATATTAACTTATTTTCTTATGAATTACCTCCCTTTGCTGGTAGCGTGAATATACTTGTCTCTGTTTGCCTCGACTTTCAAATCAGCGACAAATTTACAGTCAAACTGGCTGTTTGTCATGTTCCGAATGTTAATTGATATATTTCCATCTGTGGAGTGGCATCGTCGTCCAATATGGCTGCTCGGTTCTTGTGTAACTACGTTTGACATTGTTCATTTTGACCACATACAATGTACAACTGACATTATTTATACTAGACTAATTTTACAGGTAAATAAAATACCTGTAATTATAACGGTCTATATATTGATCTTTCTATATTGTTGATTGTGCTATTTATAGTCATCGTAATGTGTAGTATTTATAATTTAAAAACCATCATGATTAATTGCCTTTTTTAAAAGTCTAATGAGAAACGTGTCA
Source organism: Gigantidas platifrons (assembly GCA_002080005.1). NCBI lineage: Eukaryota > Metazoa > Mollusca > Bivalvia > Mytilida > Modiolidae > Gigantidas > Gigantidas platifrons. The sequence goes on from MJUT01064328.1 coordinate 23,763, forward strand.
GATATACAAGTTTGTAAACAAAATAGATCCGTTCAGCAATATTTCAGATAACATGTACACAAGGTTTATACAAGTCTCCAAACAAAATAGATCCATTTGACTTTGTTTGTTTGATCGAGTGCATGTGAGAATCAAAGGCACAAATCGCTCCTTGCAGTATAGAAGACAAACTATCATAGTCCTTGCTTGCTGGGAGTGACCGTTGATGGCCCGGTGCTAGGCAATACTTGTTTGATACTTTCTGTTGTTGTACAAATATATATATATAGTATGTGGGAGTGGTGATGGTGAGTGATAATACAATTAGAAATCATGTTTGGGTTATTGATAATTATCGTCATATTCAGTATTGTTCACCTATGTCCTGCTATCAGGTATTAGCCGTACATGTGCCTAGAAACCTGAACACTTAAAGTTGGTATAGGAACACGAAGCAATGCAAGTTGTGTTAAACTAGAAGTCAAAGACCTCAACCATTCGTCCACCGAGGACCTTCAACGATTCCTCCATTTAGAACACCATACGTTTTCCCAGACCCCTCAACAAAGGTTTTCTGAATATAGAACACAATTCATACTAAAACCTTTTCATGACTGTGAGGCCCGATATAGTTTCAATAGTCAAAGTGTTACCTTGTCTCGTATCGTGAGGCGACTATAGGGATAGACATAAGACATGTGTGTAGCTGGTACACATATATATTTTGTAATTTTACAGTAGTCTAACTCAATAATTTTAATATATTGTATATGATGATGAAGAATTCATCATACAGTGACAGGAAATAAAGTATATTATACAAACGTCTAAGCAGGTGACGACCATACAATATCCCCCCCTTCCTCCCACTGGATTTCAAAGTTCCTTGAATTACTAGGTTAATTCTAAATATGTATATAAGTCTGAAAATTTAACCAAACGGTGTTCGGTATACAAAAATGTAGACAGAACATTATTTTCTTGTCGGATTTGAAGAGTTTGAAGATACCAAAGTGGTAATCAGAATCCGCATATCGAAGAAGAACAGACAACACAATGGCCAAAAGAAAAAAGTACAAAAGGACAAACAACGATCTACAAAACTTTACACATAAAACCAAATATCGAGTACCACGATCACCACTAAAAACTGGGGGTGAACTCAGGTGCTCCATTGATAAACTTCAGCACCAATCACTTAGCCTTATGTCCAGTTCCCTAGATCACTCAACCACATCCATTATATTAAATTTGAATTATTACCTTGTTTCGTATGGCGAATTTAGGGATAGACATAAGTGTTTAAGCGTGTATATTTACCCTTATGCAACATACTAAAGCAATATAAAAAAAATCAATGTTATATTGAATATTATTGAAGAATTTACCGTTAAAAGCGTAACCACAAACCATTATCAGATTATTACGTTTCTAGCGGTCTGAGCTGTTAAGAACAACATCGAATGAGATATATCGTGGGTTCAAACCCCGATCTGGTTGCTTATCCGCCACGCTTGGGAATCAGAATAACGTGTCCGAGTGGAGCGACATGTCTATCCGCGGACTGTTGTTTCAGTGAGCTAACACTATTAACATCCAATTAAGCGTGTTGGACTAGTACAAAGCGGACACCAGCATCATATCTTTGAAAATTAACTTGTTCTCGTAATGATGTATAGCTGAAAAATTACAGAGTTGGCGAGTTAGAGAAAACCGAAGGGGTAATCATGAATGGTATATCCGCAGACACTGACAAGTAAACGTTAGAGAAAACCGAAGGGGTAATCAAGAATGGAATAGCTAGAGACACTAACAAGTAAACGTTAGAGAAAACCAAAGGAGTAATCAATAATGGAATATCTAGAGACACTGACAAATAAACGTTAGAGAAAACCAAAGGAGTAATCAAGAATGGAATATCTAGAGACACTGACAAATAAACGTTAGAGAAAACCAAAGGAGTAATCAAGAATGGAATATCTAGAGACACTGACAAATAAACGTTAGAGAAAACCGAAGGAGTAATCAAGAATGGAATATCCAGACACTGACAAATAAACGTTAGAGAAAACTGAAGGAGTAATCAAGATTGGAATATCCACAGACACTGGCAAGTAAACGTTAGAGAAAACCGAAGGGGTAATCAAGAATGGAATATCCACAGACACTGGCAAGTAAACGTTAGAGAAAACCGAAGGGGTAATCAAGAATGGAATATCTAGAGACACTGACGTCGTTAGGCACACAAAGCACAGTTCGAAGACAAACAAACTACAAAAACACAGCACAGAAAACAAAACTGATGAGCAACACAAACCTCACCAAAAACCGGGAGTGAACCCAGGTTCTCGCGAAGGGTAAGCAAATCCCAGTTCCTGTAAGACGCCAGCCGTGTTACTCAAAAATAGTCAAGTCCGATAAAAGTCTTGCAGGTGATAGAGAAAGTACGTAGATATCAATGTATGCCAATTACACCCTTCTAGTTATTGTTCCGATTGGTCAGTATATTTTTACTATCTTTCGTTGGTTGGCGGTCAAAGATTAATGGACTACAAAAAAAATGTATTACCTGACATGATCTCTGATTGAACTATAACCTGACATGACCTCTGAATGAACTTTTACCTGATATGACCTTTGAATGAATGAACTATTACCTGACATGACATCTGAATGAACTATTACCTGACATGACCCCTGAATGAGCTATTACCTGACATGACCTCTGAATGAGTTATTACCTGACATGACCTCTGAATGAAGGTGTATCATCAATAAAGAAATTAAGATAATTAACTACAATTGACTTGTCGAGGTGTGTATGTAATATTTTTGTGTAAATATTATAATTACGACACTGGAATGATTACAAGAGAACTATTGTTAAGTTTAAAGATACTAATGGGGTAAACAGAAGCTGTCAATTGAAGGACAGACACTACCATGGTCAAATGAAAAGGCACAAAGAGACAAACAATGGTCGACGAAAACACTGCATAGAAAACTAAAAATTGAACAAGACGAAACCAAGCCACTCAAAATATATATATGTAAGGATAAGCAGTACCCGATCTATTAGTGGTACTCGTCATGTTACTGATTAAAGACGCGTACATCAGCTCATATGGAAATCGTCCCTCTGGAGCAAGGTGTATTTGATACAACATTATGTGATAAAGTTTGTCAGTGATTTGCGACAAGTCGGTGGTTTTCTCTAGGTACTCCGATATCCTCCACCAATAAAACTGACCACCATGATATAATTAAAATATTGTTGAAAGTAACTATATCCCTAACCTCATATGGAAATCGTATTGCATTTCAGTATAAGATGTTATAAAATCCAAACTCGATATATATTTCACTACATTGATTGGCGGCCGTCAGGCAATACTACAGAAAGTGTGACCATGGACCATAGTGTGTACCCTGTGGAGGGTGATACTATTTACACGTTACAGACCTCATATAGAGATTTCGAAAAACAAGTAGGCTCATCAAAACCTTTACAAATGGCTATTTGTTATCATCTCCATCAGGAGTGGTTATAAAAAGTCGTTTTCGCGAGTGTAAAAGTGCTCTCTCATTTCTTTATTTTTTTCTGTAATATTGTTAAATTTCTTCTAGTCCTCAATATGTATGCATGAAATATTTGCTCATGGCCGTTTGGTATATAACAATCAATCAATCAACTAACTTTGTATTGCTTTGTGAATAATATGGTCGAGTGTTTCATTGGAGATGACAGGATTCTAAAGTTTTGTTAAATAGTATACTCACAATGTGCAATACATGTTTTCAGTTTAACCCCGCCGCTTACATTTATTGAAGTGCTTGTATTATGTTAGGAAAATGTATTTATGTGTTAGGAGTATCGATGTTGCCTCTTTCTACCATATTTCGATTGGATTTGGAAACCGTTTTAACAATGGTTCGACAATGTGGTGTTTTTTATTTTTCATTTTATCCCATGCCTCACCATCAAAACGAGAAAAACATATAGTATGTCATTGATTAATTTTATGTGCATGCCCCGTCCACAACTTTAATATCATCAACGGCAATATCACCATGGTAACCGTCTCCTCTATATCCCCGGATGTTGGCTGTATAATCCGAAGTTGATGATATGGTAACTTTCAGTTGATGCCACCAATAAGCTTGTTCCCTATGCATCGTCTGCAGTGATTGGTAAGTGCCACCAACAGTCTACAATACAAGGGAGATAAATATAGATTAAAATGGCAAAAGAACAGATTTAATAAAATCATAGATATCCAAGCTAGTGTGCCTCACGCGTTTCTAGACAAACCTTCATCAGGTACGCTCTAAGCCGAAATAACTGAAAGCCAAATAAGACAAAAGTCTTTCGAAGCAAGGAAACCAAAGTTCATAAACAAGATACACAGTTAATGTCACCTATGTCTTAGTGTACATGTAGAAATTAAAACATATTTATCTCATAATCCGTCGTGGGCATGATCGTATGGTAGTTGCTGTTAAAAATACCAACTCAATCAGTATCTGTTTCCTCTAAAGTTGTCAGTTCTGTTTCCCTTTGTGGAGACTTGGCCAAAAGAAAAAGGACAATACAAAAAAAAGCAACGACTCATAAAGTACTATACTGAAAACGAAAGATTGATATGTTGATGATTGATTGGTGGTGCTTCACGCCACTTTCAACAATATTTCAGTTATATCGTGGCGGTCAGTTTTNTTCCGTGTTGAGAGATTGCCACCCCCTTCGCACGTTAAAGAACCCAGTGTAACAGCTCATTATGGGCATTATGCTCATGATTAGTGGTCCATAGGAGACCTGTTGGACTGGCAAAATTCTCAGTCCTACCCATCACATTTCCTTGTTTCGAGTCCGTGGCGTTTAAATTATTCTCGTCCTGAATATAGTTGAAAAATTGCTCGCTGGACGTTAAGCATCAATCAATCAATCAGTCCCCTAGATCACTCGACCACATCCATTATATGAAATTTATAGATTCAATAGTCGAATTATTACCTTGTTTCGTATGGCGAATCTAGGGATAGACATTAGTGTTTAAGCGTGTATATTTACCCTTATGCAACAGACCAAAGCAATATAACAAATTACATGTTATATTGAATATTATTGAAGAATTTACCGTTAAAAGCCTAATCACAAACCATTGTCAGATTATTACGTTTCTAGCGGTTTGAGCTGTTAAGAACAACATCGAATGAGATATATCGTGGGTTCAAACCCCGATCTTGTTGCTTATCCGCCACGCATCAGAATACCGTGTCCGAGTGGAGCGACATGTCTACCACTATACACATCCAATTAAGCGTGTTGGACTAGTACAAAGCGGACACCAGCATCATATCATTGAAAATTAACTTGTTCTCGTAATGATGTATAGCTGAAAAATTACAGAGTTGGCGAGTCAGAGAAAACCGAAGGTGTAATCAAGAATGGAATATCCACAGACACTGACAAGTAAACGTTAGAGAAAACCGAAGGGGTAATCAAGAATGGAATATCCACAGACACTGACAAGTAAACGTTAGAGAAAACCGAAGGGGTAATCAAGAATGGAATATGCAGAGACACTGACAAATAAACGTTAGAAAAAACCGAAGGGGTAATCAAGAATGGAATATCCAGAGACAATGGCAAATAAACGTTAGAGAAAAGCGAAGAGGTAATCAAGAATGGAATATCCAGAGACACTGACAAATAAACGTTAGAGAAAACTGAACGGGTAATCAAGAATGGAATATCCAGAGACACTGACAAATTTATATTAGAGAAAAGCGAAGAGGTAATCAAGAATGGAATATCCAGAGACACTGACAAATTTATATTAGAGAAAACCGAAGGGGTAATCAAGAATGGAATATCTAGAGACACTGACAAATAAACGTTGGAGAAAACTGAAGGAATAATCAAGAATGGAGTATCTAGAGACACTGACGTTGATGGGCACACAAGGCACAGATCGAAGACAAACAAAACACAGAAAACTAAAATGATGAGCAACACATACTTCCCCAAAACCGGGAGTGAACCCAAGTTCTCTCGAAGGGTAAGCAAATCCCAGTTCCTATAAGACGCCAGCCGTGTTACTAAAAAAATAGTCAAGTCCGATAAAAGTCTTGTAGGTGATAGAGAAAGTACGTAGATATCAATTTAAGCCAATTACACCCTTCTAGTTATTGTTCCGATTGGTCAGTATATTTATACTATCTTTCGCTGGCTGGCGGTCAAAGATTAATGGACTACAAAAAAATGTATTACCTGACATGATCTCTGATTGAACTATTACCTGACATGACCTCTGAATGAACTTTTACCTGATATGACCTTTGAATGAATGAACAATTACCTGACATGACCTCTGAATGAACTATTACCTGACATGACTCCTGCATGAGCTATTACCTGATATAACCTCTGAATGAACTATTGCCTGACATGACCTCTGAATGAACGATTACCTGACGTGACCTCTGAATGAACAATTACCTACGTGACCTCTGAATAAACTATTTCCTAACATGACCTCTGAATGAACTATTACCTGACATGACCCCTGAATGAGCTATTACCTGACATGACCTCTGAATGAACTATTACATGACGTGACCTCTGAATGAACTATTACCTACGTGACCTCTGAATAAACTATTACCTGACATGGCCTCTGAATGAGCTATTACCTG